>JAXCEF010000004.1:0-533587 GCA_037178605.1 Colletotrichum euphorbiae
GTAGAGAGGGTATTTGAGGAGGGGGGGGGGGGCTGTTGTTGTTGTTGTTAAATGGGTGGAAAAAGATATGGTCCAAAGAGATAGCCAAAAGAGGGCTCAAAAAGAGCTGTTTTGCGTGGGTTAAAACAAACAAACCCAATAGGGCAAAACGAAGGGGGAGGGGGGGGGTGGTCGGTTGTGGCTAAATGGCTTAAAAGAGGGCTCAAAAGAGGCCTTTTGAGTGTGGCAAAACAAATAAATCAAACAAATCCGATATGAGGCCGAAATAACTTGTTTTACGCGGGCGGTTGGGGCTCACTGCGGTTTCGGAAGGCGCGTTTGTAGCAGCAAATTGGCGTAGCTGCCGCGATTTCGACGTGGTTGCCGAAACAGCGGGCGAAATAGCCGAAACAGCGGGCGGGTAGCAACATCGAAAATCTCTCTTTGCGGGCTCCGGGCTCACCGCTTGTTGTTATATCTGGAGGGTTTAAAGAGGTTGATTTTAATAGCAAAAGAAGGGTGAAAAAGGGAGGTTTTTGAGGTGGGTGGTGGAGGTAGTGAAGGTGGGAAGGTTGGCGAAGTGTTGGGTGGCGCCAAAAGAGGGCAAAAGAGGTCGAAATACGCTAGAAAAGGTTAAAATACGCTAAATCGACGCGGTTGGTTGAAAAAGATCGTGTTATTTTGGCGTTTTGGCGTTTTGGCGGAGGAGTCGTTTGTGGGTGGTTTTTGACGGAGGAGTCGTTTGTGGGTGGTTTTTGAGAGTGCTAAAAGAGGGCAAAAGAAGGTAACTGCCTGAAGAAGGCAAAAGAGGGTTTGAAAAGGGATAACTTTGCCAGCGCAACGAGGTTATTACGAGAGGTTGAAGGTGCTGAATAGCGTGCGGGATGGTCTGCGGCTATCGTTAAATAGTGGGGGGATCTGAAACTTCGCCCACGACGATTTTGACGATAACTTCAGAGAAGGGCTCAAAACAGGAGCGGAGGCCGAACCGTCGGCGCCTGAGTTATTCTCTATTAGCACGGTATTTCGATGACAGGAGGCTGGGGGTCTATTCAGGCCAAATAACGTCTCTCCAGCGAGGGTCAAACAGCAGCGGAGGCTGAACCGTCGGCGTCTGATTGAATCTCTGGCTTGGCGATATCTTAGCTGAAAAAAGATTTAGGTCAAATCGATCGATATATCGTCTCTTTAGTTATTTGTTGACCTTGCTGATCTGCGGTTTGTAGTATCTTGAGTGGTGTAATAGTGAAGTTAACTACTGATTAGTGTTGGTCTCACAAAGACTGGATCCAGAAGGTAGGGGGATACGCGTAATATTCAAAGTGGTGATGATGTCTGTTGAAAGAAGGTATCTAGAAGGGTGGCCAGCGAAAGGAGGAACGATATGGTAGACTGACGAGGTAGGTCACGTGACTTACCACGTTAGGTGACTGAGGTCACATGACTACCATGGTCGACGTTCCTGCCCGCTGGGCCACGGGCCCGACACTTGGGTCGGGTCCGGATGGGCGAATATCCCAACACTTAGTTTACTTATTAGCTTAGTAAGACTACTATTTCTCCTATATTAGTTTTATTTATAGCTTTTTAGCTATTTTAGCTATAATAAATTTAATTAAAAAGATTAGCAGTAAATAAGAGTAATTACGAGAGGGGGAGTAATATAAGAGAGAAACAAAGAATAGTTAGTTCTAGCTAAAATACTAAAAGAAGGGCGGATTTTAGGGTCTTTATAATTCCTATTAACTTTTTAAAAGAATATATAGCTATAATAATCCCTCTATAGGCTAATAGGTCTGTAAATTACTTACTCTCCTCTATCTAGCTCTTATTTATATATTATATTATTATTCTTTTGTTTCTTTATGGTAGCTAGATGTTACGACCCGTTATGCAAGGATAACAACCAACCAACCCACCTAGGCGTCAGACGACTAGGACAGGACATTTATACTGCAGGATCACGGGAACACCAGGGATGCCCACAGCACAGAAGAACTATAGTATAAGTCACGTAATAATAAGATAAAGAATAATCAGTGGAGCGCAGAAGGAAGCGCTCAGTGATCAGTTAGTCTTACCAACTAATCGCAATCACTAATACATAGAGGTGATCACCTAACAGCAGGACTAGGGACTATTCGGGACTTATATATAGTATGGACTTAGGACTCCCAGGAACAGACTTCCATAGCTCTTTAGCAATTAACTTCGTAATTACCCCAACAATACTCTCAGCTTTATCTTATACTATAACCCCCTTATGAGAACTATAACTAATCACCATACTCCTAGAACCCTAAGATTCACTTAGCAATATAGTATAGTAAGACTACACTATTAACCTAGTATTATCCCTCAGCTTCTATTAGTAGAACCCTACTATTAGATAGCTAACTATAATACTTTAATTACTCCTATTTAATAAGTTAACTTTTAATACTACTAAATAGTATAAAATAGGAATTATATCAACTCCTAACAACAACGCGCAGCAAGCTAACGGTACTAGGAACATATAACCCACAGCCCTAAGACCCGCAAATAACCAATAGGCCCAGATAGCCCCTATAAACACCCAGGAAACAATAAGCCTTCAATAGATATACGACATAATCCTCCAGCTCCAATAGGAAAACGCGCAGCTAGCTACCCAACATAGACCCAAGGCCAAATACCTAGAACCTGCTCCATACTCAGGAGAGCCAGAAACCCTTCAAGGATTTCTCACCCGCACCCAAGCCTACCTTCATTACTACGCCGCCTTATTTCAAGATAAAACCACAAAGGTTCACTAAGCTACATCCTTCCTCAGGGGAGATACTCTCACCTAGTTCAAACCATTAATAAGAGACTAACTAGGCAGACCATATAACTAGTAAGATGAAGAAACTCAGAAAGTATTTGGGAAATATAGCAAGTTTAAGAAGAAACTTTAAGAAGCCTTTAGAAGCCTAGATAAAGAACAAATTGCTAAATACAAACTTACTAATCTCATATAGAAAGGATTAGCTAGTAAGTATACTGCTAAGTTCCAGCAGATTTCATCTAAGCTAGACTAGGGAGAAGAAGCCCTAATAGCTAAGTTTTACTAAGGCCTAAAGGAAGAAGTCAAGAACGAGCTCGCACAACTTAACCACCCCAAAGAACTCCACTAATATATAGATACTACAGTTAAAATCAATAACCGCCTCTATAAACAACACCTTAAACACAAAGGATAATCCACTTAGAACAACAAAATAGGATAAAACAACAACAGAAGAAAGAGCAACCCATACCAACCTAGTAACAACCACCACGCTAAACAAACCTCTAACCACAGATATAACCCCAGGGCCCCCCAGTATACTACTACCTACAGACACTATAGTAGACCTATAGACCTCAGCACAGCCCACAAAGACAGCAAGCAGAACGACAACTAGAAGAAAAACAAGCAATACTATAACTGCAACAAGATAGGGCATCTAGCCTATAAATATTAATCCCCTAAAAAAGAATGCTTTCAACCAGTACCTAAGAAACAATAAGCAAGCCTCGCTATCAAAACCACACCTCCCAAACAACTTCATTAGACCACCTACTACAACAATAAGTGTGGAGCCCACTTAAACCACAAGGAACACATAGGGTAATACCCAAAAAACCCTTATCAGTCAGGATATAATACCACTAGTATCCCCCTAGCACCTATATATACCCTAGTAGTAGGATACTAAACCTACTCAAAAGCAGAGAGGAAAACCAACAAGCAACTTAATAGAATATTGCACACACCCTCAGGCGTAGATATCGAAATCGATAATAAAGTCCGCATTACTAGGCTATAATAAGGACTTCAAGTATACAAGCTATAAGCAAGAATATAACCTAAAGAAGTTATATAGTAATAACAGATTAAGTTACTATAAGCCTATATTAAGAGACGACAGGATACCAGGGATAACCCTGAGCAAATCCAGCAGATCAATAATAAAACAAAAGACTAAGCAGCAAGAGAACCTATATAGAACTACGAGATATAGCCCTCTTGAGAATAATAAGATGAGCTCTATCACGCTAGAAGAGCTAAATAAAATAAACTATCCGCTACAATAACTAATAAACAGCAGCTAAACCCAGAAGTAGAAAAATAGATTAAATAAACCTCATTTAAAATTAATAACACCTCATCTAAAGGAACCAGATTAGAGCCAGCTAACTACTTAAGGTACCTCTATAAGAAGGAGATCAACCCTCACTAGGATAACTAGGAAATTACCCTTTATAGTATATCTAGATGCAAAAGAAGAAACCTCTTATTTACAACATAGGTTAAAGGAGATCATACCTATCTCAACCCCATACACGACCAACACTATCATGTATTCTGGGCTTAGTGCCTCACAGACCACTACAATAAACACTAAGCTAACAAGTATGAGTACAACTTCTATCCTCAAAGATATAACACCAGACCTATCACATAATACTACCTAGAGAATTAACTCCCCATATGGGACTTAGCCTAAATAATTAACGACAATATGGCATTATTTAAACCACATCATTACTACCCCATGAGATATCTCAACAACCCCTACATAGTATGGGACCAATACATGAACGACAAATGCCGAATCCACTTAGAAGAAAAAGCTAAGGCATAGCGGAGACAACTCCAGCACTAACAATTAAAAAACTAAACTCGCCTACCAATAAGGAACAACAACAAGCAAAAACAACAAGGTTCCTATACAGCACAATAGCACAAAAAACTCAACAATACGAGCACATACAAGTCTAAATACAACTTAATAGAAAATAGACTACTATAATAATTAATAGCGGAGCCTAAGGAAACTTTATTTCACCTAGAATGGTAAATAAACAACAGATAACCTAGAATAAGAAAGTAGTTAAAGACTACTATAACCTCAATACTATTAAAGGAGAATAAGTCCAGTATAGCGGAGGACGCATTAATATAGAGACCGCGCAACTCCCTTTACAGATCTATAGCTAGAATAAGCAACTAAACTTCAATATTATGGAGATAGGAGATAAATATAATATTATCCTTAGAAGACTATAGTTATATAATAATAACCTATAGATAGATTAGAGAACAGGCTAACTCTATTAGGACCAGGATTTAGTCACTAAGCAACAGCTAAAGAAGGGCACCTTAAATAAACCTCACAAAATAACTAAAGCAAAAAGATTCCTCACCTACCTACAAATTAAGGATAAGAACGCCAGGATATTATTAGCAACAGATATTAATAGAGAAGATTAATTACTATCTATCCCAGCAGAATACTAGCAGTATAATAAGCTATTTGCTAAAGAACTTAACACCAGATTACTAGAACATAGTAGCTATAATTATAAGATCAAGCTAAAGCCCAGAAAAGAACCAATATTCAAAAAGATCTACAGACTCAATTAAAAAGAAATAGAAGCACTTAATACTTACCTAGAAGAGAACCTCAAGAAAGAATTCATTTAACCCTCAACATCCCCAGCAGGGTATCCAGTACTCTTTATACCTAAAAAGAACGGGAAGAAACAACTATACGTTAACTATTAGAAACTTAATAATATCACTATTAAAAACTATTACCTATTACTGCTTATCTCTAAGCTATATAACCTCCTATATAGTGCAAACTAGTTTATAGCCCTTAACCTTAAGGGAGCTTACAACCTTATCTACATTAAGGAAGGCGAAAAATAGAAAACAGCTTTTAGAACATAACGCGGACACTTTAAGACGCTTATAATACCCTTCAGACTCACAAACGCCCCTACAATATTCCAGACTATAATTAATAAAACACTCCGACAATACCTCAACAAGTTTATTATAGTATACCTCAATAATATCCTTATCTTCTCCAAAACGTTAGAAAAACATAAAGAACACATACACGAAGTACTGCAAAGACTACAAGAAGTAAAACTCTTAGTTAAGCTAGTAAAAAGCAAATTCCACTAATAAGAAGTTAAATTCCTTAGATTTACTATTACCCCAGGAATTATTTAGATATCTAAAGACAAAATCAAAGCAGTCCATAACTAGCCTACACCTACTTATGTTAAGGATATATAATTATTCCTCAGATTTATCAACTTCTATAGAAGATTCATTAGAAACTACGCCGAGATAAGCCGATAACTCCAGGACTTAACCCGGAAAGACAATACATTCCAATAGACCAAAGAGCACCAAAACGACTTCAAAAAGATCAAGCAACATATAGAGGAAGATATTATCCTATCTATACCTAATCCTAATAAACTATTTAAATTAGAAACTAATACCTCAGATTTTACTATAGGCGCATAACTTAGATAATGAGATAATAAGAATCAACTACAACTAGTTGCCTTTATATCAAAAAAGTTTAGCAGACCTAAACTCAACTACTAAATACATAATAAAGAACTTATAGTAATTATTAAAGTATTTAAAGAATAGAGACCATAACTATTAGGAACAAAACACTTAGTTAAGGTGTACATAGACCATAAGAACCTTTCTTATTTCATAACCTCAAAAGCACTTAATAAATAATAAATCAGATAGTTAGAATTCCTATTCGAATTTAACTTCGAGATTAACTATAAGAAAGGAAATAAAAACAGTAGAGCTAACGCTCTTAGCTGCTAATTAGACCACGATATCCCAGTACTAGAGGAAACTCAAGTTATCTTAAAACAAGATAAGAACAGAAACCTTATGCTAGCAACAAGACTCTTAATAATAGCCAGGAAGGTTAATACTAGCTCAACTAGACGAATAACCCCTAAAACCATTAGGGAAATATACTTAGCCCCAGCACATAGACACTAAGGCGTTACTAAAACATAGAAATACATCCAGCAATACTACAACAAAACTGCTACACAATAGGAAGTAGCGAATACTATCAAAGACTGCGAAATTTACGCCAAGAGCAAACCTAGCTAATATCAACCCTATAGGAAAATTCAACTACTACTAGTACTAGAAGTAGCATAGCAATCTATATCTCTAAACTTTATTATTAAATTACTAAAGTCAAAAGAACCAATAACTAATACTAAGTATAATAGCATTTTAGTTATTATAGACTAACTCATAAAATACGCCTACTTCATCCCATATATGGAATTAAGTACTATAGAAAACCTTAGTTATATATTTCTAAAAACCATTATTAGCTAATACAGCATACTAATAGAAATCATGTCAGACAGAGATAAACTATTTACTTCAAAGTTCTAGAGATCCCTGATCTCACAGCTTAGATCTAATTATAAACTCTCAACTGCTTTTCATCTACAAACCAACGGATAAACCAAACGAATCAACCAAATCCTTAAGATCTACCTACGCTATTATATCAATTATAAATAAGATAATTAGGTATCGCTACTACTAATGGCCCAATTCGCCTATAATAGTATAGTAGGAGAAAGTATAAAAGAATCACTATTCTATCTCAACTACGGATTCAACCCCACTACATATAGAGAACCGCAACAGGGCCCAGCAGCACTCAAAACTATAGCAGATATCAAGAAAATTTGAGAAATTTAATAAAAACTCCCTAAAGACCTTAAATTTATGCGCGAATAAATACGCAAATACGCTGACAAAAAAAGAGTTAAGGGACTAACTCTAAAGGAGGGAGATAGTATTTACCTCACCCAACAAAACATTAAAACCAAATAACTAAGTGACAAATTGGACTATAAAAAACTTAGACTATTTTGAATTAATAAAAAACTATTAGATATTAGCTATAAACTCTTACTACTAGACACCATAAAGTGCTATCCAATCTTTTATATTTCACTTCTTAAACTAACACCATAAGGATCATAAATAAATAACCTCATTATTATAGAATCAAATAAACCAGAATATAAGATTAAATAAATTATTAACCACATCAAAAATAAGAATAAAACCCAATACCTCATCAAGTAGAAGGGGTATAAGCATGAGGACAACACATAGGAACTAGCCACAAATCTCAAACACACACAAGATCAACTCCGCATATACTAGGAATAGCAAATAACAAACAAACCACAAATAGCACCCGCACCCAAGAGGACGCGCGAAAACAAAACCCAGTTCATTCAACCCCATCCTATAGTCAGACCAACACAACAAGACCAACCACAAGACGCCAACCCATTTATACAATTAGGGATACCAGCAAACTAGGACGCCTCACCCAATAGAAAGTTCGGAGTACTAGAATTCTAATCCCCTAAGACTACATCTAAATTAACCACGCCAAAACCACCTATAGACTAAGCCTCTAGCACGGGAGAAGCTACTAGTTCCTCCTCAGTAACTTCACAACCTTTATGAAATACCATCCTTTTTTACTTTCTTAAATAATCCAGCCGCGCCATAAACTCATCCAACTCAGCCTACGCAGCACATAAGGCAGCAGCCTTTTTACGCAACACCTCCTCCTCCGCTACTTCAGCATCCTCTAAATGAGCCGCCTCATCTAATAATTAATTAACTAGAGAATAAATCAGCAAAATAATAAACACCAGTACAGTAACAACACATACGAGCGCAAACCGCATCAGCCGCCGCATCACACAAACGCCCCAAGCGAGTATACTCGCCACAAACTTCACCTCCGGGGAGAAGCTTATAACACTTCCCCAACAAATAATAATATAAATAAGGCATATTAACAATAATACCAAACTCAGCAATATAAAGCGCATAATTGCGATAATAAAGAGTAGAGGCGGAATATGAATTCAATTTTTAAACGCAACCTAATATAGTATTAGCACTATAGAAAAACCAGGGAGTATAATTAATAGATCCCCAACCTGGAACTAATAACCTACTTATATTAGGCCTTGAGGATAAGACCTTTAAGAGGGAGACCTAATATTACAACCCGTTATATAAGGATAACAACCAACCAACCCACCTAGGCGTCAGACGACTAGAACAGGATATTTATACTACAGGATCACGGGAACACTAGGGATACCCACAGCACAGAAGAACTATAGTATAAGTCACGTGATAATAAGATAAAGAATAATCAGTAGAGCGCAGAAGGAAGCGCTCAGTAATCAGTTAGTCTTACCAACTAATCGCGATCACTAATACACAGAGGTAATCACCCAACAGCAGGACCAGGGACTATTCGGGACTTATATATAGTATGGACTTAGGACTCCCAGAAACAGACTTCCATAGCTCTTCAGCAATCAACTTCGTAATTACCCCAACAGTACTCTCAGCTTCATCTTATACTGCAACCCCCTTATGAGAACTACGACTAATCACCATACTCCTAGAACCCCAAGATTCACTCAGCAACACAGCATAGCAAGACCACACTATCAACCTAGCGTCATCCCTCAGCTTCTGTTAGCAGAACCCTACTGTCGGATAGCTGACCGTAACACTAGATATTATAATTATCTAAAAAGGAGTGTATATATGTTAGTATGTATTATGATAGCGGGACGTCTGGATGCAATAAAGGCACCCCACTCTCTTAGAAACCTTTGAGGGTTGTAGCAAAGAGCAAAAAGATCCGCCTCTAGGCACTATTAGGAAGAGCAGGAGCCCGGTGGGGACTATAAAGATAGTAAATAACATAACACTACCCACAAAAGGATAGGAATAATAGAAGTAGGCTTCAAAGATGCGCGTAGCGATTCGCAGATCTAATTAGAAAAAATGGAAAGAATTGGGTTTGAAACGGAAGAGATATCGCAGGAAATCGTATATAGGATTATTAAGGTATAAGCCTCTTGAGGCTGAAAGAACTATGGATTGCGATTATGGAAAAAACGTGAAGAGTTCTCCTCCCTCCGCATCGCAGTCTTCTGCTTTTAGACCCTATTGGCAGTGGGCCTGTGGCTCTGGTGACTGAGCAGCCAAGCCAACCTGTCCCATCCCACTAGTATTCTCTATATAGAGAATAAATTCCTCCTTATTAGGAGTCCACTTACACTAAGCAAATAGGTACCTATAGTAGGAGACCCCCTAGAGAGTAGCCTCCACAGCACTATAGCTACTATTATACACTTAGTTAGATATAGTAATACTACTAATATTAGTAATAGTAATATTAATAGGATAGTAGCAGCAATAATAGTAGTGGTATAATAGTAGTAGTAACAATACTATTATAATCTAAGAAAGTAAATAGAAGGAAGTTTTATAAGTTAAAAGATTTAATAGGATATCTATATATATTTAACTTAATGCTGAAGACCTAGCACTCGCGCAGTCAAAAGAACAATGATCTCAGGATTAGAATATTATTTAGAGTTTCTAAAATAAGGAACTACTAAATAACTAAAGAATAACTACCTAGGAACTATCGCAATAAACAAAGATCCTATTTATTAATAAAGAGAGTATTAATTTATAATTCCTATAAAGCAACTAAAAATAAGCTAACAGTACGAAACAACTCTATTTTAAAAGACAATTTCAGCATAATAAAAACGATATTAAATAAATATTACTTTTATCTCACTTATAAAAGGAAGGAGCAATTAAGGAGCAAGGCTATAAGAGCGGCTGGAGTTATAAATAGGAGCCTACCCACTAATTAGTTACTCCTCTAAGCTATCTATCTCTATAGAGGAGATAGGAGCCATAAGAGCAGCTAAGGTTAAGAATATAGGCCTAACTACTAGTTAGCTACTCCTCTAAGCTATTCTACTATAAAAGTTTAAATTAGAGCAGAAGCCATAAGAGCGGCCGGGGATTATACATAAGAACCTACCTACTAGTTAGCTACTCCTCTAAGTTATCTAACTATTCAAAGTAAAAACGAAGCTATAAGAGTAGCTAGGAGTTAAAAATAAGAGCTTACTTACTAGTTAGCTACTCCTCTAAGCTATATAGAAAACATAAGAGCAGCTGGGGTTAAAAATAGAAGCCTAACTACTAAGTTAGCTACTCCTCTAAGCTATCTAGCTACCTATAAAATTAATACTACTAGAATAAGAGATACTAAGTTCTAGATATTTATTAACTAGAGTCTAAAAAAGAAAGAATTTACTACTAAGTAAGCACTAATCTATTAATATTAGTCTGGGGACAGACCCTATTAGAGGGGGGATCGTGTTATGAGCCAAAGAGGCCCTAGTAGCCTACGTTCTGGAGGGTTTGGAGGTAGGAGGTAGTTTCAAGGGGGTTTTAAGGGAAGCCTATGTAGCTAGGGAGGCACTGGGTAACCTCTAGGTAAGTCGAGGGCCCCCGCAAGTTAGGAAGAGGGCGCCAGAGATGAATGTCGAACCGGAAATACCCCTATCTTGGACTGACTCCTTCACTCTGCGCCACAGCATCTGACAGCTCGGCTCCTCGTTGTGGGGTGCTGACGTCCGAAGGGGGTGATATGGAGTCGTTCGAGATTTTGAAGGCCACCTACGACCGCGGCATCGACACTTTGGACACGCCAAAGCTGTACTCGAATTGCATTGACAACCAAGTCAATAATAGGTCAAGGTTCTAGGTGAGATTATCCTTATAACTGAGCGCGCGCTCTTCACGTCAATGAAGAGACCAATATGCTTACCCCTATCTTTCCGACACAAATAAGCCAAATCGAGAACTGTGTCAACCACGGCGGTAGGATTGCTCATTCCAGATGACGCATGAACAGATCAATGTCTGTGTATAGTCCTCTATTGCATGACAATTCTCAAAGCCGTAGATGATGCCTTGATTTGACCCAACACACATTGATCTCTTGCCGATTCATCGCTTCGAATGCAACAACCTGTATCGAAAAGACAGTGAAGGCCATTTACGACCTCGTTCAAAGCAGCGAGATCCCCGGCACATTAGTGCCATCTTTATGTGGGCAGCTTCATTCAGGCGGATGCAGTGGTTCGTAGCCGAGCAGAACACCTGGACTGGGCACATCAGCATGCAGTGATACAGCGATGATGAGCTCGAGATATGAATCGATTTTGTAAGGAAACCAACGTCTGTATCATGTTGTGGACGTTTCTCCATGACGATAAACTGACGCGGACAGTGTATAAGCATGCGCGCTTTAGGACGAACAGTGATGAAGCGATGTAGGAGAAATCACATGGTATGAAAGAAGCACCAATCTGCGGCGAGGTGTTCATGAGGGATCTCCTATTGTTTTTTGCGTCTTCGTCTTCGGCTGAGAGAGTCTGGTGTCAATATCAACTGGCTCACGCGGACCGTAACGAATGGGTTGTGGATATGTCAACTCGTCTGGAAATCTTGGTTTTTCGGGGCATGGAAAGGATATGGCCGAACAGGTGGTCAAGTGACGCGTGAAATGAAATGAAAGCTCGGGCGTTTTGTCCGACTGCCGACTTGGATGTCTAGGCATCTTAACCGACCTCAGTCGAGGGACGGTTGCCAAGAGTTGGTGGTTCTGTGAACAACCAAAAGGTCGGCGCCAACATTGCACTACAACCTCCCATTGGAAGTTTGTGCCTGGGCGCTAATGCGAACCGGCGAACATAACGCTGTTGGAAATCAAGCCTGAAGAAGGTGCCTTGAGTTGGCGTCCTTGGCTGTTCTCGGGGAATTACGCCAAGAATGGCGCAGCGTGGAAGGAAAAGTCTGGGTTTTCGATAGTCTTTCTTGGCCCACCGCGATTGGCTCCAATTGTTGCGACTCGGGATCTTCTGTCACGAACACCGAATTCTGGACCACTGTCATCTCTCTGTGGAGTTTTGAGCAATCCGAAGTGGAAGTATCCGTATGGGCTGCAACTTGGAGAGCAGTGAGGAACGACTTGTTTGCCAACCCCAACCCCATGGGGAAGCGAGAGAATGCATGGCCCCCACGGGGAATGCGGGGTCTACACAGTCGAAGTTCGGAACCAGATTGGGCGAATCTCGCAGAGGGAGGTTGGCAGCTGATTCGTGGACGCAACTTGGCATGGTTGGCAACTTGGCTAACAAGACCAACCAGACTGTTGGGAACACAAATTCGCGCTGCAACGCAAAGCGTCTATTTCATCCCATGTCCTCCCCCAGTTTTCCAATCTGTCTCACTCTCTTTCCCGTGTCGCTTTTTGTGTTGTCTCTCGTTGCGTAGACTCGACAAAGCGCTGGCAACTCCAACCGACACAATGAAGGACGCCGAAACAGTCCACCCCAAGACCATGGCCAAAGCCAGATCGGCCTCCTTCGACCACAACGAATACGGCGCATACACTCCCGATGTCGCGCTTATCGAAGCTGCCGCAGCTGCCAGCGACGAAGAGTCTAAGCTCTCCCGGAAAGAGCTCTTCTCCAAATACTGGCCAGCAATGGTCTATAGCTCACTTTTGAGTTTGGCTTTGGTGATGGAGGGCATGGACGTCGGCCTCATCAACAACTTCTTTGCACATTCGGCCTACCTGAACAAATTCGGCTGGCCAGACCAGAACGGCAAACAGCACATTTCCTCCTCATGGCAGGCGGCTATTGGCAACGGTAACAATCTGGGCAGTATCGTCGGCTTGTTGCTGAACGGCTGGCTGCAGTCTCGCTTCGGTTCCCGCAGAGTTTACATGGCAGCAATGGCCCTGATGGGATGTACCATCTTTACCCTATTTTTCGCCGTCAACGTGCAGATGTTGTTTGCAGCCAACATCCTCTGCGGTATTCCCTGGGGAATTTTTCAAACACTCACCACCGCTTACGCCGCTGAAATTTGCCCAGCTGCTTTGCGTGGATACCTTACAGCTTGGGTTTCCATGTGCTGGGGCGCCGGTTCGTTCTTGGCCGCCGGTGTCCTGCGCGGTTCTCTGGATCTTCCTGGCGATCTGGGATGGCGCATTCCTTACGCCCTGCAGTGGGTGTGGATCTTGCCCCTGCTAATCGTCGGTTTCCTTGCCCCGGAGAGTCCTTGGTATCTCATTCGCCGCGGCAGAATCGAAGAAGCCGAGAAGTCTCTGCGTCGGCTTGCCCGCAAGAATCACTACACGGAGGAGACCATGGCACAGACGCTGGCCCTGATGAGGCACACCAACGAAATGGAGAAGATTGAAGCCGAGAGCGCAAGCTACCGCGACTGTTTCCGGGGCACAAACCTGCGTCGTACCGGCATTGTGTGCATGGCATGGGTCATTCAGATTCTCAACGGCCAGTCCATCTGCACTTACGCCACCGTTTTTCTCAACTCTGCAGGTATGCCCGAAGTCCAGGCCTTCAACTACAGCATGGCCATCCAGTCAGTCAACATCGTCGGCACGGGGATAGCCATCTTCATGATGGGTAAGATTGGTCGCCGCATGTTTTACCTCTTTGGCTCTTCCATCATCGGGCTGGCCATGTTGATCATTGGAATCCTGGGCTTCGTCCCCGGAGCGACGAACGTGGCGTTGGCGGTGGCCGTTGTCTTGATTGTTGTCAACCTGACGTTCAAGACGTCGCTGGGCCCTACCTGCTATGTCATTGTAGCGGAGACGTCTTCCAGCCGTGTCCGCGCCCAGACGATTGTCATCGGTCGTGGCATCTACGTCTGCGGCCAGGTCGCGGTGCAGCAACTCAACCCGCGCATGCTGAACGACACGGGCGACGCGTGGAACTGGGGCGCGAGGGCTGGTATGCTGTACTTTGGCCTGTGTCTCATCTGGGCTGTTTGGATTTTCTTCGTCCTGCCCGAGACGAAGAACCGCACATTTGCGGAGCTGGACTACTTGTTCCAGAAGAAGACGCCGGCGCGCAAGTTCTCTACCGCCCCTGTTGACTGTAAGTTCCTCTTCCTGCGAGGTGATTGTGGGGTTTCGTGCTAATTTCTTGCAATAGTGTTTGAGTTAACTGGTGGCGATAAGTTGCAGGAAAATGCGGACGAAATGCCGAGAGGGAAAGAACTGTAACCACTAAATTCCGATACCGCTGTTTTGTAAGGTGCGGTCAATGACCAGGTCAATCTATCAAATTGACTGAGCTATATATATTTACCAAACCCAAGTGTATGTGTTGTTACGTCTGCCCCTTTTGAGAAGATTAAATTCTGGCCTTCCATGCCGATGGCTAGCTGGCCCAGTCGCACCGCATCGTCTCTGTCTCTCGTTGCTTTCTGAGGGGCCCCAGCGTATGAAACTTGAAAATTCAGAAAAGGTACTGGTTCGTACATTCTTTAGTATCCATGAATCAGTTTAGCTTGAAGCTGGGAAACGGAGACTTTGCTACCGTGGGTGCATTGTTCTGATTCATGACCATAGGCCTTCCATGTCACGCTCATATTCCAAGGGCCTGATTAGCAACCACGGTATGGCAAGTTCTACATTAAGATGGTGACTTCTAGCAGGGACCACGCGAGTTATATAAGTGCAATATACCTATCCCAAAGTTTCCCCATAATATCAATAACTCTTATAGGGTTGCCTCACTAACCCTATAAGAAAATGCGAAGTTACTATAGAGTTTCTATAAGAAACTTATAATTAGTTATAAACTTAGTGCAGTATAGCTTATATATGCGTAGGAGTATATTAAGCTTCTTATATAACTTAAGTGTCCATATTATAGCTCTATGTGGGCGGTTAGGATACCAAAAGAAATAGCCTAAAACGGCAAGTTATACTGTAAACTAGCCTACTATACTGTAGAACTTACCGTACCGTAGTTACTAATCAGGCGCTAAGAGCTGAGAGCTCCAGCCGGTAGGACTTGGTGAAGAATGTGCCAGGTTGATGAAGAGTATGGGTATCTAAATAAATCCCAAGGTTGTCTTTTGATTAATTCCTTTGATTGTGTGCTATCTTGAATATCTACTGAACTTTTAAGTGGAATCACCCTGGTTTACATGAGACTTGGCTTATTGATAGTCAAACCTTTTGAGGTTTCCAGCCAACCAATGCAACTCTGGCAGCGACGAACAGCAGCACACCGACAGCACAACATACTCCACCAAAGATTTTAGTGTCTTGGAAAGATCCATGGCTACTACTGATAATAGCACCGCCGATCGGGGAGCCAGTGAGCGTAGCAATAGAAGCCACGGCGTACGCGGCGCCAGTGCGAATTCCGATATCTTGGATAGGTGAAATGTGCGCTAAAAGCACTGGCGTCAGTCCAATTCCAGCTCCGGAAGCCACTCCGAATAGGGCTGCAAAAGTAATGTCCGCGGCGTTCCCGGTAGCAGGAAGCCACATGGCCAAAATCAAGATCATGGTCAGGAAGCTCATTGTGATCATCATGTTGAAGTGGCCGACCTTGTCGGCTAAGGCGTTGGGTACTGTTCGACCAATGATGCTACACGGGAAAGGTTAGTTCTGTTTGCGAGATGAGAGAATTTACTTCAGTGTACGAAATTTGAAGGGCCTACCTGGCACCGTTCAGAATCGGAACAAGATACTGAGACAAGCCCTCTGACATGCCACCTGCGCGAGCCTCGACAACAATGAAAGTGATTGGGATAAACATGCCCCCTACTTGTATTAGTACACCCAATGAAGATGCGGTCTTGGTTATCCCGATGAACCTACAGTAGAAGAAGTAAACCGCAGCAGTGAGCAATGCAAATGGCAGCTCCCGGAAAGGCCGAACAAAAGCCGTGGCGCGAAAAGGGCGCTTGGTGGGCGGAATGCGTGAACGGACCGTGAGGTTTGCCCAGATCAGCAAAGCCAGAATCAAGAAGGCACAGACTCTCATGGACCAGCCAAAGCCGATCTGCGGGATGAGATGGATCAACATAATGGGAAAAATGACGCCCCCAATAGATGATCCGCAGACCGTGAGCCCAATTGCGGCGCCGCGTTTTTTGAAGAACCAGGTTGTGACCTGACAAATAATCGCGTTAGCTCACGTCATCCGCGTGGATGGTCGTGAATGTATTCGGTGACTTACGCAGGTGAAAGCCGGGTAGAAGACCATCGATGCGCCGATGGCCGAGCAAATTGCTTGGCTGAGTAGGATGTGGTAATATGTCTTTGATATGCTGACCATCATCAAGCCGAAGACGTGGAAAAAGGTTCCAACGGCGAGAGGAACCGCGGGACCATAGTCGTCAATCACTTTGCCAATGAATAGGCCGCTGAAAATCATGAAAAAGACTGGTTGTTGCGATTAGCGTCGATGTTTTGATCATATCCGGGTGGCGAACTTGATAAAATGAGACTTACTTTGCAAAGAGGGAATCCATGAAATCTCAGAGGGGGTGTAGTCGCGCAATTGGTTTTCCTGGTAATAATCCTGAAAGATACCAACACAGTTCACCCACCCGAAGGAAACGAAAAGGCAGGCGGAGGCGCCTGAGACGGTAAGCCAAGCCTTGGCACCACCCTCCGGGAACGATTTGTCGAATGCCGGAGGGCTGGAAGGGCTCTTGACTGCTTCGACTTTGCCATCGCTGAGAAGAGGTCCTGGAGGTTGAAATTCTTTGTCTTCCGCCATTGTTCTGATTGTATGAGGTGTGATTGCAGTCCACAGATGAGCAGGTACACAACAGAGAGTGTCTGTGGTCAGCAGCAAGGAAATAGGGAAGAAGAGAAGATGGAAATTGTATTTTCTTTTCTTTTCCTAGTCGTAACCGGGGGTAAGCAAACAACCCGAATTAGCGCGACGGATATTAGATAGAGTGGACTTTATTTAACAGCGAGATAAGCGCGAAATGAGCTGGCCGAGACAACAATGGCGGTCGATTGGCCGAGTGCTGAAAGCAAAGACGCCCGGTGGCTTGATGGCGTTGTCTCACCACCCAGTTCGTGTCGAACTAGAGCTAGAGGGACCGCGCCGCCATGGACTCTCGGAATCCCGAGTTGTGGGGCCGATAGGCCGGGCCTCGGGCGGCCGGGCTTCGGGCGGCCGGCGCTTGGTCCCTGTGCCGCACACAGGAATGAGCTGGGAAGACGAGGATGCCACTCGCGGGGCCTGCAGGGGCGGAGAGGAACGAAGTTTCAGAGTTGGGATAATCATATGAGAAGTATCTAATGCGTACTTGCACATTGGCTACAACTGTAATCTCCCGAAGATCAGCATTTCTTTCTTTTTTGTCGTTTGCGCTTTCTTCTGGTTGGGTTGTTGTCAAAGCGGAATCGCTTGCAGTGTTCCCACTTGATGACCGGTCGCTACGGATAGTCTGAAATGGTGGAGCTTGCACGGATTCTCTGGAGGGAGATCTCACGCAAGAGATATAATCCGTCAAAGTGTGCGCATGGAAGAAAATTGATGACTGCGTTGGAGAGTTCTTTTCAACTGAAAGTGATCAATATCGAAGGTTGACTTAGCGTTGAGAGATCCAATGGGAATTTCGAACGGAAAACATGACGGAGGACCATGTGAGGAGAATGACCGCAACCTTCTTGCATCTTGTTCGAACTTTTTGCAACGTGTGCAGCGCTGTTTTCCATGTCAGTTGGAGATGTATGTCTCAGCCAAGGTTCGCCTTAATGCTTATCGTCCCTCACAGCTTCGAAGCTCTCACTATGAAGCTAAACCATTAACGGCCTACGATGCTGCGGCAATCCCAACGCGGTAAAAGCGGATCCTTGAAGCAGGAGACTCAGATTTTGCATCGGCAGACCAATTAAATGTTGAATCACGCAAGCATGTGGTGCATCATATATGCAAGGGTTCAACAAAAGGGGCTGGCAAAAAAAGTGAGGGGGAATCTCCGGGCATCGCAACACTGATGAGACGAATGGAAACTCTGCTGCAGCCGGATCCAAGCCAGGAAAAGTCGCCAAAACCTGCTGATTCAATTGCGCCCCATCACCTTTTGCAATGTTTTCTTTCGCTTCCTCGTCGGACGCGATATCAGCCCCAAAACGCCCGCGCCCGGAGCACTCGGAATCGCCGCCGCCGGCGCCGGGCGAGCTTGGATCCACCCACGGCGATGCGGCGGACGCTGAGATGATGGAGGAGGCGGAGGAAATGGATTTTCGCTTTTATGATATCGACACGGAGCCAGCGACACGGGAGAGGAAAGTGGCCGGGCAGCCGAGAGAATTTGACACCTTCGATTCGCCAGAGTTCGAAGCAGCGCCACCGGTAAGCCTTCGATGGACAAAACTGTTCACACGCCGAGGTTCAACAATGTTGTTGACAAGTATCCAACCCTAGTCCGCTCTGAGTCCCGATTTCGAGGGACCGGAGGGATGGAAGTTATTTCTTCAGCAGCGTTTGACCCAGCTAGACAACATCATTCGAGATTTGCGCCAATTATGTGAGGTTGAACGGAGTAGCATACCTGGAGCTGCACAGCTCTTCGACTCAATCATTATGCAGATTCACTCCGAACGGGCAGAATTGGAGTACACTCTGGGGCAGACCAACGCAGCAAACTACAACTTCCCACTTGGAGATGCAACCGACTCAAGGTCGATGCTGGCGTGGCGGAATCCATTGGAAAGACGCAGGAAGATGCGTCAACGAGCTAAAGAGGCATCTATTGCACTCTACGGCTGCTACGGAACGTTGGTCGGTTCCTCGCCCGACACAGTAACTACCGCGGAGGACAACTCTGTGTTTGATTCGGTTCTAGCACGATTGCGGCTAGCAAGGCAACATTTGGAGCAAGCCGTCAACCCACCAGAGAACAAGAGAGTATCCAATTCGCCGCGAATATGGCGCGCAAGGACGAAGAGAGAGCCCAAAGATGAACCACATTAACGACTGATGATGATATTTTCAACCATTGGAAGAGAAGCTGGAGAAAAAGGAAAAAGAGGAAACAAAATGGAAACGTGGGTATGTAGAGTTTAGCTTGTTAATTTATAAACTAAGGCTACTGACTTGAAATCGACGATTGGCCTTCGCCTCGCGATTTCCCCAAAGGAGGTAGCTGGGGGCCATGGTGTGGACGCCGAAATCCCGTGTGACATGAGACCGTAGGCTGCGAACACGTAATTGTATAGTTATCGATACATCTTTACACCTCGAAAAATGCCCGTAGGCGTCTCTCTAGTCTATGAAATCGACTGCTGTCCTCTTGTACTTCTAAGAGATCGTCGTGTATCCCTCTATCGATGTCATATAACCACCATTATTCCTGGGCTCATTCATCCCGACATGCAACGCTATGATTATCCTTGGATTTTTTCAACACAAATAGCAAAAGGTCTTATTCTCTTGGTGAGAAGAACAATGGGACGTCGTCAGTTGTTGCGATGATCCATCACGGCTCGGCCTCGCCATCCGTTCCGTCTTCTTCGCCGACCCAGTCGCCACTTTCGAGACCGCGGTTGCGGATTGCTAGAGAGCCCACCCAGCCGAGCAGGGCAATGCCTCCGAAAATACCCCAGGCCAGAGCTTCGCCTTTGGGGTGAACGCGTGTAGACAAGGTGAAGAGAGCGCCGGACACGAATGGCCCGAAACTGCGGCCAGCGGCCGACAATGTCTGGGCGATGCCGTTCAGGGTGCCGAGTGTCGCGTGATTTGGCGCGCAATTGGTAATCTAAGCGTCTGTCAGTAAGAACCCGCAGCACTGAGCCGGGGGGAGGGGGGCTTACCAATAACATCACGCTGGACAGACCACCGACGGCGCAGATGTTCTTGATGATCAGGATGGCACCCAACTCGATGTACAGCCACGTGGAGCCAGTGCCGACGCCGAAGTAGGGCTCGTCCTCCAGGTAGCCAATCCACGGCATCAAAGCCATACTGACGGCAAGCCCCAGCAGGGCGATACGATAACTTCCCAGGTTTCCTAGCCGCACCTTGACAGATTGGAAAATGAAGGCCTGGAAAACAATGGTGGCCACACCCGCTGCGCTCAAGCTGAGACCGATCTTGCTTGGGGGCAGACCTCGGCCCGTCGGGGGGTCTGCATCGGCGAAGATGGGGTACAAGCTGTTGTAGGAGATGTTGGAAAGTTGGAAGATCAGATAGGTCAGCAACACCAGGATCGTGTTGCGGTCCAGAATTTCACACCAAGTCGCAAGGTCACTTGGAGACTTCGCATCGTCCCCGGCCTCTGATCCCTCTTCGGATGCCGGACTGAGTAGTTCTTGGTCCTCGGATGCCTCTTCCTCATCCTCTTCATCGTCCGCTGTGCTCGCCGCAACCTGCGAACCCGGTCTAGGCCAACGCGCGGCCCAAGAATTCCTCTTTGGCTGTGTTTGTTTCTGGACCCATGACCAAGCGTTCCGAGCCCACGAAGGGATCCAGGCAGCTTGGTCCGGTTCTAGGCTCTCGAGCGTCTCTTCGAACCATATTCCAACGATCACAACACTAATAAGGAGCAGCGTCGCGCTGAGCAAATTCGGCGCGAGGTAGGGATATTTCTCCCCCAGGCTGCCAACCAACAAACCGCCTAAGCCCGGTCCCGTAATACCACCGAGGGAGTAGATGACAGGCAACCAGGTGAAGGCCCTGCTCTGGTTCGAGCGATCCGTAACCTCGCCCAAAACAGTCGGAACAACGGCGGCATTGCCGTTTAACAAGCCCATAAAAACGTGGACCAGCAAGATCTGCCAGTACGTCTGGCAGAACCCGAATGCAACAAAGCAGCACATGAGGAGAAAGGTGCCCACGACCATGACCGGCTTCCTGCCAATGACATCGGATAGGTATCCCCACAACAAGTTCGTTGACAGCTGCGCAAGAGCGAAAGCCGAGGCCAAAATACCCACGTATAGACCCGTCTGAG
The DNA here is from genome assembly GCA_037178605.1 of Colletotrichum euphorbiae. Lineage (NCBI taxonomy): Eukaryota > Fungi > Ascomycota > Sordariomycetes > Glomerellales > Glomerellaceae > Colletotrichum > Colletotrichum euphorbiae. The sequence continues at coordinate 21,539 of JAXCEF010000004.1, forward strand.
ATTCCGGTATGTCGGAAAAGGACTCGACCATCTGCGGCAAATATGGCCCTATGGAGTTGAGTGCCGTCTGCTCGCTGAGAGAGAGGAAGGCAAGCAGAGCAAGCTGCCGCACTGGCAAGGGAGTCTGTTCGTGTCCATCGTCGGATGCATTGGAGCTCGTATCGGATTGGTCGAAAAAGCCGGCGGAAGACTGCTCGCGGGGAGTCTTTGGCGGTGGTGTCGGGAAAGTGTGATACCGATGAGTCGACTGGCGGCGCATGGTAGATTGTCGTCGGCTGGACTCAATGCTCCCCAAGGTGGGAATGGGAGCGCCTGCGTGGAATGAACCCGACGAGACTGTGCGGGAGGCGGCAGCAACGCCGGCATGACTGGGGTGGACCATTTTGAGAGCAGATCAAGCACGGCGCGGGCTTCGTGGCTTGAGGTCAAGAGGCTGCGCTGACACGACCTGGGTTGTTGGACAGGCGGTGACGTCGACGAAAAGGCACACGGTCGTCGTCGGTGGTAATTTGTCGGAGATGGGTATCGGGTCGGTGGGAGGTCCTCTTCGGGTGTAGCTGATGGGCCGCAGCTCACGCTCGCGCTCGCGCTACCCCGCTGCCAGGGTCTCACGGTGATGGAATGCAGAATCGCAGCCTCAAGCGCATGGCTTCAAAGGGTCTGGGGAGCGTGTGATGTTAATGGAGAGCAGTGCGATCGCTAAAAAGCAGCGCGAGGAAGTCGACGGTGCATCCCAGAGGACCCGGTGGAGGAGGGGAGCGGCAGGAGGAGAGGGCGGGCGTGTCGCGAGGGTGGTAGTGGTGGTGGTGGTGATCGAAGACCGAGCGCAGCGAAATGGGCAAACGGGAATTGGCTACGGCTGGATGCGACGTGCCAATGGAACGGTATAAGGTACTTGTGACCGAGGCACAGACCAGGGTGACCTCATTTCTCCTTGGTTTCTTTTCTCGCTTACCTCACCTTCGACCGACAAGAAGGGTACGTATCTCGGACATGTGCTCCGTGCACTAAGGTGCCGACGACCGTACCGTAAGGTAGCTGAAAATGCTGGTGGCCGGCGGGAAGTCTCTGTTAAGCTTCCCGCTGTTGACAGAAGCTTCAGCAGTAACAGCCAATGAGAAAGTCTGGTGATGCGTCCCGTCGCCTTCACCCGATCACGCGCATACGATGACGTCCGCCCCTACACTCAAAATATCAACTGCAATGTCATTGGCCAGCCCCATCTGATCTCTGATCTGGCACTCGTCCGATCCTCCAAAGGGCACCGATTCAATTCTAATGCCTTCGCATTCTGTTCGCTGTCCACCCCCGGCCAACCGTTCGTCTGTGATGCCAGGCTCCCATCAGTTGACCTCGTAGACCGTCGAAGACACCACTGCGCTAGAGGATTCAATTCTGGAGAACAGCCTCGTGACCAGAACTTGTTGGCACAGCCCTGGCCGCCATCTCTAATGGCGCTCTAACGGCGTCGTTTACCCATACGAAGAGACATTTGACTTGGCACTCGAAATCGCCGAAACTGGGCCCTATGCAGGGTCCCTGGGATTCTCGTACGAGGTGCGCGCTGGCTACCTTAGTCAAGGTCTTGACGCTTGAGGGTTGGTGTTCCGGGCCAAGCCTCGCGGCCTCGGCAGAGACAACCTTGCCGACATAGTCGAACATCATTCTGCTATCTCTCACTGAGGGCGACGACGTCCCCAACGACGACACTTGATTGAGTTGTTTCGCATAGTTGGACAACAGTAAAGACAAACACCAGAGAATTTGTGCGTCACGAGCTCAAGGGAAACAGAAACCACATGGTCGCGCAAGACACTGCGATTTCGGCCTACAATGAACCGGATCCTCGTGCCGTCTTCCCAGCATCAATAAGAGCCATCCTGACCCTCTCCCACGACCAAAGAGTCTCAGTCCGCCATGTGAAGCTGGCGGCAAGTTGTGCCGATCTGCCGGGCCACGAATTTGCAGTCAGTGGCTCGCCGAACGCTGCGATCAAGCAGCCAGGATCATCTTCAAGGCACTCTGGGGCGCCCAACAAAATACTTTGGAACGGCGACTACTGCCATGTCTGGCAGAAGAGGTACGAAACAAGGAGACTCGTATTATTCTGTGCAAGGCGTACACTACAATGCCCATCTGAGTCGCAGACTTCCCAGGTTGACAACGGACAAGGCTACCCCAATTCTCAGGGTCCATCACTCAACGCCACGCCAAGGGTCGCGAACTCGGTTCCTCGCGGAACCTCCGGATGGCGGGGTGTGCGCTTCGGTCCACGATGAGCCGAAAGACGACGTATCCACGGGGCGCGTCCCGGCGCGAGAGAACTGCTTCGGCCCATATTCAAAAGAAGCCGGAGCTCCGTCTCCACGATCTAACATCGTCTCACTCTCGTCTTTGCCCGGCGAACCCGGCCCGGACCTCTCCCAAAACCCAACACGTGACACATTTATTTCATTTTATTTCTCATTTCAATATGGTATCATAACATCAATAGTAGACACGCAGGAACTCCACCAGCGCCATCATGGCCATCGCCTGGCCGTACGGCATACTAGTCCGCGGGATGTCCTTGTAATGCTGCAAATCGTGGCCCATGCCCGTGCCGAACGACGTGTTGAGCAGCTCGCCCTCGGGGCTGATATTCTCCAACACGGCCTTGACCGCCTTAATCGCTGTCTCCTCGTACTCCTTGCTGATATACTTCTTGCGCTGTCCCTTGAGAATGCCGTAAGCGAAGCCCGCCGTGGCGCTCGCCTCGACGTACGAGCCCTCCGACTCGGGCACGTCCAGGAGCGTCCTCCACAGCCCGCTCTCCGCCTGTAGCGGCACGAGGGCGCTGACCTGCGCGTCTAGGGTGTTGACGAGGTGCGCCCTGAGGGCGTCGTCGCCGGTGAGGTTGAGCAGCTCGATAAACTCGGGGATGACGATCGTCACCCAGCTGTTCCCGCGGGCCCAACGCGCGCGCGCAAAGTTGTGCCCGCCCTCGTGGAACGTCCACCCGTGGAAGAAGAGTCCCGTCGGCGCGTCAAACAGATACTGCAGGTGGATGAGGAACTGCTTCTTGGCCTCCTCGACGTAATGGGGGCGCTTGAGGACCAGCCCGATCTTGGCCAGCGGCATCACCGTCATCATGAGCGTGTCGTCCCAGAGCTGCTGGTCGTTGACCTCAAGGTAGGTGATGTGCTGCATGCCGCCATACTTTGTGCGGGGCAGGTCGTGGTAGGCCCACTCGGCCCAGCTCTCCAGCCAGGGGCGGTACGTCGGGTTGCCAGTCTTCTCGTAGACGTAGGCGAGAGTGAGGAAGACGGCCATGGTGTTGATGTTCTTGCCCTTGTGGCCCTCCTCGAAGCGGTTCCGGAACCAGTCCTCGATGGTCTTGAGGCATTCCTCGTCGCCTGTCAACTCGTAGTACTTCCAGATTCCGTACAGGCCGATGCCATGAGTCCATTCCCAATCTTGCCAGCCCTTGGTGTCGATGATGCGGCCATCTGCAAGAGTCATCAAGAACTCGCCCGTTGTGTCCTTGATGTTGACAAGCTCATGAATGAGCTGCTTGACCTGTTTGTGGACATCGGCCGACTTGACGCCGTGGAGTTCTGCGGGCATTTTGACGGTTGGTTCGAGGTATATGATTAAAGGTGAAGAAGTGAGAATAGACGAGCCTTTGCTTCTGTCAGTGCCTTAGTTTTTTGATACATTCATGAGCCGGGTAGTTGCCCCGCGATCGGATAAGACCCAGGTCGGGCCGTTGCGATTGGCAGAGTGACAACAACTTACTTCTGCTGAGAGTTGAAGCCAATCCAAGGTGCTTTTTCGAAGCTTTTCGCTATGCGCTGAACTGGCGGCCCGGTTCCGGTTCCGGTTCGGTGAAGAGTGACAACAGGGGACGAGACGAGAGACGTAGGTGTTGACGCAATTTTCCCTTTTGCCGGCCGAGGAATTCTTATGAAGATAGGGCTTCGGCGAAATAATCTCAAGAAGAATTAGGGTGTCAGGGGTACGTGGACGAAGGGAACCGGGGGGAAGACGACTTCGGCGTGATGCAGGCCGAGAACGAAGGAGGGCCAAGCAACGCGCCGTGTTGGCTGGCGACTTCGCTCATCTCGGAACCTCACCGCTTAATGCGCAGTGGAGTTAGAAAAAGACACGAGGGATTCGTGGGAGTAGGCAGAATACAGATGACTAATTCCGTGGCCGTCACGGCCAGGGACTGCGTTGCTGCAGAAAGGCAGAAGGAGTGAAAGACTGGCGCTGTGAAATGGCACGCTTGAGATTTGGCTGGCCTGGTGCCGCTGGATGGGGTGCGCCCACTCTAGGTGGATACCGTCGGTATGACTCCGCTCCAGCTCGGGTCCTCCTCCCCCGCTACCCCGGGCCACTTACCCCGCGCCAGTGGAGCACTTCCCCGATTTTTCTGGTTACTTGCGGTTTGGTCTGAGTAGCGCTGCTATTCGGCACCCCGTCACCTCTCCATGTCCATTTCTCTCTCTCTCTCTCTCTCTCTCTCTCTCTCTCTCTCCCCCTTTCCTGACTGGTTCGACTTTCCTAACCTGACCAAAGGGCGGCTGGATGAACCCTGTTTCTCCTAGCTCTTTACGAGGTTCGCCGCCGGCCGACCCTATTTTTCATCCCCGTGTTGGGGAAGTCAACTCCGCACTCGCGTCCGCACTGGATCTTTGGAGAGACTGACAAAAGATGGAGAGTCTGGAGAGGAACTAAACCAGATTTGAGGGGAAACAGCGGGCTTCTCTCCCCAAATTCCCCCAGGTTGCGGAGAGTTCCCCGCCCTATTCATTCTGGTGACTTGAATGCACAACTCGACTCAGGTACCGCAGAGTCGAAGCCGAGCGGAATATAGCGCGATTTAGACCAAATTCGAGTCATAAAACTGTAGCCAAATGCGCATTACTACACTTTGACCGCAATTCCGATTGTCGGGTCACGCACTCGGACGCTTCAGTCATGCGAAATGAGGACTCGGTCACGCCCATCTAGAGCATGCTGCATGCATTACACACGACATAAAGCTATGGGATCCCACTCTGGCCATGATATTCGCTTCACTCGTATGAGCTATCAATCCAGCGCCAAAAGAAAAAGACACAGCCAAGTCTGGTAGAAACGGGCAGAAAAATGAAGGTACCCAGGTACGCGGCTAGAGCCAAGCAGGCCGAAATAGCCGCAGGCGCACATCAAGCTTTGGCTGCCGTAGCCAAGATGAACGACACGGATGTTCGCCGGCGCTAGTTCTTTCCCGGGCAGCTAGGGCAAAGCCGCCCCAATTCCATCACCGCCGCATTCACTCACTCCAACCAATCCCGCCCCCGGTATCCGGAAAGCCGAGCCTTCTCGTCAGATTTACATCTGCCCAGAAATCTCTCCCTGGTCATCCCGTCGACTGCCGTCGTGTTGCCGTTGACCGACCGTCTTGGCAATGAGCCTCAAGACGTCGACACTCGTCTCTCTAGGAGCCCGTCGCAACAAAGCTTTGCGAGACCAAATAAACTGACAATGGTTTGCGACATGAATTCAGTCAGTGTTTTAAATGATCAAGCAGACAATCCCAGCGCTATTACTTCCTTGTAATCTACCCAACCCATTCAAGACGCACCACGCCGCGTACCGACCCCGTGGGCCCTTCGCGTCCTTTGTCAAACGGCTCTCGACCAACCCCGGCCCTGACTCGTGCCGGCTGACCTGGATCCCCCCTTTCCGAGACATCTCATCCAATCTTCACGCCAGGTTCTTTCTACCTTCTCCAGATATTAGCAAGTTTGGGGGAGGAAGGTCCAGAAGGGGGTGTGTGCGAGACCCAGACCACGCCCACTTCTTCGCGAATGTCTCCCGTCAATTCGGTCGAATGATGTCCCAAATGAACCCACCCGACTAATACTCCTCGTTGGCTACCAGTGTTTCTTCATCTGGAGTCGACGAATGGGAGGCGTTCCAATCTCCCAGGGCCCGTGGGGGTAACACACTCGCTCTCGTCGTCCCTTTTCGCGGGGGGGGGGCACTTCGGCCCCCCACTGGAGAACACGCACTCTCAACAGAAAACCCTGGGGTAGAAGTGAGGGTTTAGATCCGGGGTTCGACAAGCGGACGATGGAGTAGACCTAGTCTGGGAGAGTGATTTATTAAGACACTCGCCTGTCCTCTCTCTCCATCACTCCTCCACACGCCACTCAAGTGCCGTTCATATGTAGAACGAGGTAGCATTCATCCGTCCCCTCTACATTTATAACGTTTCCTTTCGTCAGGTCGCCCAGCGTCTTGTTTCTCAGACATAGATACCCTTCGATCCCTCGTGGACTCTTCGCTGCAGTCGCGTGTCAAACGGCATCAGCACCTCACCACCATCCATCTCATATATCCATCAAAATGGCGTCAACAGAAGTCCCCGACGTGACGCCAAACCGAGGCAAAACCTCCCTCCACGAGCTCGAACGCACCACCTCCGACGAGAAAGCCCAAGCAGCCCGCCTCGAAAACGTAGACAATGAACTCTCCGCCTACATCGGCGGCAACATCACCGTCTCTCGCGAACGAAGCGACGAGCTTCGCAAGAAGATCGACCGCCGCATCCTCCTCGTCATGATCTGCACCTACTTCCTACAGGCCATCGACAAGGGCACTCTCTCCTTCGCCTCCGTCATGGGTCTCCAGAAGGACACCGGCCTGGTCGGCCAGCAGTTCTCATGGCTCACGACCTGTATCTACATCGCCATTCTCTTCGTCGAGTGAGTACCTCACAACCCACCTTACTCGAGTCGTCATTCATCTCGTCCGCGCTCGTGCTAACATACGATGAAAAGATACCCTCAAAACTGGATCATCGCCCGCGCTCCCATCGCAAAATACCTCTCCTTCTCCATCATCGCCTGGGGCGCCACCCTCGCCTGCCACGCCGCCTGCACAAACTTCACAAGCCTAGTCGTCGTCCGCACCCTTCTCGGTATCTTCGAGTCCGCCTGCCAGCCCGCCTTCGTCATCCTCTCCTCCATGTGGTACCGCCGCGAGGAGCAGGCCTCCCGCGTGACGTACTGGTACATGATGAACGGCGCCCAGCAGATCGTCGGCGGCCTGCTCGCCTACTGCTTCACACACATCAAGGGCGGGCCCCTGAAGGGCTGGCAATGGCTTTTCCTGAGGTAAGTTGCACTCTGTGCGTGACCTCCACGCAGAATGCTAACCCATAACACAAAGCTATGGCGTCATCTCCGTCATCTTCGGCGTCTTCGTCCTCTTCTGGATGCCAGACTCCCCCATGCGCGCAAAGTGCTTCACCGAGCAGGAGAAGCGCGAGATGGTCGAGCGCGTCCGCGACAACCAAACCGGCATCCAGAACAAGACCTTCAAGCGCGAGCAAGCCGTCGAGGCCCTCAAGGACCCCCAAGTCTGGGGCTACGCCTCCATCGCCCTCTGCACCACCCTGCCCACCTCCGGCCTCGGCGCCTTCGCCAACATCATCATCAAAAGCTTCGGGTTCAGCACCTTGGAGGTTCAGCTCCTAGCCATGGTCCTCGGTTTCTACATCGTCTTCGTCCTCCTCGGCTCCGTCTGGCTCGTCAAGAAGACCAACCAGAACCTCTACGTGATGCTTGGGTTCTGCCTTCCGTGAGTTCCTTTCCGCACACATACGTACACACAACTGCGATGTTTCTGTTGTTTCTAACTTAAACGCAATGCAGCTCCATCGTCGGCACCGTCCTCCTCATGACCCTCCCTAACCAGACCTTCTCCCAGCACGTCGGCCTCCTCATCTGCTACTACATCACCCTATCCTTCTGGTCCGCCCAGACCCTCGCCCTCTCCCTCATCTCCCGTAACATCGCCGGCCAGACCAAGAAGCAGGTCGCCGTCGCCCTCAACTTCATCATCTGGGCTACCGGCAACGCCATCGGCCCCCAGGTCTTCCTCGACTGGAACGCCCCGCGCTACTTCATCGCCTTCGTGACCCACCTCGGGTGCTACGCGCTACTCATCCTCATCATCATCGGCCTGCGGATCCATCTCGTTCGCCAGAACAAGAAGAGGGACGAGATGGCTGCTTCCGGCGTCGCCGAGGCTTCTCCCGACTACACCGCTCACGCCTTTGAGGATATGACGGATAAGGAGAACCTGTCCTTCCGTTACGTATTCTAAGATCGTGTATTAGCGTGTGATTTTCGGTATGGCCTATGATGAGAATAGAATTGATGGCTCATGCTCTTTGAACTTCGACTGACTGCCCCCCCGTGCAAGCCCTCACGTCAAGTGGCTGTGCTCTGTTCTCCGTTTGAAATGCACTGTACAATTCCTTCGCCCGCACTTCATACTTCTGAACCCCAATGGTAAGGCTCTTCGGCGGCATCAGTATACAATGCAAGACCTCAAGGGAAGACCTCAAGGGGGTGGATCGTCCGGGACCTCGCTCGCCAATACCTTCTTCCTCATCACCACCGTTTGCAGGGGGGGAGAGAATGAGGATATAGGGGTGCGGCACATGATGGAAGCCCTCCTTGACTTGAGCGTCCTTGAGGCGTCGAATGGGACGAGGGAACACAGGAATCGCACGTACGATATTGCCTAGTAGAGTCCATGATCCTAATCTGGCAGTGCCGTGTTTCCAGCGCGCGGTTCGGGGATGTGGATTCGCCGGACAGTCCTACGGGATCCGGCGAGTCAGTTGGCCGGGCTGGTCAGGTTTGCTCCGTCGGGTTCCGCTCCGGTCGGGAAATTGGACAAGGCTTTCGTGAGCAGCCTATTCTTTCCGATCGGCGTTTGCTGTGGTGAAATTGTTTCGTAGAATGTCTTCGGAGTATAGCAACATCATGCACCATGAAACTGCAAAAGCCGAGAAAATCTTATCTGTATCTCTATCGAAGTCTATGGACCAGCCATATCGACATGAGAAAAAGTAGGAAACAGACAGAAAAGTCCGCCTGATTTCGTCGTGAGACTGAGAGGTGTGGATGCGCTTCCAGGCGCTGATGCCCGCTGTGCCAATGCCAGCTGTGCCAATGCCAATGCCCATGCCCATGCCCATGCCCATGCTGATGCTGATGCCTTCGGCCGTAAATAAAATGTTACTTACTCCCGCCATGCCCCAGAATACAAATGAATCCTCGCTAGCAATGCATACATTCGTACCGATACACCTACCATCATCCGTCGTCGTCGGTCCGCGCTACTGCAATACATCTCAGTACCAAGTAGGCGGAACAGACCAGTGTCGAAGCATGTTGTCAACAGCCTTGTTCCACTCATACTCAAAGCACGCCGCAAGCTGTGTGGCCTCATCCGCAGAAGGCTCACGACCACCCCACATCTCGGGCTTCGAGGCCTCGAGCGCGGCGTAGTCCGATACCAGATCACTAGTGAAAATCGTCAGCAACTCAGAACTGTCGGCCCGCGCGCACCAAACAATGTAAACGAGAAAAACTTTTGGGGGATGTGGGACCACGCACTCTTCCTGGATCTTCATCAAGCAAAGCCACGCCAAATTCCAGCTCTTGTTCGAGTTGGGGTCATTGCGTACTCGGGCGTGCGCGTCATATAGCATGTCGCCGCAGAGTGGGTAACTGCGCGTGAGCCCGCGCAGTTCTGTGAGAAGCTGCTTGCTGTTGACGTAGTAATCCCACGCCGCCGTCATGGGGCCTTGGAAGGCGACGGCATCTTCCTCGTTCTCGCACGTCGCCGCCACGCGCTCGATGCGGCGTAGCTCCGTGAGGGTGTTGACGCGGTGGGTTTCGAGGGACTCGATCAGTTGTTGCACGGAGCGCTAGTGCGAGATTATGTGTGTGAATTGCAGTGTTCGTCGGATCAGGTGATAGTTCTTGGGGGCTTTCATGAATCATGAAGGATGTTGAAGCAGGGAATACAGGGATTGGGGAGCAAGGGACGGGAGGGAGGACGGGGATAATACAAAGAAGAGGCCTTGACTAACTTGAACCGCCCTCGGCTTCTTACTGCTTCTCTTGGAGCTGCGGTGGCTAGACGATCCTCCCGAACGGCCGGAACGAGACGAGGACATTTGGGACGGTGATGAGCGGAAAGGATGAGACGCTTAAGTGAGGCAAGTTGCTGAAAACGAAGACAGAATATCTTGAACGTAAACTCTGTGTCGTTATCGAAGTCGCTTGGCAATTCACTGATGTCTGTTTGTACGCTGCCGATGCTGATTTGAGATTCAGACTGGGGTGCGGGCGAGCTTGAAGATAATATATACTGTCTTGAAGTTTCTCTTGGCGTCGGGCTCATCACGATAGGTGTGTGGCTCCGAGAAGTTGTGAAGGTCTTCTGCTCGTAACGTTGAGGCAGCCAAGGATGTCCAGCTCGAGAAGGTTGTATCCTTGGTGACGTCGATGGTCGAGATAGCCGTTAGATGGAGACAAAAATGTCCGCAGCAGTGACGGACGGATCAAGCGAGTGACTATGTGAACATGCATAAACATAGCCTGGAATGGTTTGGTCTGATCTGAGATATGTATGTGTGGTCGAGTAACACCGAGAGAGGTTATGCAAAGGTGGCGGATTATCTACGGAGAAGACAATTCTTATGGTGAATATATGATGATCATGAATGTTCGAAAGCAGAAAATGACATTTCGAAAAACAGCAACATCTCTGCAATAGACAGACAGGACTGGGTCGTTTAAGCCACACGTACAAGGGCCAAGCATCGCGCCGACCATGGAGAGGATCAAACCCGTAACCCTAAACGTGGAAACATGCAACCCGAGGCCTAGCTTAGGGCTGAGTTTGGGGCTGATGGCAGACTTCGGGAGGTGACTTAGTAGTACGGCAGCTAAGACGATGACGTCGAGCCACACGAAGGTCTAGGGAGTGGACTCTGGCACGATGTCCGAACGGGTGGATAGCGCCGTCCCGGTTTGCAATTGTCCCAAGGAGCCGGCTATGCATGGGCAGTAGTTGACGGGAAGTGAATTCCATCGTTCAAGGGACCGTTGATCCCAAGGTCGAGGGGGAACAAGGGGGCGTGACCTTGCAGACAGATTGTGAGAGAAGAGTCGGGTTTGGAGCGATGATTGGTGAAGATGAGGCCGATTCTCGGCCGAAGAACTGCTGACAGAGCAAACATTATTTTTGTCTTTGCGGTTTTCTGAAAGCTACCCTGGACAATGACGATGAGATCGCTGTTGTGCGAGACCCAGCTGCCGGGACGGCAACCCTACCAGCCATGCATGGCTCCGAGATGCGACAGATTACAACCTTTGCAGCTGCAGCCCTACCAGGAGACGTTTACGATGACTGAGGGCTCATAGGTTGGGTCAGCGAAAGGAACGAGCGCTTGTTGGGTCCTGAGAAAGGCGACGTGCGAGAGTGAGATTTTAGTTGGGGGTCCATGTCTGTGGCATGGCCTTCAACGGCCGCTCACGACGAGCCACCTCCGAAATCTGATTGATCCACGCACTCGAGGGGCATCTGCAGGTGAGATTGGACGTCTCATCTTGTGGCCCGACCGGTGAAGGATGTACTGCAACGGATGTAGGCGAGGCATGGCGCTGCTAGCTGACACTGACTGAGGAGTTCTTTCTTGGCGACTATTGTTTTTAGAGGAAACGGTGTTTTGAAACGATGCAATCTGGGCGCAGGATCAGCGACGGGGTTCTTGGTTTGTATTTGCAGACACGATAGTGAAATGCTCGGGTGAAGTGGCGAGCAGACGCGAATTCGATTGCGGGAGTTCGTGGAATCGAAGCGGGAGACGATCGGGATCGTGAGAAAGACCCACAATGACGACGGCCCGGAGGTCGGTGATCACTCAGCCAGTGATTGCGAGTGAGTGTCGAATGACGCACGCTGGTAATCCCGCCAAAAGTCAGTAGGATGCCATTTACCAGTGCACATAGTATCGTCCGAATGTTTCAACCTTAGTTCCCGTGTGATGCCGTCCCAAGTCTCAGATGGCGAGATACCCTGGCCCCGCGCATGTGGGGAGGATTCGATAGGGCTGAACGTTGATTACATACCTCGATAAGAGTCAGACCTGTTGGTCTGTTCGGAAATGAGCTGCCCGGCGTCTGGCATTACAGAGGGGCGAACTCTCTGAACTTCGGTCTCAGCCCGTACTGCTGATAGATTTTCGGCTTGTTAATCATATAAACAAAATGCTTTTTCCTAGGTAGTGCGGATACCAAGACGATGCAGTCATTCGGGGATATCAACGACTTGCATCAGACCGACAATGGCATGCCCTGTCAAAAGCCTTTGATAGGAACGAGGGTGATGTGGCCCGGACTCAGATGCAAGGTCGAACAGGCCCGTGACACATCATGTCCATCGTATGTCATTGAGATTGACCAATGATGTTGTCGAGGAGGTGTTTCTTGGGTCGTCGGAAACGTGGTGCTGAAGGTGAGGCTGTCACAGCTGAGGCTCATACGCCGCCGTCTCTGACAAATTGATCGACACATTCGGCCGCATGGCAGTGCGACCAGCGATCGCAGACCTGACCCCGACCGCAGATGCATTTCATAATCATGTCTGGGGTAGCTCATTGTAAGCGCCGAGAATTTGCTGCCGCGTTAATGCAGAGGTGAGTCATCGCGGATTCTGGAAGGTCGTATCAGTATTTAGCGAGGCAGACTCGCACGGGCGGCTGTTTCGCGATGCGCGGGGATTCGAAAGATGCTCAAGCAATAACCGAGGCAGAAGATATCGACGGAAAGGCCGTCCATGGCCAAGAAAAGGAAGTCCTAAGCGCGGGAATGCAGTGACTGTAAGTGGTGTGTGGTTTGCTGCGGAAGACGGAACTGGGATGCTGTCAGATCCGTGGATGGAAACAAGCGCGGCGGGGATCCACAGGTGCGGGAGCCTGGACAAAATAGGAAAACAGGGCAGGTCCAGTCCCGGGCTACCTACCTTACCTTAGGAGGTGCCTGCGCCACAGAAGAGCGATGATGCCCCATCAAAAAGACTTTTGCCCGGTTATTACCCCAATCATAGAGCTGGAGGGTCCGAGAAGGAGCTGTATAATTGGTTCACGGGTGTAGCCCCGGCTCCTAGAATTCCGAACAGGAAGGCGCTAGTAACGTACTTTATTACCAAAAACCTGGAAGGATCGTGGTTATTTTCCCCGGTTTAACGGTCTGGATCCGGGGTTAATTTTCTTGACATCAGCTGGCAGCTGTTGAAGTACAGCCTGCTGTGCCGTTTCATGTTGACTTTTCTTTCCTTTTCTGGACATTTGGTTGTGTTATTGCTGCACCTCACCTCAACCCCTGGTCATCCTGAAATTGTCTCCCCGTTGACGTCCAAAGTCGCTTCCTATCCTCTCAACCGGTCCTCACCGAGTCTTTACCTAGCCGTCATCTTCGGCTCCGATTACCACAAACTCGGGGACTTGCAGACGACATCCATGGATGAGAAAAGACACCATGGAACCACCAATGCGATCGGTCTCAAGACACCCAGAGTGACGTCTCTAGCTCACAGCGGCCGACAACATGTCAGCGCTGGGCATCATGCACTCTGATCGGTAAGCCAGAATTTTTGAGAACTTTTCAATTGCTTTCTTTCAGAGACGCATCTCATTATCCTTAACATATCATTTCTGGCCCCCTCGGCCAGACTCGAAGATTCTTCATTGGACTCAATGCATGTCGCAGTCGGTGCGGAAGATCTCGGGAGGAGCGCCCTCAGGCCACCAGTCCTTGGGCTTGCACATCCACTTGATGGTGTAGCAGTCGGAGATGCCGCGGCGGCAGGAGAGGTAGCCGTTCCAGTTCTCGAGGACCTCGTCTGGTATGTATTAGCACTTGGACCAATAGTCACGATTTTCTCCATGCCCAAAGCGAAGGAGCAGACGGAAGGCAGAGGAAGAGATAGGAGGGGAGAGAAAATGCTTACTGAGGTTGATATGGGTCTCCTTGTAGGTCCCATCAAGAGTCTTGGTCTTGCACTTGCACTTGATGTCAGCCCAGCCATCGACACCACAATCCTTGCAAGTCTCCTAGAAATTGCCGCTGCCATATTTGTCAGCAAACCATTTCGTCGAGGAACCAAGATTGAAGGGAGGAAAACACACTCCTTGTGGTTGTCAGGCTTGATCGCAAGATCGCCAAGGACGTTGGACAGGCAGTCGTTGAGGTTGATGACACTAAAGGTGGTCGCGCCGCAGACCTTGTCCTCACAGCAGGTCGTGACGCTGCCATCTCCGCGCAGGGTGAATCGAGGTCCATTGTTGAGGTAGCCACAACCATCGTCAAGGAAGCCAGCCTGGGTGATCTTCACAAGACCAAGGGCAACAGCGAGGTCCTTGAGGGCAGTTGGGGAGAGGAAGTTGACCATAGTAATGGATGGTCTATGTGTATTGGCTTTGTGGTGAGGTTATCCTGTGAAAGTTGTGATGTGGAGGTGGTAGAGAAAAGCCTTAGTATGGATGGAACCTAGAAGAGAAGACCGCCATGGGGCAAAATTTGATAAACAAAGATGCCTCTGTAAAGGGGAAGAACAATCAACTCCCCTTCGCACCTTCTTTCTTGTGTTGTTTATCCAACTTCTAGTTGCTTGAATGAAAAGTCTTCAACCTTAAGCGAGGACAAGAGATCAGACGGATAGAATCAACACCTCCCAACCTTTAGGGCTTCCTTTGTTGTCATTTGAGGGCTTCCTGTTCCTTCCCTTTAAAGACCTGGACCCACAGTATATTGACCCTTCTTGTTGTTTACCTTACTCCTAGTCCTACCCTCCTCCTCCCCCCTTCACCACCACTCACCTTTTCACCATAAAGCTAAGCAAAGGTGAAAAGTCTTCACACACTCAACCTTCCATCCTTTCCTCAACACAATCTGCAAACGCCAAGATGAAACCCACGCGCGCTTTCGTCTTCATCTTCAGCGGCATGCCCATCCTCGTCGCTGCAAACGGCTTCTGGATGAGCGACCCCCGCGACAACAACAACAACAACAACAACAACAACAACAACAACAACGAGCATGTCCTTGCCGGCCGCAATAACAACGACAACAGCGCCCAGCTCAACGAATCTGGCTCCAAGACAACCGTCATCAAGACCACCCTGACCACCACCACCACCACCATCCCCTCCATGACCCCCACCACTGTCCTCGCCAGAACCATCACCCCTCTCCATTCCTCTTCCAATACTACCCGCACTGTCCTCCTCGCCAAGCTCACCAACAAGCTGAGCATCACCTCTGATGATGACGACTCCGACCCCGCCGCCGGCTTCATCAAGACCTGCTTGACCTGGCAAGTCTGGGATGCCAACAACCACCTCTGGGCAAAGTGCCGCGCCCGCGGCAAGGGCCACTTCTTCTGGTCCCGAATCGGCCTCGACCACATGCTCGGTAACGTTGGCGGCCGCCTCGTTTACCAGAAGCAGGGCTACTTCTCCTCCTCCTGCGTCTCCTGCAACCGCAAGAGGGACACCACGAGCTACCTCCAGTGCGAGTGCAAGGACAACAAGGGAGAGTTCCAGACCACCAGCATCGATCTGAGTAAGTGTTTCCCAGTGAGGCCATGTTGGTGAGCCCAAACCTGACAGAGATTCGCAGACCTCTACCTTGCCAACCACGATGGCTTCATCTGCTCCGAGTACCAGTGTGGTGTTCGTGAGGACCCCCCTCCCGGCTCCACTGAGCAGTAAGGGCTTTCACTGCGACGCGGATTGCTGCAGACAGTACTGGAGGATGATCAGACAACGTGCCACCGGCAACCAAGCTAGATGAATGTTTTCCAGGATGGAGTTTTGAGACAGGACAGGAAAGGAAGTTGCCATAGACAGTCAACATGAATCGATTGGGGCTCTATTCGCCTCTACAAAACCCATGCACGTATATGCCGCGACCCTTAGAGGTGTTGCGAAGTGATAATCATGTCCCAGGAATCAAACTCAAGCCGCTTTTTGCTATCTCGCACCTATACATGACTTCATACCAGCGAAGTCACCACTTCACTACCAACTCGCGACGTTGGACAGCTTCCTCGAGCTCTCACCAACGAGGAAAGAGTACTGGCCAGAAGTGACCATGACCCAGTTTTGTTCCTGAACGTCCCAATAGCTGAGGTCTCGGCGCGTGACATTGAAGGTGACAGTCTTCTTCTCGCCCTTCTCCAAGTTGAACTTGTCGAATCCGCGGAGGACCTTGACGGGGAAGTCGACGCCTGGGACGTCCTTCGGGTATGAGAGATACAGCTGGGGAACGACCTTGCCGGCGACAGCTCCGGTGTTGGTGACGTCAGCCTTGACGGTGACGTACGTTTCCCATAGATCGGGGTTTCCTCCCTCCTCACCACCAGCTCCGGAGAGGGGTTGCTTCGTCTTGTACCCTTCCGGATAAGGATACGGCTCCTTCACGACTTCGTCCGTCGACTCAATGTACGGGTAAATGTACTTCTCGAGCTTGTTGAAGCCGTTGGGGAACAGAGCTTCCTTCGGGTTGGGGAGCTTCTCGCTTAGCTTGGGCGGCTCGGCGCCTGGAGCAGGACGGGCGGCAGGCAGTCTGGACTTGGGCTTGACCTCTTCGACGACTAAGTTGGCAAAGCTGAAAGTTGTGTATGACAAGCCAAAGCCGAATTCGAATCTCGGCTCAATGTCATTCTTGTCGAAGTGGCGATAGTCGATGTACAAGCCCTCCTTGAAGTCTTGTTGAGGGACGACGCCGTTCGGCACGTACAATACTTGTCCGCCAGCTCCATAGTCCTTCAAAGACTTGCCGATAGTATAAGGCAGCTTCCCGCTAGGGTTAACGTCACCAAAGATAATATCCGCGAGGGCATTGCCGCTCTCTTGACCAGGAAGGTTGGCGTAAAGCACGGCCTTGACGCCGGGGTGCTCGATCCAGCGCTCCATCTCAACGGGTCCGACAGAGTGGATAACGACGACCGTGTCGCCGCCCACAGTGTCACCGTCGTCGCTCTTGCCACACTTATCGGCAACTTGGACGATGAGATCATCGCCCCCCTTCTGCAGCTTTAGGTCATTACGATCTCCAGCCACGCCCGACCACGAGACAAAACCTTCACCGGCGTCTGCGTTGGCAAAGACGATGCACACATCTTTGTCGTTCAAGATCGACGGGTCCTTCTTGAAGGGAGGTGAGTTCGTGAGGTATTCGGACAGCTCGACCTTCTCGCCCTTGAAGCCCTTCTTCAGAGCCTCAACGGGAGGCACCAGGTAAGGGAACTCAACGGCACCGCTGCCCCATCCGGAGCCCAGAGTTCCTTGGTTGCATGCGCGATCGTTGCAGTAGTTGGGTCCCTTTCCAGGCCCGGCATCCTCGCCGAAGACTGCAATCTTCAGCTTTCCTTCGTGGCGCTTGCGCTTAGCGTCGATGAAGCCGTCTCTGCTGATCGGCAGCACATCCTTGTTCTTCAACAATACAACGCCTTCGGCGGCGACACGGCGGGCGATTTCGGAGTGGTTGGCCTGAACTTTGACGTACTTGTTGACTTCGAACTCCTCCTGAGGCGTCTTGCTTCCCGGTGCGAGGACTCCCATCTTGTCGTTGGTCCACGATGAAAAGTTGGGACGTTCATTGGGGAACTTCTTCTTGTCGTCCTGGCCCATCTGGTACCACGAAGCCACGATACGAAGCACCATGTCATCGAGTCTGTCAATAGGGACGGATTCGTTCAAGACGGCCTTGGTGAGCTCAGGGCCCCACAGAGACTTTCCGTTTGCCCAAATGAGTCCGTCGCCAGGCATCGACATGTCCAAACCAGCCAATGCGCTCCCAACACCACTCCTCTGAGCGAGCCAGTCGGACTGAATGAAACCTTGGAAACCCATCTCATCCTTCAAGATACCGTTCAGGAGCTTGGAGTTGCCGCACGCGTACGAGTTGTTGACTTGGTTGTATGAGCACATAACGCTAGCGACACCAGCCTTGACGGCATCCAGGAATGGCCACGTGTAGAGCTCATGCAGCGTTCGGTCGTCGATATTGCTCGAGATGGCGTTGGGAAGACCCCATTCCCAGCTCTGACGGAAGTGTTCTTGCTCGTTGGCAACAAAGTGCTTGATGGTGGCAATCACGCCCTCTTCTTGGATGCCCTTAACCGTCTGAGCAGCCGCAATACCTTGCAAATAAGGGTCTGAACCAAATCCCTCCCAATTGCGACCGCCAGCGGGCATACGACCGAGGGGACCGATGCAAGGGCCGAGGAGAACGTTAATGCCCTTGCCTCGCGCTTCTTCTCCGTGCGCCTTGCCACGTTGGTACATCAATTCTTTGTTCCAGGTAGCTCCGACCGTGATGCCGGCAGGGAACGCAGTCGCGTTGTCGGCGAATCGCAATCCAAGAGGTCCATCCTGCAGCTGAAGCTGAGGAAAGCCAACGTGGATAGCCGGGCCAGTAGTGCCAACAGCAAGGCCCATCATCCAGCCAGTTCCAGTTGTGACGTTCACCTTCTCAGGCAGTGTCATCTTGGTAACCATCTCGCCTGCCTTCCTGTAGCTCTCAGCCCAATTCTTGGAGATTCCGCCTTTTGGTGCAGGGTACCATGGTGGCGACTGGCCAGTGGGAGGGCCTGCCTTGAATTCCGTGTACAAGACAGCCGAGCCGGCGCTGATGAGCACCCACATGACGAGCACCGCCGCGGCAAAGGCCCAGCATAGCCTCGAACGGCCTCGGAAACAAGTCTTCAGGGCGTTGGCGACGCCAGTGCGTTTGCCGGACAGGAAGGCGGGCTTGGGAAATGCAGATTGTTTCTGGGTATCATCTGGAAGGTAGTCGGTCGCATCGATGTCGGAGCCTTCTTCAGAGTCCCTGTCGTCATAGGACCGACTGGACTTCTCCTCGTGGAGGAGCCCCTCCTTGCTGGGATCCATGGTAGATAGTTGGAAGCTTCCGTATGTAATAGAAGTGAGTGTAGTTGTTATCACACGATGATCGTAGGGTTGGCTAGAGCAATCAGCCGCAAACCGGTGCCTTGGTGTTGGTTCGTCGTCAAATTGGCAGCTCGTCACGACAGGCGGACCATTGCTAAATGCGCCTTTCCGAGCGCCTTTCCGAAGGTCGGTCGGCAATGACAGGCAGCTGGCAGTAGCAGCAGCAACAACAACCTCTCCGACTTGGTGTGTTGTATGGAAAAGGCAAAGTGAATCGGAAACAGACAGCTTGTCCTCGTTCGTTCCGACACAGAATCAGTGTGTAGCTGAAGAGAAGAAGAGAGAATGATAGAAAGTCAGGAACCGGGAACGGGCGCCAGGTCTGTTCTCCTAGGTTTCGGTCTGCAGCTCCTCCCGCGGCGTGCTTTTTTAGCGTTCTGCTGAGCTCCTCGGGCCCGACACTTGGCGCTTAAGTGATCTGGGACTCGAGAACATCCCGTCTGGTTGAAACACTGGGGGAAAACACCTACTGGGCAGTCCCCCGCTCGGACCACAGTACAATAGGGGCCCTGAATGTTTGTAACAGTTGGACATCCGCACTGCCCCAGGATTTGCCTGTTTAAGCTATCCTGATCAGTATTTTATCCTAGCCAACCGTTGAACGCTAGCAAAAGTGAAGTCACACTCTAACAAATATTCAGGGGGTAATATTGTACTTCGCCTATGAGCCCCCCCCGGTTGGTAGTGACGTCCTTATGGGCTCTGGGAGGACGCCATCTCAGGCACCCCGAGTGGCCCGCCAATGATTGGCGCGGAACCTCGGCAGCACGGGCCGAGCGGGCGAAAGCCGGGCCGCGAAAGAGCATGCCAAATCACCACCTCACTCACCGCCTTCAATCAGTCTCCACGATACCCGAGGATTCGCCGCCTCGCTATCTCGAGATGCGATACCGAGACGAATCTCTCATCATCGACTTCCCCGGCTGTTGTGGTCATACTTAACCTGATATCGGAATCAAGCCGTGATTCTCGAACTTGCTAGACTTGACGCAGAAGTTCGTGTCCCAAATTTACTACGCTCGAGACCTAAACCACAAAAAGAAACGACGACGCAGGCTGATATCAAGGCCTGGCTGAGAAATCAGAGACACCGTGTCTGAACTAAATCCGCTGGCGAACACAACTCCGACACGGCAGTCCCAAAATCCTGCTCTAGATGACTGCGCCGTATTCCCGTAAAGAAAAGGCCCGCAATCTCGTCTTCGATGCGAGAAACGGAACCAAGGAGCATATGCAGGCCTCGACTCAAGTTCCGTGCATGATCTTCAGCCTCACTGGAGGCAAAGTTGAGAGCGAAGAACCCTGAACACACGCCGTCCGATATGAGAATTCCTTGAACTCTGTTCATCGCCATCATGCGCCCGCCTTTGCTTTCACGGACAGAATCTCACGTGGAGAGCCATTGACTTTGGACTTCTCAAAAGCCGAGTCGTCGTGCTTTTTAATCCTTCGAACAACCCAATTCTAGAGAGATACATGCATAGACTTGCTGCATCTGGCAACTCCAGCAAAAGACCCTAGTCGATCCAAGCGTCCATGTCTGAAATTGGGCTCTCCCATGTCGATACTTTTAAGCGAGCGACTCAACAACACGAAATTTCATACTTCTCAAAAACAAGTCCTGAGTTTGTTGATTTGACAAAAACCCAGGCGAGATGTTGCGATGATGAGTAAAGCGATGTCTCGCGGGGCAGATACCAAAATTGCAGTTGGGCGCACTTGCGTTTCCAAAGTGAGCAACGACTTCGATGAGATATCCAACCAAAAACTCTAAATAATCGTAACAAGGCCACGTTCACGTCAGAGAAGACAAGTTTGCAAAAATGAACAACAACCAACGGGCAGCCACAGGGAGATTTCCCGCTTCTAATTATCCAATAGCCAAAGGTAGGCAAGACAAAGGCCAGTGTTTCAACTGGGCAGCGACGAGTTTGTCCTGTGGGGATAGAAGCACCGGCAAGCCCTATCACAATGCAACACACATTTGCTGAAGAGCCTACAACCTCGAATGCAACTTATTGCCGAGCTACGTTACCAGCGAAACAAATGCAAGACGAGTGGATTGGTAACCCGGGCATCACGAGGCATCGTGAGCCGAGCGAAAAAGATGAGGTACGGAGCTTGGAGAGGTACGTATCGTGACGAAGAAGGGGTCCTTGGTGGAGATGAGCGGGGTCTGACAGCCAATCATCTAACGCCGATAGGGTGCCGGAATATGGAGAAAAAAAAATTTCACATGGGCCAAGGATGCGATTTTACTCGGTGGATAAGGTAGGACAAAGGGAAGGGGGGAAAAGCCCGCGCTTGGACGCCCAGTCTAAAAAAAAACCTGTGTTGCGACAGAAGGCGTGGTCTCTTGCTGACTGCACACACTCCGAGTCCCCAAGAGAGAGAGGACAGACGAGAGAGCCTTTCGAAAATCCCACTCTCTCACTTCGTGTCAGCAGCAGAAGCGAGGCCTATTTCGCGCGCGCTCTTCGTCGACCCAGGAAATTTCTCTTCTTTCCTCTCTCTCGTCGACCCCTCCGAAGCAAGCGCTGAATACCCCACCCTTATCGTCCGCCCATACAAAAGAGGGAGAAACAGAAAAAGAAAAACGAAGCGACCATGACCGTCGTGGCCACGGGCAATGCCCCTCCCCCGCCAACACAAGACGAGATTTCCGCCTTCGTCCACGCTGCCTTCAACGCGGCCACCTCTGCCGCCTCCGTCGATGCCGCCTACGGTCTCTGCGAAGTCCTGAACAACACCATCGGATACCAGGGCCTGCACCAGTATGGCATCCTCGCCGAGGTCAAGAAGGCCGCTGCCAACAAGAAGTCCGGCCAGATCCGCGAGTCGGCCCAGAACCTCCTCGGCGCCCTTTTCGAGCGTCTGCCTCCCAAGTCTCCCTTGAGCGAGGTCGTCTTCCTACTCCAGGATGGCGGCATGGTCGCCTGCTCCCTCGATGCCCTCTCCGACAAAGGCTCCGTCGTCCGCGAATCTGCCCAATACGCTCTCGACGCCCTCTTCAACAACCTGAGCCCCGAGGCTCTCGTCGTCGGTCTGCTGCCCGCCCTCTCCACCTACCTTTCCAAGAAGACTGGAAAGTGGCAGGGAACCGCCGCCGCCTTCAAGCTGCTGCAGCGCATAGCCGACAAGGCCAAGCAGACCGTCGGCTCTACCCAAGAGCAGGCAGAGGAGCAGGACGTCCTGCGCGAGGCCATGGGCACCAAGCTGGCTGGCCTCATCCCCATGGTTGAGGCTGGCATGCACGATCTCAAGACCGAGGTCGAGAAGCAAGCCGTCCAGACCATGACCGCCCTCACCGGTCTCCTCTCCAACGACGACGTCGCTCCTCGCATCCCTCTTCTCATCGACACCATGCAGCACCCCTCGACCGAGACCCTGCGCAAGGCCATTCACGCTCTGTCCATGACCACCTTCGTCGCCATCGTCACCTCCCCTGTCCTGGCTCTCCTCACTCCTCTCCTGGAGCGATCCCTCAACACCCCCACCACCGCCCAAGAGGTCCTGCGTCAGACGGTTGTCGTTGTCGAGAACTTGACCAAGCTGGTCCACGACCCCATCGAGGCTCGTACCTTCTTGCCCAAGCTTCAGCCCGGTGTCAAGGGCGTCTACGACCGCGCATCCCTTCCCGAGGTTCGCGAGCTTGCCAAGAGGGCTCTGGACGTCATCGAGAAGGCCATGGGTGACGACAAGGACGTCATCGAGCGCATTCACGGAGACGATGTTGCCAAGATTCTCGACGACGAGATCAAGAAATACGGCGGATTGGCCGGCCAACTAGACTTCTACAAGGTTGCTCGCCCTTACATCTGCGAGCAGGTCGCCGAAGACGTCAACCACCGTTTCGTCAACCGCATTTCCGCCAGGATCGCGCCTTACCTTCAAGCGCTGGTGCAGACCCCCGGCGCTCACACGACGATCGCCGAGGCCGTTCAGGAGCACTACGTGAAGGAGGACGAGCGCAAGTACGGTGTTCCCGAGAAGGAGGACGACGGCGAAACGGAAATTGTCAACGCCCACTTCTCCCTGGCCTACGGTGGCATGCTGCTGCTTTCTCACACCAATCTCAGATTGCTTAAGGGCCACCGCTACGGTCTCTGCGGTCGCAACGGTGCTGGCAAGTCCACGCTCATGCGCAGCATTGCTAACGGTAAGCTGGAGGGTTTTCCTCCCCAGGATGTCCTCCGCACCATCTACGTCGAGCACAACCAGGGCGAGGACGCCGACATCAGTATTCTGGACTTCGTCCTGAAGGACTCCGAGATTGAGGCCCGCGGCAGGGATAAGGTTATCGAGGTTCTTGCGGAGTTCGGTTTCACCGACGGCCCCGACGGCCGCCAGTCGCACAAGGTCGGCTCGCTGTCTGGTGGTTGGAAGATGAAGTTGGCTTTGGCCCGCGCAATGCTCAAGGGTGCCGACGTCCTGTTGCTGGACGAACCTACTAACCACTTGGACGTCGCCAATATCGCCTGGCTGGAAAACTACCTCAAGACGCACCCCGACATCACCAGTTTGATCGTGTCCCACGACTCCGGCTTCCTCGACAATGTTACCACCGATATCTACCACTACGAGCCCAACAAGAAGCTTGCCTGCTACAAGGGCAACCTTGCCAACTTTGTCAAGCTTCGCCCCGAGGCCAAGAGCTACTACACCCTCTCTGCCTCCCAGGTCCAGTTCAAATTCCCGCCCCCTGGTATCCTGACTGGTGTCAAGTCCAACACTCGCGCCATCATCCGCATGTCCAACGTCTCTTACCAGTACCCCAAGGCCCCCAAGCCTTCCCTGATGGAGGTCTCATGCCAGTTGACCCTTTCATCCCGTGTGGCCATTATTGGTCCCAATGGTGCGGGCAAGTCTACCCTCATCAAGATCCTTACTGGCGAGGTTATTCCCACTACCGGTAAGGTAGAGAAGCACCCCAACTTGCGTATCGGATACATCAAGCAGCACGCTCTTGAGCACGTCGAAATGCATTTGGAGAAGACTCCCAACCAGTATCTGCAGTGGCGTTACGCCAACGGTGACGATCGTGAGGTTTTCCTCAAGCAGACCCGTATCCTCTCCGACAAGGATAAGGAGCAGATGGACAAGTTTATCGACCTGAACGACGGCAAGTCCCCTCGCCAGATCGAGGCAGTTGTCGGTCGCCAGAAGTACAAGAAGACCTTCCAGTACGAAGTGTAAGTATTTGCCAAGCCCGTCCCCTCAGCTCACGGATGCTAACGTAACCCAGCAAATGGCGCGGCTGGCTCCCAAAGTACAACACCCAAGTCTCCCGCGAGACCATGATCGAGTGGGGCTTCAACAAGCTCATCCAGGAGTTCGATGATCACGAGGCATCTCGTGAGGGTCTCGGTTACCGCGAGCTGCAACCCACCGTCATCTCCAAGCACTTCGAGGACCTCGGCCTCGACCCTGAGATCGCCAACCACAACGAGATCGGCTCCCTTTCCGGTGGCCAGAAGGTCAAGGTTGTCATCGCCGGCGCCATGTGGAACAACCCGCACTTGCTGGTCCTCGACGAGCCGACCAACTTCTTGGATCGTGACTCTCTTGGCGGTCTCGCCGTCGCCATCCGCGAGTTCAAGGGCGGTGTCATCCTCATTTCCCACAACGAAGAATTCGTCGGCGCCCTCTGCTCCGAGCAGTGGCACGTCAACGACGGCCGCGTCGCTCTCCGCGGCAACGCCGCCATCAACCTCTCTTCCTTTGAGGACAGCAGCGCCCCCGGCAGCGGCGTCGCCAGCACCGTCGCCTCCACGGCCGTCTCGAGCGCCGTCAACAGTGCCGTCAATAGCGGCGTCGAAGACAACGCCGAACTCAAGTTCAAGGCTAGGAAGAAGAAGAAGAAGACCAAGAAGGAGCTCAAGGAGCAGGAGGTCCGTCGCCGTCTGCGTCACATCGAATGGCTCAACAGCCCCAAGGGCACGCCTCATCCTCTCGACACCGACGACGAGGAATAGAAGGACCCCGCTTCCTCATGCCTTGTGCTGCGACGGTAGTATGAAGAAATGCTTTTGTCTAGACGATTTGCCGGAAAAGTGATTTTGGGACTTTTGTTATTACTTATGCAATGGGATTTGGGATGAGTGGTGGGTGCATCCTTCGCAGTGAGCAGTGAGCGAGAGCAGCACCACCACCAGCAGACCAAGAGAAGCGATTAGAGCAAGACTACCCCGGGCTCTCGACGGATTGATGGGGTAGACCATAGAGGCGTTCTGCATATAGATGGATTGGGATGGGCGGGAAGATTTCTTTAGTTTAGAGACACCCTAGAGCTATTCGAATGACGGAACGAATTGATCCAGTTACATTTGCAATGCCACTCCCCTATGTGCATTCAGCGACTGCCTTTTCGGCACTCTGTTGATGCAGTACATGAAATAGTTCGAGTGACAACCCGAGAGTGCTTGATGGCGAGCCCTCCACCATGTCATAACGTTGTGCTTGAAGCGAGACCTTATTTTTCGCTGCCGGGCTAACGATACATAGCAGTGAGGTTTTTGGTATAGAATTCATCGCACCCGCAGCTCAATGCGTGGAATAGTTGATGTTCCGCGCGGATGTCTTCAGGCCTCGTCAACCTGGGGGGGCATGACATGCCAACCAGGCGGCGTTCGCGTCCCACATGTGGGAAAAGCCACTTCCTAATTCTGTTGCGGGTTCTTCTTCTGGGCTTCCTCGTCCGGCTGCCCCAACTTTCCAGCAAGTCCGCAAGGGCAAAACAACGCCAAACCCAACGCCAGAAGTCCTGAAAAGCACTATCGTCGCTGATGCCTCCGGTACGTACTAGTCAGGCGGAATAATATAGAGAAGGAAGATGGACAGATTTCCATCGGAGACCACTCTCCTCCGTTGACAATCCGGAAGTTGCGGCTGGAATCGTCCAGGATGGCGAGCAGACTAAGGTCAACAACGACATGAATCCCTTCGATCTATCACCACCCACTGAACCCGTCTGGACGAAGAAGTATCTGCCAGTCAAATTCGTTAAGATAGGCTGGCTCTGCAAAGGGCACTGCGAGACAAGGAGTCAACAGCAGGGCTGCTGGTTGGCGCGCGATGCAGAACCTCTCAAACTTCAGAGTCAAGCCACAGGTCCGCTCAGATGGTATCATGCCTGCTTGTTTCCCACTAAACATCAAGCTCATCCAACAATTACTACGTGCTATTAGGCTTCCGATATGCACCAAGCATTCGTGGGGGTGCTGTCGCACGTACTAGATACGAGCTAAACCGACCCACGCACGGTGTGCTTGCCAGCTTCACACATATGCCCGGAGGTATTCTCAATAAATCAAGAGTTTACTTGTAGCAGTGAGGCATATTCAGGATGCTCATGAGGCCACGCTTGCTTTCATTCTTCGAGCCGCGCCGTTCGGTATGGTGGAAGGTAGTCACCACATCGCTTACCTTTCCTCCTCGGGTTCGCCTTTTCAGTACACGCATTTGGGTCAAACAACGCCCAAAAGTGAACATTCATCTCTAGCCCCCTTTTCCCTTAGTAGTGGGCTAGAGAGCTACTTATAGACCACCTGGTAGTTCCCCGCTCGATTAGACCTCCTCCAGGGCTCCCTCCCCAGCTCCTCCAGGGTTCCCAGCTCCTCCTTTAGGCTACTATGCTTCTTAGGCTCGTGACAGACTTGCTGCGGCAGATACGAAGTATAAGCCACATGGGTAAACGTTCCTTCAAATAAGAACCACATCTGATCCTGGAGCCCTAACGAAGACAGGAGTAATTAGAAGCTCCATCCAACGAGGTGTATTAGAGGATGCAGTAATGCCTCGGTGCTGGACTCATTAGTTATTCAACTAGAACGTTCTATTTCTCTTAGCTGTGTCCTCACATCTTTCGGCTATAGGCCCTCCTGAAGTTTTTGCTGACGGCCTGCCCGCAGAATCTGCGCTGTCAGTTCGACCGATTATTCTCTAGTGCTGAATGGACGAGGGAAAGGAGGGACACTGGGCTGGAGGCAAAAACCTTTCAGGGTATCTCAAACAGTAGGCAATGCTTCCCTTGTTTTGAAGAATCTCAAAAGCGGGCGAAAATCTATCTAAAGCGAGTCAGATGCGGAATTATAAAACCTCTCCCTGGACGTTGCCTAAAGCCTCGATCTAAAGGTAGCTATAACCCACCCAAGGCTCTAGGATTCGCGCCTCTTCCGTAGTAAGGAGAATGAAGTACCTTTGCGTTATAACGCTCATCCAGTTGTCTGTGTTGAGAATACCTGTCGATTATCCTTCAGTTCATCATTAGCGCGGAAAATTGCAGGAAATACCCTTGGCTCTTAATGCACAGATGACAATCAGAATAAAGCGCAACTGTTATTAGCGGCAATGCCGCTTAGTTCCTAACATACTCTAACCTCCCGCCCGACCCGAAGAGATCGTTCCTAAAGTACAGAAGCTTCCGTCGAGCCTATCTTTGTTACAGCCGCCGACAAGTTCTCAGGGTATCCTCTACATCTCATTTGGACGTTGAAAACTATGCGGTGTGAAGCTCGATCTCTTCTAAAAGTAGGGGGCTCTATTATACTTGCCGTCGAGCCTCATCCGCCCCGTACTTAGCTAACTATAAATACTCCTTAGTATAACCTAGCGACAACGTCGTGAACTAGAAAAGAAGAAGAGAAATTGCGCAATCTGCTACGAAGTCGTCCTATCTAGACACACAGCTTTACATAAGAAAAGGGATCCTCAACCAATGCACCAAGATATATTGGCTATACTGCGAAGCGTTCGCGTCAACTACTATTAGAAGTAGCATAACTGAATTAGTCTATCCCATTTGAATGTTGATACTCGTCCTTATATTATTTATATACCCTTATTTGCTTGGAAGAGACAATAAGGGGAAGCTTCAGCAGTTAAATTGGGCATTCAAGGGTCAACGAGTTTCCCAGCTCAGCATCAACATAGCGTGAGAACACTATATTCTACAATCTAGTTCTTACTTGAGGAATAATACCTACTATTAGACTATTATAGAACACAAGCGTGACTGGCTCTTCTTTTGGGTTATTAACGTCGATTATTCTTTCATATAATACGGAACACTTCCCTACGTTCGTAATACAGCGATATCGCCGACGCGGTGCGATTCCCGTCGTGCAACTCGTAGTGTTGTTTACGCAATTCCCCGATGGCGGTAGTGGTCTGAGGCACAGGGACAATCACACATCTGATGTAACGAATTTGCGCATGGAGACTCACGAATACGGTAGCGGACAGGACTCAACATTGGGCGCCAATGTCTCAATCGATCAGGACGTATTGAAGGTCTCTCTGTGAGCACAGGTAAACACCGTCAATTGAATTGTAGAGAAACAATGGACTGCATATAAAGATTCTGAGCGATCTTGGCAAAGATGGTCATACGAACAACCAGAGCACGCTTGATAGATAATAATTTTGTACAGATTGTGCGCGTAAGAAGCAAACTCATCATCATCAGGGTGCCCATATGTGGCCATCATCTAGTTCGTTCCCTGCTGTTTCGTCCACTCAGTTTCCCTCGGTGCCTATTCCCGGCGACTAACCTCATATTCACGAAGAATTAGGCTTTAAAATAAGTGGCAAAGATATTTGCATATATCTCGTAGCCACCCCACACAACCACTCCAAGAAAAGATTATGACAGAAGAAGACAAAAGAAGAAAAAAACACAAAGACACGTTCATCATGTCATGACGTGCTCAAGCTGGAAACCTAGGTATCAATCCGGTCGCAACTCCATCTAATGTCTATACCGGTGCGGAAAACGCCCAATCCCCGCTGTGGGAACTGTACAAATGTCGATCGCCTCGTAGGGCCCAGTTGAATAAGCAATCACGCGCAGCGCGAGAATCTTCTCGGGAAATCAATTACCACGAGAAAGTCATGAGCGCGGGGTTGAGTGCAACGGGCAGTAGAAGATGACTGGCCGAGACGGTGGCCATTGGGAGGATGGCGACGAAGTCGGTGATGCGCCAGTCGTGGGGCACGAAGGGCGCCACGGCCAAAATAATCATTCCAGCGATGAAGACGCACGCAAAGAGCATGGAGAATTTGAACTATTGAAAATGTGTCAGCAATCACTCCCGATGAGTCCAAAGCATGACGCAGGATCGCGTCGCAATTGGTGAAGCCGGCGCAGGAATGTGGGGGGAAACGCCACGAAAGCTGACGCAGGTGAGGAGGGGGATAAAGAAGCTGACCTTCTTCAAAACCTTGGGAACTTCAATAAAAAAGTTGGAGAACTCGGCCTCCTTGGACGTCGCACCCCAAGTCATGTCAATTTCGAACATGTGAGCCAGCAGAGCCTGACTGACGTGCAAACTGAGACCACCGAGGAAGATGGCGAGGAGGAAGGTCCACTTGATGTTTTCGAAGAAGGCCATGATCAGGCTCTTCTCACCAACACGATAGCGCATGACGGCGAGCGCAACGTTACCGAGACCGTTGAAGACGATGATGATGGAGAACCAAACCTGCCAGGAGTCGACGTAGTACTTGTCAAGGTATCCGTTGTACCAACCCATGAGGAAGTAGTTGACGGACGTCATGATCCAGGCAGCGCCAATAGCGTAGTAGGTGCCGATGTAGGAGATAACGGTAATCTTGGAGGTGAAACGAATGTTGCTCAATAAGAACATGCGGAACAGCGGGGTGAAGGGGCCTCTCCAGAGCCAGGTGCGGATGGGGTGGAAGAGAAGCTCGTTGCAGCCATAGGCGTATTTTTCCCAACGAGCAAGCTCGTCGTACACAGTGAGAGAAACACCTTCCTTGAAACCCTCTCCAGCCCAAGCAGCTAACCGGATGATGTAGCCGTTGCACTGAAGACGAAGAGACATATCGAAGTCCTCAGAAACGTGAGACTCGGACCAGAACTTCTCGTATCCGTCCTCGTCGAAGTAGCCAACTTGCTGAATAGCGCTCCAGCGAAGAATAGCGTTGTGGCCGACAAAGGGGGCGACGTCGCCGTTGGAGACAGTGTAACGAATGGCGGAGTAGATGAGGTTAGTGAAGAAGGTGATACCGTTCTCGAAGTAAGTGTGGACAACCTGCATGACACCAGAGGAGAACTGCATGATACCGACGTCAGGTGATTGCTCCATCTCAGAAACGGCGTCTAGCAGGCAGTCGGCAGGAATACGGGTGTCCGAGTCGATAATGAGGATGTAGTCACCGACACGAATGTTACCGTCAGCCCATGCGCGGCCGTCAGCCTCGAGAACCTCCTTGAGAGCATGCTCATACGCCTCAGCTTCGTCGTGCTGGGTCCACTCAGCGGGGCGGTTGATCTGCTGAAGCTTCTCTTCGACGTTGTTGGAGATCATGAGAGCGTAGTTCATGTTGGAGGCCTTCTTAAACTTGCCGCGACGCAGGAAACCGTCCTCACCGTGCTTAGGACGACCCACCCAACCGATGCTGTGGTCGGCGTAGAACTCGATACGGGCGCGGCGGTCTTCCTCGGAAATCAGCTGGATACCGTCGTCGTTGATGAACATGTTGGCAGAACCGCCCTGGAGTTCATAGGTAGACATGGCCTGCTTGATGGACTTTACTGTGGGTGCAATGACGCCACCCAAACCCTCCTTGTATACAGGGCACTGAACGGTGATGTGGGGAAGGATGTTCTGCTGCAGTCTTGGAGGAGGACGAGCGGAGTAGAACTTGGAGTTGATCGTCAACTGACGGATGGGACCGAAGATCTGGGCCAAGCAACCGACGATGACCTGAGCGAAGAAGAGGGTGAAGAAGATCTGAACCGGGAACAGGGCGACGAGTGCCAGGCGAAGATAGTCTCCATCGACGGAGACCTCGATAGCCAGCTGCCTCCATGCGGCACCGAGTGAGACAGTCACGAGAACGAGAGTGATGGAAACCAGGTAGGTATTGAGAAGGTGAACGGGTCGCTTCTCGGGCTTGATCTCACCACTCTCCTCGTCGATTTCGTAGTCGGCGACTGTGGGCCCCTTCTTCTCATCACCATCTTCGTCCTCAGCACCTGCCTTCCAGACAAGTTCCATCAATTCTGACTCAATAGCCTTGGCTCTCTGGACGAGATGCAGTGCGTCGTCATCCCAGACAACCAGGAGACCTTCCGAAGCAACAAAGGCAGCGAACTGGTGCTTTCTCGCTCTTGGCAGGTCCTCGATAGTGGGAAGAATCTGGACTCGGAGACCGTTGGTCAGCGGCACATCGACAGCGTCGGGCGTCCACTGAAGGAAGGTCTTGATGACGCGAGAGTTCACCGTCATGGCGCACTGGACGTTGAGAGCAGCGCAGGCCATGGCGAAGGGCGAGTTGCCCAGTTGTGGGGGGCATGCCATGTACTGGCCCCTAGCCTTCCGCAGAAGCACACCCTCGATCTCGCCGGATCCATCGCTCACCCACAAGTGAGAGCATTGTTGCTGGTAGAGGTAATTGACCATAACCTCATGCTTGATGTCGTCGAGAAACATAGAGCTGCCATTGGAACGCGTTGACCTGCCGGAGATGGACTGGGGGCGAGAGTTGTAACGAGGGGTTGGGGGTTGAAGCTCCATGTCGTTGGAGCTGCCCGGTTGGGAAGGGGTCTTCTCTGAGACGCCAGAAGCCTGGTTGCCGCGGTTCGGGGGACTGGGCCCACGGGGAGCCTCTCCCTTGTCGGCTTTGAAGTAGCTGCCGATGCCCATCTTGGTGTTAGTGGGACTTGCGATGCCTCTGGACTCGTGAATAATTGCTGGGCAGAGTTGAGGTGACTCTGTGCTCAAAAAACCGAGAGTGGTACGACCCGAAGTTCAAGTGAAGTCGGGATCGAACTTGGATGTAACGGAATAGCGAGTGTGTAGGCTTCCAAGTGGAGACCAAACAAGCAAAATAGCGATGGTATGGGGAGACTCAAGCTACCATGGACGAAGGCGCCAGTTGTCGAATCGAGTCGAAGTCGGGGTCGATATCGAGACGAGAAATAAGGACCTTTTGGCAAGTGACAGGCCGATGAGGAAGCACTTCTTGAAGAGTGCGAGCCTCTGGTCTCTGCTGAAGGCGCCTCGAGTGTTAGTCGGGTAGACGATCTCGAGGGATGAGAAAGGGAAGAAGGCCGAGGCAATGGTCGAGGACGAGGGAGACGTGAACATGGTTATTGAGGAGACAAAGGCGCAGGAGGACGAGCGGCAAAAACACGAAGGATCCAATCGGGCAAGGCGTCGATAAGCCTCGCCAACGAGACCAGGGATGGGACAACGGATAGTGCAGCGAACCAGTCTCTCCGGCGCAGAGAGGCCGGCGGGTGAGGGTGGAAGTGGTGGTGCCTGTGCCCAGTGGTGGTGGTAGTGGTGGTGGTAGCGGTGGTAGTGGTGGGTGAGCGAGTGGGGGAGGTGATGAGGGAAATCCTTCTTTAGCCAAGGCCGTGCCTAGGCGGAGAAGCTGGAGCTCGGAGGCAGAGCAGGGCCGTGAGTGAGGTGAGGTGAGGTGAGGTGGGCAAGCAAGGATATCTTTAGGAGAGCACTACTGCATAGTAGCTGCTAGGCTTTGGTGGTTCAGGGGAGTGGTGTGAGTGGGATATGAATTTCTTATGCATACGGGTGAGTGCTTGTTAGGCAGGGTACCAGGCAACTTGAGGTAAGGCAAGGTACTCTACTTCGTACACCTCATGCTGTCACTGACGGGACGGGGTGAGCGATGCGCGATATGCCCAAGGCAAGGTATGTGATGAACGAACAGCGGCTGGGAAACTTCCCGTGTAAGCGGACGGGGGTTGACGGCGGGTACGGTAATTACCTTTTGCAAACGCCAGACGAGGCGAGCTGGGTTGTTAATTGCTGGAGAGGTGAGATTTCACTCTATTCGACTCGAGCATATCGGGGCGCGGCCCTGGCTCTGCGTGTTATCCGGGACGGGGAGAGAGTGTGGACCTTTGGTTGACGATTATTGACGATCTTCGCAGTGTTTTTCACGTTGGACTGGACCGGGGATGATGAGCAAGCGACGATACGAGTGCTCCGATAGAGAGCTCCGAGGGGAAGACCAGCGGGCAATGGCAGCAGCGGCGGCGTGCGGAAGGGAGCGAGGGAGGGAAGGGATTGGGAGGAGGAGAGAAAAGAAAGGCGCGCTGTCTGGAAAAGCAGCAATAAGTGAGTCCTCGTCTTCTGGTCTTGGGGTGGAATCGAGAGAGGGCGCCGAAGCAGTGTTTAATGGGATCCATGGATGGATGAGCTGCAGCAGACCCGGGGACAGGAAAGCCAGGGGTGGAAATTTGGTCGCTTGGCCTCATCAGGTCTAGTTTGCGGAAAAAACACCAGAGAAAAAAGGAGCAAGTAAACAAAATATGCTGGGAAAAAAGAAGGTAGGATGCAGGAAAGGCCGTGATGCCCGGGTAGGGTGAGAGAAACAAGGGGGCGTGGTGGAAGTCCAGCAACATCGTGGATGGTCAAGTCTAACTGCTTAATGGGAAGGTGAAAGGACCAACCAAGGAGGGAGGCGTGTGGAAGCATGTGTATGTGCGTACACTAATTGTGTGTTGGTGTTCAGTCGAAGATAACCTGAAGGGATCAGGGGTAAACCAAGGTCTGGGCTGGCGTGAACAAGGAAGGTGGGAGATGGTCTGCTTGGCTCCACTTACCTTACCTTAGCTCAGGTACGTACTCTGCCTGGCCTTGACTAAACCCACTTTATCGCCGCCTGTGCCTGAGCCGCGGCCTCTTTCTGGCCTGTGCGCCGCCCGGAGGGCAGTCGCGCCCGGCTGGTAGGTGCCGTCGTCGAGGTCCGGGCCTCCCATATTTCACACCTCACGCTGGTGACAGCAAACTGCAGTCGGGTTCATCGTTCCTTCCCCATTACGACAACCTCGATGTTTGTTTTTGCTGGTAGTGATGATATAACTACCTAAGGTACCCACCTACCTACCTCTTAGACCGGCACTTCGCACCTGCAGCAAGAAGCCCGCGCGCACAGGAACTGACGGTGGACAATGACCATGCCGCGGTTACCGGGGTGGCCCCAACATTCAATCCCCGCCGTGTCACCCTCGCCTTCGGCCCATCTACCGATCCCGAGGCCGTGTTTCCCGTCGTTACCCAGCAGCCAACTGTCCAAACCGCACCGAACTGCACCGTATCGTATCGCCTTTCACAAATACCCATTTCTTAGGTCACCGTCATCCATCGAGCGTCTTCCGCCAGACCACCAAACACTCCTCAAAATCCTTTCCCGGCCCAGCAACGGGGGGAAAAAGGTCCATGACGCCCACCGAGATCCAATACCTTACCTACAACATGGGTCGACTTCGACAAAGCGCCGACGTGTCCAACGCCTTGCTTCCACTGCCGTGCCGTGAGAGAATGAGAGACACGCATCTTCATCCAGGCTAGTCGACGCCTTTTCCCACCCACCAAGGCCACCTTCGAACCGCGTCTCAGACCTGTCAGACTGCAAGCCTTCGTGTTTGCCGTGCTGTGGCTTTCGTACGAGTACAGCCAGCCAGCGACCGCAATGGCTGGCGCATTGCGTCTGCCTTGCGAGCCTGTCTCCGCGTGGGTGCTCCTCTCGAGTCAGAGACACCACGATATTAACAGCACAGCGCGTGCTATTCTGGCCCACCTTGAGGTTGCCACTGCCGGCTGCCCACGCCGTCTGTGTTCCGTCGGCGTCAGGACGTAATGCACCCGCCCTTACCGCCGCTGACTTGAAATCATCAACCTCGGCTGGCAAGCCATCTGGAACACCAGCGATTAGAGACATCAGCAAAACTAGATCTGAACATAACGAATGACGCGACATCGCGGACAAAGGCGAGCTCTCCAACGACGAGGCCGATGACACAGGCCCTGGCAGAGCAATTCTTCAGCCTCGGGGGTGACGTTGTCTTTGTCTATAATTGACGGGACTGCCGCTGAGAAAACATGTTCCATTCTCGGAGCTATGACAGCGGCGCAGAGCCAACAAGCCTTATCTACGTATCCAGTGTGGCATTATCGCAGTCAGGCTTGGAGCTGAACTGAGAGCAATATTAAAAATGTGGTCAATACCACCATGTTCATCTCCTCATATTACTACTGGCTTGGCGGTGTATTGACTCCCGAGGACGCAAATCTGGGTTGCACCATATATTCAGCTCCTAGATGGCTGCCCCTTGACAAGTCTGGCCGAGGTGGGCTAAGGAACACCCGCCTACCAAGTCACTAGAACATCAAGAGTGACGATGATGGAGCCTGCTGAGAAGCGATGCCATTCGGGTGGAGTTCCCGCCCCAAGGCAAGCTTGCTATCGGAACGGACAAAGCGGCCGCCCTCGCAAAAGGTTTTTATCAAGCCTCGTCATATGTAACTCTCTGTCAGTACTGATAGGAGCCAACGGCGACGTATACAAAGACAAGACAGACAAAGTACTCGGGATGCCGTTTGCGGAAATACCTTCGGTCGACAAAGAGCCCGACTGGCATATACGGCGACACAATCATGACGTCTAGAGGCTCCGAAACTTGCACGTGGAAAGAGCAAGTATTGAAAAATATGAGTCGAACAACGATCAACAGGGGTGCATATTCCCAAGGGATTCCAGACTCTTAGCTTCTCGCGGGGCTTCCCTCGATGAGGAAGATGTGGTACTTCAGTGCCAGTCCCGCCCTTAAAGCAGCGTCAGAAATCGAGGAGTGGCGTGAACAGGGGTTTGGCCACTCCTTGCTATGCAGCATGCACCTACAGATTACTTCCAGGCGAAGGACGGGTGCCCGGCTCACCAGCCACAGGTAATTGAAAGGACCGTTTCCTGTGTGGCAGCGAAAAACAAATATTGAGAGTAACTGCAGCACGCTTACGAGGAAAAAAAATAGAACGGGCTTCTGGAAAGCCCAGATGCAAGTGCAGCCGGCGGACTCGACTGACAATGACGGCGCAAAACCATAGTGCCCCCCCCCCCCCCCCACTAAGGGAAGATGAGACGGCGGCGCGGTCCCTTGCGCCTGGAACGCCACGGCGATGAGGTCCCCAGTCGTCTTTGTCCGACGTTTCCCTTCTGCGACGACGTCTGTCCGCCCCGTACTCTGCTTGAGCGTGGCCGTGTTCTCGCATTGAGATGTTTGGACGACCATGCAACTGCATGCGAGTTTGATTGCAGAGTTCAACAACATCAAGCAACAGGGCTCGTCTCTTAGCCCGTTGCCATCATGATCCACAGCATTCGCTCCCGGTGCACGAGAAGAATTCCAATACGGGTGCTGCAGGAAGTCATTGACTGCACGGAGATGACCAGACGGCGCGGACCTTGAGCTTGAAAAATAGCGTCACCATTTCTGAGGAAAACCAAGGCCAGCCAAGTATGGCGACGCCGGAGAAGTCGCCTTGCCATGTCCGGGCAGTGAGGTCCATCCGCTCAGATGTCGACGGCTAATCAGTTAGCGGTGGCGAGTAAGCTGGCACTAACACTGAATCACTCAGCAAAATGGCGGTTGTCGTTTCATGGGGCTAACCACACTCGTGATGGAGGCACTGAGGGGTTTCACCCATACCATTGGATTCCGGGAGCTCACTGTCGACGGCAGCTATTTCATCCAAGGTCGGCCAATCCTCCGTCCGAACCGCAAAAGCTCCCGGCGGTATTTGCGGGCCCGTTATCAGACGGGGAAAACCTGGACATAACCCAAGACGCATAAAAAAACAAAGGGTTGTGTATCCCGCTGGGGGTGGTTGTGTTTATCTTTGGAGGTA
Organism: Colletotrichum euphorbiae; assembly: GCA_037178605.1. Lineage (NCBI taxonomy): Eukaryota > Fungi > Ascomycota > Sordariomycetes > Glomerellales > Glomerellaceae > Colletotrichum > Colletotrichum euphorbiae. Next base: position 58,079 of record JAXCEF010000004.1, read on the forward strand.
CTCAAGGCGCCAATTCTTTGTATTCATCAGTGGAGTTGCAGTGCAAGAGGATGCAGATGGAACACCACCAATCCGCGCTTGACAAGACCACCCACACTCTCAACACCACACCACTGGCACATCTCCTCGCTTGACAGCACCCGCCAGCCAGCCACCCAACAACCGTTGAACGTTGACGGGAATGGCGATGATTCAGGGTTTTGCTTGGTAGCGATGGCGGCGGGATGGGGCGTGTCGGATACCCAGCGGCCATAAGGCTCTTGACCGGTCGATAACTGCACATTCATCGACTATTATGTGACCGACGGTGCGGCTCTCACATGCAATCCAAATGGAACTTTCGTCTTCCCACGACCACCTCGACAGTCGACAAGGATTGTCAGCGCAGACGTAGTGCTCATCATCGCAGGCTGGTCCTTGTCTCGTTTGTCTTTTAAGCTTATCGCGGGTCGCTGCTCCAGTTTGCTGACGACCGATATGTCGCCATCAGATATTTCCGTCCAGAGACATGTTCTTCGCTAAATGAGCGAAGGCAATCCTGAGGAATGATGATCTGACTGCTCCAGGAGAAATCAAGCTTTTTGACCACTGCCAAATGCTCTTGTGACGTCGACCACGCTTTGCCTACGCACTTTCGGACATGGTTTATGGTTCACAGGACCGCCCAGGCTCACAAGCCAGCCGCAACCCACGATAACGGACCCTCTTCAACGTGGGAAATTTGGCTTCGTCGAGCGGCTCGCTCGTGGCGTCAACTTCATTCCGGGATACCGCTGGATTGGGTCAGCCGTCACGAGACATCCATGGGAGGGAAGGGGATGCCTCCGGCCGCGTAGATGCTGCATCTGCATTGCCATTGTTCAACGATATGTTGGGCTATCTTCAGCCTGGTCATGTCGGGCTGACTATGCTTAGAACAGGTTGCGACAATTCCGACTTATGGCAAGGTTGGAGTCTGACAAGCCATCGAGCCAGTGGCCGAGTGCGGCGGCTCTTACCAATGATGGAGACATACAGACAAATTAGCAAATTTCTTATCAACAAGTATTCCCGGCGAGCAACACATATAATGCAAGCTGTCACTGCATTTCGGCGCCGGGTCCTCAGCCCGGCCGGCCCACCCCCACCGACATGGGGAATATCACCGGCGGGTCGCCCGGAGGCCCAACCATCTCCACCTCCGTGGACCGTGGCCATCTGCCCCTGGCCTGGCAATCAAGGTTGTCCGTCGCCGCTTCTCTTCCGCATCTCCATCAGCCCATTTTTTCAAGCTGAGGTCAAGGCGGCGTTTCTCCATCGTTTCTGCAAAGACCCGTCACCTCAAGCCTGGTATTTCAGCCAGCCGAACAACCAGCCACGAGGCACAAAGGATATGCAGAGCCTCGATGTTGTCGAACTTTGCTTGTCGAGAAGCAGCGGAAAGAAACACGAATAGTGGGTGTGAGTGGATTGGGCAAGACGCAAGCGATGTGGCGCGTCCAAACAACGGAACGTCACGAATGGCCTCCTTGGGCAGACCAATCACTGCAGTCGTGCAATCGCCAGGGCCGCTTAGGCGTAGGATTCAGCAGGCGTTGCAGCCAGAAGGACAAAGAGGAATGTCGTGTTGGCCACCCGCCGGTCATCGTCCGGGGTCCTCGATCGTCGCGCTCAGAGCTTGAACAGTTGAACTGAGGGATTTCCGCGTTGCGTACATTTGACAGCGCTTAAGTTAGGTAAGGTCTCGTCGATAGGCACGAGGAACGGAACGGGAAGCCGTTACCAAACCAACAAAGATGGAAAAATGGGCCCTGTCAGCCTTCCAGTCTTTCTCAATCTCGCCGGCATCCTTGCCCGTGATTTCGACGAGGGACCAAAGGCACCCAGGTCCTTGAATCCGCCGAAGGTGCCGGTCCGCCCGCCCTTCTAGCCAGCGCACCATTTCCTTTCTGTCGTCGGAAATCATACCTACCCAATAACGCCGCCGGGATTTTTCCCGTGTGCTCGGTTTTGTCGCGTGGGTTCTGGCCCGAGTGACAATCCACAACCTACCTAGGTAAATCGCATTTCTGCTTCGTTGTAGATTATACTTCGCTGTCAAAGGGCCGTGTGAAAAACGCGTCTACTAATACGCAGTACTCCCAAGTTCCAACTGATACGAACCCTTCGGAAACACGGGCGGACCGCCGACTCCACCAGCGCCGCCGCCGCCGCCGACGTCTTCTACAACATCAACCTGAAGCCAGCTACACAGGCTCTTAGTCTCGGCCTGGACATCTAGATCCAGCCGGAGCTGAGAGAGATGAAGTCTGTGTATACTCTCGCCCCCCCTCCTCCCCCTCCAAAAAAAGACCCTGAATCACTCACAAACGCCGACCGACGATGCAAGAGATCCCAGGTTCACTGAACACAATTAAATTACCCGCGGAACCGGCCGCGAAACCCCCCCCCCCCCCCGCAAAGATTCCACCCCGCCCTTACAAGACGTCTCATATCGTGGAAGCCCTCGCCCTCCCAAGGGATGAACGTGCAAGCCCCGAATCACGATGACAGCGACGGCGGAGTAGTATTGAAAAACAACGAGAGACACATGTTCTCATCTCAGCGGCGAGAGGCAGGCTGTGCGCGCCCTGTTCCGAGACTATGCAAAATCTTGTCTCGTCTTTCTTCCCCATGGTCTCGCTCGCACCTCTATACCTGACGCAAGACACCGAAATCTAAATCACGGCGGCCTCGGTGATCGTGATGTACACCCAACGGAAAGGAAGCAAACACACATTTTCTCGACATTGGATCGATAAGCAGGCCGTGTGGCAGGTCCCTACGCCCCCTAATATTCATCCGCCTTCGCCTTGCGTGAAACTTGACTTCCAGGGGGGGGAAGGCGAAAATTGCTAAAAAAAAACAAAAAAAAACCCCCCCCAAAGTGTGACCAGCAACGCACTAGTTTTCAATAATTATTACCTGTCCAACTTTCCAAGTTTGTGTGTTTTTGACGATCGATAAAGTGGCCCCCAAGACACTCACTCACTCACTTCCCGCTCGCTTCATCTGCTCACCCCATACGACACTCCCGTTGCACACCTGATTGATGTGCGGGTGCCGATTTCTCATCGGCAGCATGTCGCGTACCCCCTTCCACTGCCCATTCGACGGATTACGCCCCGAAACAGCACAGGGAAACCCAGTCGAGTCCTCGTGCTGGTCCAACTGTCCGCAGAAGAGGGAAGGTTTATTGGCTTTTATTGGTTTCCAGATGATGTCGATCCCCATTCTGCCCACGCGCTGCGATAAGCTTGCTTGCCTGGTGCTGTACGTCTGCTTGGGATGACGGGGAAAAAAAAAGATTACGGCGACAGGCATGAAGCCCTCATCCGTCTGCCTGCAACGTCTCGCAAGACAGCATCGGCCATTTTTACCTGCGTTGGGTTGCCACTCTAGCACGATGACTTTTTCTTTTTTTTTTATGCAGGGAGCAATTCGCACACTGGAAACACATCATACACAGTATCCAAGTTGGTGTAATGCGTACAATGATTTTTTCCAGATTCATCATGGTATTCAATGTTACGTTTCCAGGTGCCCAAAAAACAGCTAGACGACGCAATTAATATGATCCCAGACATCGTCGTCATATGCAGGCGGCGTCGCGCCGCCGAGCTTCCAGAGAAAATCATGCAGACAAATGGTATTCCGAAATTTCATTGCTGTCCGTTGTGAGACGGCACCGCACGCCCCGTCATCTATGCCCAAAAGTAACAGCATGTTACCCGTCTATATTGTTCCCAGCCGCCAAAAAAAAAGAAATAAAAAAAATCATGTAGAGTAGTACTTTCTACAGCTCCTCGTTGCCGTCGCACTGCTGCCACATGGAGACCTTGCTGATGGTCATCTCGGGCTGGGTCCATGTCGGGAACCACTGGTCAGTGGCGGTCCAGAAGTCCTTCTTGGCATTGGGGCTAGTGTTGACCCAAGGCTTGTTGGACTTGCCGTCCTCGAACCATCCGTTGGTGCCACCGACGGCGACGTTGAGGATGAGGTAGAACTCCTGGTCGAAGGGCGTGTTGGCGCGACCGGTCTGACTCCAAACGTCCGTGAGGCGGGTGCCGTTGGAGTTAGCCTGGGGGAAGTCTCCGCGCTGCCACATGGGCTCGTCGAAGTTGGTGTAAATGACCTGGAGAAGACGGCTGTTGACGTAGGTGAAGAGATACTTCTGAGACCACTCCAGACCAAACGTGTTGAAGCCGTCTCCGTAGGTTGTGTGCAGGGCCTGGCGCTTGTTGTTCGTTCTCCACCAAGCATCGTTGGCCTGGTCGGGACCCCAATGCAAGGCCGAAGAGATGATGTTGTTGCCGCCCTGCTCGTACGTCCAGTTGTTGCCGCGGGACTCCATGATGTCGATCTCTCCGGAGGCGGGCCAGGAGCCGTACGTATCCGTGACGGGCATCATCCAGATGGCGGGCCAGAGCCAATCGCCCTTGGGGAGCTTGGCGACGACCTCGACGAGTCCGTACTTGATAGTGGCACCCTTCTTGGTGTTGAGACGTCCAGACTTGACGGGGGGGACAATGGTGGAGTTGCCAGAGGTGGTGTTGGTGGCGGCAACACAGTCGGAGAACTTATCCGAGGTGCAGGTGCCGTCCTTGAGCAGGTCAATGAGGGTGTCCTTCTCAATCATCTGGTTGTCGGTGAGAGTGGGGTGGATGACCAGGTTGCCGTCTTTGAAGTAGATGTTCTCATCATCCGCAGTTGTCCACTCGAATTCTCCGTTTCTGAAAAACTATTAGCTTTGGAATGGGAAATTCGAAAAAGATGCTTCCGACTTACCCGAAACCACCAACATTTACCTCCTTGGTCCAGATCTTGCTGTCGAGGCTTCCAGAGCTGAAGTCCTCAATCATGACGGGGCAGTACTTGTGCTTTACGACACTGCTAATACCGTCCCAAATGAGGAAGCCCGAGATGGCCAAACCAACCAAGATACCGATGATGGGGATGATGGTGACCCATTTCTCCTTGGGGTCGGCCCTATCCAGCCACGGCTTCTCGACATCCTCCTTGCGAATGCGTCTAGAGTGGAAGTAGCGCTGGGAACGCTCGTCGAAGCGGGTGCCAATGACACTCGATGAGCCGAAGCTCGAGGCAGGACGAGAGACGGCGGGAGTGCCAAAGGGGTTGGTGCCCATTCCAGGGCGTTGGGATGCTTGCGACTCGACACCGTCGTTGAAAGGGTTCCGGCTGTTGGCCGTCTCAGGAGTGCCTGGGCGGATTGGGGTGCCGGCGGCGGTGGTGGCCTGCGAAGGCTGTCCGGCGAGGTGCCTGGAGTAGTAAGGCTGGTTGTACTGATCCTGCTCCATTATGGATGTTTGTGAAGAGGAGTGACTGATTGTTCTAGGTTGAATGGCAGATGTTCTGCAGCAGACTCGGGCGAGCTGCGGTCCCTCGAGGCAATCAAGCAAGCGTGGGGGGCAAAGAGCAGATGTGAAGCGAGAGTGGTGTCGTTGGAGAGGAAACGAATGACTTCTAAATCGCTGTTGGGTCTTTCTTTTCGGCGTGCCGATTCCCTCAGTAAACTAAAAGAGAGCGGCGGGAGAGAAGGATAAGTCTTAGTCGTGTGACGGAAGATGGCCAAAACAGAGGGAAGAAGAATTCGGAAGGGGAGGCAAATGGATGGAAATGGAAATGGATGAAGGCTCCTGCTGCTGCTGCTGCTGCTGCTGCTGTGCAGTCTCGACCAGGCAAATCCGGTGTCCTGGGTTAGTGGGGACGTCCAATTGGAACTGTTACAATTGTTCAGGGCCCCTATTGTACTGTAGGGGAAGCTTAGATCAGGAGGCGCGGGACGGTTACAACCTGAGGTAACTATAATACTTCGGGCAGCTACTGGTCTTGGCGGTAGCGGGGAAACTTACCGCAACCGGCTTGATAGATAATTAGACACTACTGTACCTTAGCACTAGCCGCGTCTCTTCCCCTTGACCCATCACCCCGTCTCTTTCTCCCTCACAGACTAACTTCAACCCTTCCCAGCCACTCAACTCACTCCTCCTCATCTCACTCACCTAACCTACCAAGGTGAATGAATACCACAGCTAATGTGTACGCCATTGCCTCACATCCAGCAGCACAGGCCATGAGAAATCTCATTGGCCTTGGGCCCGGCGTCTCCCAGCTCGACCGGCCTCGAATCAGCCAGCCCCTCCTCTGACCAGCGACCACAGCATCCAGAGTCATACTCGGCTTCTCCTTCATCTCTCGCCCAACTCCCTAAGACTGAAGCGGACGAGTCTGACGAGTCTGGTCCGCTCTAGCCGCATCGTCTGAGGTGCCCAATATTCCCGAATACCGCCTTCGCCTTGCTTCAACACCTCGTCGAAGTCGAAGACACGTCAAGAAGCGTCTCTTTCTCTCCATTTCGGCCCTCTCCGGCCGGCCAAAAACCTCACTATTGGAACATTGCATCAGACCGGCACTCAGCCCTGGTGATAGTAGTGCACGGGGCGGCAGTCTGCCTGTCTCCGGAACCCCCCTCTGGTCTTTGTCGTCCCGCTTTCCGTCTTCGCTTCACTGACGGGATCCAACTTCAACAGACAGTCCAGCTCCCTCCGTTCGGCCTCAGAATCATGGGCCAAAACCAAATCCCCCCGTGATGCAGAGGGACATCCTCCTCATTGGCCCTTCTCAACTTAGCAAAGCAGCAAGAGATTCTGCCCAGACACGGCTTGCATTGGTGCGCCTGCTAGCTCAGTAGCGTGCATGCATCGACAACGATGCCCATCCCATGTACCTGCATTAAAACCCCTGTGCAACAACCCTGGCCCCTGGCTCGGTCGCAAGAGGCGTGATAAGAGAGGTATACTTCTTCCTCTTCAGGACTAAACCTCATCAGCGTCGCCCGGTCTTCCATTATCACGTCAAGACCGCCGTGAGAGCGTCAAAACTTCAGCTTGGTCCAGATCCGGCCTGGCGAAAAAGAGGTCCATCCGCGCGCGCCTGCGACCTTGGCAGACGATAATCATCCAGAAAAAGATGGTCCTTTGCCGTGCGGGGGCCGTCTTACACGCGCGATACGAGACAGAGACAACACAAACACAAACGCCCAGCTGAAGCACTGATGTCGAGGCCAAAGCAGTTGACCTACCTACGGGCGAGGGCAGAGCTGTACGCTGCAGTAATTGAGACGTTGATAGAACATCGAATGGAATCCTCGACGTCAAGCCCCATAGTATAGTTGCAGAGGCGGAGCAGCAGCAGCATAAGGTTTCCAACGGCCTCGAACTCACAGCAGAGGTCAACAACACCCAAGCCGCGATGAGATCTTCAGTCCACTGCTAAAGAGACTGCTGCCCAAGAGTCTCGTCGCTTTTTATCATCAACCTGAACCGACTCTTGCTCCAACGCCTCGGACGACCCGCTTCGAAGCTTGACCAGAAGATCGGCAAAGGTTGCTTGCTTCGCTCGTCCCGAACATCCACCCAGCCAACCCAACGTGGCGAACAACAGACCAAGTAGTCAATCGCCTTCGAAAGGCGCCTCTGCCGGCCTTGTCGTACGACGATCCGCCGGATGCCTCTCCTTTGTTCCCGAACACTGAGTCGAGCATCCCAGCCTTAGTCACCCTCTTTGTCTGTCTCAACAAATCGAGATCCCTTGAACACGATTTGGGCTCTGCCGCGCTATCTCGGCGTCTCATGGGCATTTGACGTGCTGACGGCAATCATGGCGCGTCCGACCATCCACATGCCCTCGTATGTATGGCAGCAAGACATGCGCAGATGCAGATGCACAGCTGCCATGCACATTGGTTGATATGACAGGCGCCCTTTTCGTCCAACAGTTCCGATTCCTGTCACGGTCTCTACTACTGGTGCAATTCCTACCAGCGATGCATGTTGCATGCATTAGCTCTACAAGAAGAATTGTTCTCGAGCGATGGCTGGCCGGCTGCATCGTGGCGAGCGAACATGAACGAGCACATTGTTGAACCAGAAAATCCTCTGACTTTCCTGTTCAGACCACCGCTCAGTCACGCTTCCGTCAATGATGGACAAGATGGCAGAGGGCGGTGGACAGCAGAACAGATTGAAAGTCTCTTGGCTCTCCTATGTGATGACCCCTTACTAGTAGACCGTCCCGCGAACTCGGATCCGGTAGGCAACTTACGGTACAGCAAGCAGTCGCAGTGCGCCCGACGCCGTTTTAACGCTGCCTTCAATTTCCTGAATAAGCCACCAGTATTTATAAACATCATGACCAGAGCATCTGATGGCCAACGACATCAACTACCACCTGACCGTCCGGATGCTTGTGCAGTCTTCCATACCACATCAACAAAACCAGAGGCCCCAAGCTTTCTCATCAACGTCGCATCGCCCCTTCATGCGAATTGAAAGCTCTCTCCAGCCCCGTACCTCACGTCGTACACGATGGCGACAAGGAACCAAACCATTCAGTCGGTCTTCGTGAAGCCACATCGACCCCCGCTCCGTCGACGGCCGCTGGGGCCGGCTCTCCCGACCAGTCAAACATGCAGTCGTCTTTCCCACCATCGCAGATTCATTGTGCACCCAGATTACGCCTCTTTCCGCCACAACGTACATCCCGCGCCGATCGCGTCCTATTTTGGCAACGGGCGCCAGACGTCGTCCGGTCGTCTACTTGCTTCCAAGATTTGTGCTGCGTGTTCCCCGTTGGATCGAGTGATATACGAAACGTTGGGGAAGGGAAGGAGGGGGGGGGGGGGGGGGCTTGGCTGCTTCAATGAACGACGGGGGCTTCTGATTGGACGGACGTCCGCAGTAAGCTTGTCGACCAGCGACGATGGGGCCTGCAGTCTGCGGCAGCGCTGATGCACCAGAACCGTTTCATCGCCCTCGGGCCCGACGACCGACGAGGCTTAGCAGGCGGTCTCGCGCGAGAGAGAAAGAGACGGCACAAAATCGCGAGAGACAGGGCAAAACACCATGCTCCCATGCCGGCGGCACCCGCAACAACAATCCAGGTTTCGAAGCCTTTCAGCAGCCGCTCTCTGCGTCCCGCGGCCTAACAGTCGTTGCGTAGATCACGACAAACCAACTTCGGGTGTTTTGACGTTTTTTTTTTTTTGCTTTCTTTACCAACTAACTCACCGTACGTCATTGGACATGGGCCGCTTTGTTGTAAGAGACGGTCACATGGTGTAAGCATCATCCTATGTGTCCCTCGGAACGACACACGAAGCGTGACAACCTTTCTCAGCTGCCTCATCGCCCAGTGAAGCCCCTCCCCCCCCCTCTTTGGGAATACTGCCCACTTGGTAACCTGTATGTCCGAATAAAACGGGGTCTTTTCCGCGCCGAATGAAGAATCAAAACTTAGCAGTACTGTAGATACTGACTACTGTGACGAATTTGAACAAAACCTTGAAGGGATATTGCCCACAGATGATGGCCGTGAAGCGAGCGAACCTGAGTAATTACCAACAACCCAACACAGCGCGCCAACCAATCTGGGCCAGAGATATTAATAGGCTTACGCAGCTGTTAACAACTACCTCAACACACAAGGCCGCCCCTTCGCGATAACCATTGAGTGGCCAGGAAGATCGGGTCAATCAGCTGCGTCAGCCCATGGTCCATGCCGCACAGCTGTGCATGGATGCGTCGTTCTTGAAGTCTGTCCAAGGCGAGAACGAACGTGTGATGTGTGTCTGCGTGTGTGTGTGCGGTGCCTACGGTTTATGCAGTGGTATATGCAGAAGTAAAAGCCCTCGACACATCTTGCCTATCCTTGTATCATCAGACCAAAAAAAAAAGAAAGAGGTGTGCCGACTCTGCTTGATGGGCGAGATGAGGCTTAGACACATGCGTAGGGCGAAGCTTGGTTGATTTAAGGAACGTTCGTGGATCCGGGAGACCCTTGATCGTCCTACTAGATGTCCTCTTCTTCGGTCTGTTAGACTGTCGATGAAAAGTCCAGATCCAATAAACTTGTCGACGAAGCACAGGCACAGGCACAACAGATATAGTTATACTCTCTTTTTTCCGTCTCGTTCTTGATCCCAAAGTGGGCTGCGCACACGACTACCTCGTAGCCGTAGGCTACCAACCGCCTTGCTGCTGAGGCCAATCCAGCCGGTTCACTTGATGGCTTTTGATCTCGGAACCTCTGCCGTTAGCCTGGTGTGTGTATGTGCATGTCTACCTACACAATGCAATTCCCGCATTCGATCTAGGTGGCTCAGGGTCGAGATAGACGGCGGCTTCCTTCAGTATGTAAAACATTCTTCCAACACCGGAGGATCTCGAGCCTCAGCCAAATCAGAGTCCTCCGATTGCGGGCAACGCCACGGAAGACGTTGCTCAATTCTCTCCCGTAAACTCCCAACAAGGCGACAAAAGTACCCCCTCTAATCATCCGTCCCTCCACCATCCCGTACTCTCATCATAGCCAATGAGATCGAAATCAATATTCATACTCCTTAGCATCGTCCCCATCGTGAACTGCTGCGACACGTCAGTAAACCGCCCTATGCCACGATCTGCTAGCCCATCCCGCAAGCCTCACCTCGTCTTCTTCATCATCCTCATCATCGTCGTCTTCACCGTTCTCCTCGCTTTCGTCTTTCTCGGCTCTGTCTTCATCATCGCCATTCCCGTCACGATCTCGCCCAGGTCGTTCCTCCTCCTCCATCATCCGTGCCGCAAAACTCTTCTGCTCCTCGCTCCTCATCTTCCTCCACTTCTTCATCCCCCCCATGGCCCTAACCCTGTCCCTCGAAGCTTCAAACACTTCCTCGGCAGCCAATCGGCTCGCAACCCTCCATTTGCCAATTAGCCCATCCAGCTTCCCATCCGTCTCGGCCTCGGACGCTCTGCCCCGGATCCGTTCGGCTTGTCTGATGATCTCCCGGCGACCCTCCACCTCCCTGGCACTTCTAATCCCGACCGTTTTCGTGTCGGCGACGGTAGACGGCGAGACATCGTCTTGCTGTTGCTGCTGCTGCTGCCGCTGCGGGCGCGATAAGCTAAAAGGGCGGTGTCGCGCAGGCGTGCTGAACTGTTGCTGCCGCTGCCGCTGCCTGGCCGGGGTCAAGTGTGTCTCGATTTGTCGTGTCGTCGCGCTGCCGCTGCACTGGACCGATGGCGAGCCTGTGTTGGTCGCATTTGGTCGGGGTGACGTCGTTCCGTCCTCCGTCGCGGCCGGATCTCGCCTGACCGCGGGGGACTTGAAGGGTTTCCGAAGGGCCTCGTTTGCGCTATCGAGCCGTTGCCTCTTGGCTCCTGGGGTGTACATTGAATTCGATCGTAAATGATTGGCTTTTGTTGATTTGGATGTCGCGTGAGAATGTTACGTTTCACTAGCGAAATGGTTGGGGAAAAACCAAGGTGAGCAGGTCAATATCGTGTGAAGGTGTTGTAGGAATGGAAGCTTTAGGCCACCCACATCGTCCACAAATGTCACTGCCAAATGATCAACGTCCACACTTAATTGTCACAGTCACCTTTTACATACACATGGAAGTTTTGCGAAGTCCTGACAACATAATGACCCACTGAATCAATTAATGTTAAATGTGGTAATCGTCTCGAAAACACGGCTGTCAAGATCTTGTCCTCAAGTCATGCCCCTCACGTTCCGGACGAACACACAGGGCTGACAGTAAACCTTATTCCAGCTAGACCACTACTTAAGATTTTTTAGAAACACCAAACGCCCCGAGATTTTCCAGCTCTCCCGATCAGGCTAGAATCTCTCCAATCATCTCACATGTCCCATATGCTCATCAAATCCTGTGAGCCGTTTCGAAGATGGTAAGCCGTCCCCAGCCGTCCCAACATTGAAAAAAAAAAAAAGAAATACAATAAAATAATACTTTGTCCGTGTCCCTCTTTACGCCTCCACAATGCATTTCGACATTCCATCAACTTCATGACATAGAAGAGAACGTGGAATAAACCTTGCGTGACGCTAATGCCGTTGACTGAAATGAAAGAGGTATCATAAAACCAAATGCACTCCGTGATTGGCCGGAAGGAGACCGGAATGCATGTAGAACGGCACAGATAAGCGACAAGGAGAATAAGAACGATCAAGAGTCTACCCGGACCCTTTTGGGCTCATTGCCGGCCTCGGGGCCGTCATGCGGCCCACTGGCGCTAATCTCGGGACTCTTGCGCTTGGTGCTGCCGGCATTGTCGTCCCTCAGAAAACTGGGACCTGACCCAACCACAGGAGTCGCGAAATTCAGTGGACTGGGCAGCGTGTTGCTGTCACTGCCACCGCGTGAATACCACTCGGGATAAAAGCTGCTGGGGCTTGGGAGAAACTCGTTATTGAGGAAACGCGAAGGGAGGGCTGAGACGGGGGTGTCGATGTTCATGTTACTGCACTGCTGCTGAGGCGGAGGACGGGCAAACGGGTTGGGAGGACCCGTGGCACCGGCCGACAGAAGCGTTTGAGCCGATGGGGATGGCGGTGGGAGCACCATACCGGAAGAGTGCGAATCGGATGCATGGCGCCGAGTCGTCTGGGATGTGGCGTCTGTCGAGTTGCGAGGAGAGTTTGACTCGGCAGTTGCGCTACCGCCATCCGAAGGTTCGTCGGGAATCTCCACCCTCAAACGCGGACGCGCACCACTTCCAATCTTCATACTATTGGTGCGAGAGGGTGGAGTGAACGTTGTCTCTGAGAAAGACGATACCGAGATGTTGCGAGTCTTATTTAGCGACTGAGTGCTGGCACGCTGAGGCAAAGGAGGGGAAGAGGTAGAACCGTTGGTCCTGGAGACTGCGCCAACATCGACTGACTGAGCGCGATTAGCCTCAACCTTGATGACCTGATCGTGCAGCTGGGGACGATTAGCATCCCCCTTCCCGTTGTTCTGGTCAGAAGCGAATGAAGCTAAATGCTGAGACAATATCGAGCGGTTCTCGTCAATCGGCGTGAAGATGCTGTGCTGCTTGCGCTGCGGTAGCTTCTTGATCGCGCTCTCAGTGTTCAAGAGAGGTGGCTGAGGTCTGTCTTGCGGCTCGGATCGGGGTTCCATAGGTGCCGGCATCGCGGTCTCCAGCGCTTGAGGCGGCGGCGGCGGCGGTTGCTGCTGCTGCTGCTGCTGCTGCTGAGGTTGAGGCTGGTGCTGAGGTTGAGGTGACGGGTGCGGTTGCTGCTGAGGCTCAAGCTGCTGAGGCTGTGGCGGCGGGGGCGAGATGTGCGGCGGCTGAGGAGGCAACTGTTGGGTAGGAGGCTGCGGCGGAGATGGAGAGATCCGAGATACCTGGGGTCCAGGTCCTTGAGGCGGCCCTTGCTGTTGCGGGTAATTGGGTGGCATGGAAGAACGGCGCTGCTCCTCGATGTACTGCTGCATATGTGGAGGATGAGGGTTCGGCGGGTACTGATGATATTGAGTGCTGTGTTGAGGTAATCCGTGAGGCATGGTAGGCGGCATATTGGGCTGGTTCTGGGGGTTGTAGATAGCCGGGTTGGGCATGTAGGCGAAGCCGTTGACAGGAGGTTGCTGGGATCCAGAAGGGCCGACAGGCTGAGGGCCCATGTTTGGGCCCATTCGACGAATGTCTTGCCTGGAGGCCGGGCGCGATCCCATCTGCGGCTGCGGCTGTGGCGTATGCCCGCGCTGCACGGGATGGCCAGGGTGTTGCGGAAAAGGCATGCCGTTGGGAATAGGTGGTGATGCAGAAGGAGTGTGGTGTCGCATATGGGGGAACGTCGCTTGTCCGTGGAACTGAGGCGGAATCATTTGTGATTCCATGGGCTCTCCGTGAGGAGGCGTTCCGTCACCTTCCTCATCCTCATCCTCGTCGTTGCCGCCGTTGAAATCGGAAGGGCCTTTATGCTCGTTTGGACCACCGTGCTGGAGGAGAATCAGCGCTCCGTCGTGTGAGCTCGTGGATGCGGGAGTGTCTTACATAAGTGTATCTGGTGATCATCTCACGCATATCTGTTGAGGAATACTCGTACAGCTTCTTGTTGCTGCCGAAGATGAAGACGGCGACGTCCACCGAGCAAAGGACGGAAAGCTCGTGTGCCTTCTTGAACAGGCCGCCCTTTCGCTTGAGAAAGGTGCTGTGCGCAACGCGGTAAGTTAGCGATCGGTTGCGACGTGCTGTGTTCGCGCGGGTTCGTAGGCTTACACAGAGCGGTTCCTATCATCCTTGATGGCTTTGATCTCGATCTTTCTGCGTCCCATTTTGGATGCGAGTGCTCTAAGGAGCTACTGAAGAAGGCAGAGGGTAGGAGGGGGTAAAAAGCAAGTAGTTGAGCCGGGCCGAGGTCGAGATCGGGCCAACGACTTCGAGGAATTGGCGATGTCGCGGCGGCGACGAGGTATCAGGCGGTGCGTCGACTGTTCGGGTGTCGAGCGTCTTCGCCTTGGACTCGCGAGACAAGTTGAAGCTCGGGCGGGCGAGCTGGGTATTGAAGAGCAACAAGCTTGCTGTTGCTTTTCAATCGGAAACAAGAGTTGGCGGGGGAGGGCTGATCGCTTTTATCTAAATGGCCTGTCTCGTGCGCTGCTGTTCCCAACTGAAGATTTCTCAGTCAAAATTGGCATGGACAAGGCAGCGTATCCCCAGGGTCGAGGGTATCTGAAGCGATGCAGGCTTTGGGTTTGGAGCAGGGAGAGCAACTCAGAAGCATCAAGAACGTACATTGATCCCATTACAAGTGCAGATGCGACAGTCTTGGGATGGACAGGCGTTGTGATGCAGGTCGATGGGGCTGAATCTGGCGTGGATGATTCTAATAATAGACGCGATCGTGTTCACTTTCTGGGTGCGCGGCGGGAAGATAGACAGAGAGGAGGGAAAGGGGAAGGAATGGAAGGTGGATGAAAAAAAAAAAAAGGTGGTGGGAGCGGCACAGTAGTTAGGTCCAGTTGCAGCGAACGGTAGGAGCCAGTCAGAGGAGCGGAAAGAGGAGGCCCAGCTTGATGACTTTTAGAGAGAGAGGCACAGCCAGAGGCAGAGGCAGAGGCAGAGAGAGTGAAAGTGTAAGTGAGAAAGGCGACGGGAATCGGGATAGGACAAGGGGTAATAGGTATGCTCCAACACACCCTGTGTGTGGTGCGGTGCACTGTCACCCTCCAGGAGTATGGCAGGCAGCCCAGGCCCCAGGTCTGGCGGGCCAGCGGGCCACCTACCTACTGTAAGGTACCTTAGGTAGTTCTTGTCTCCAGGCCCTGCAGTCTCTCCACTTGCAAGTTGCACCACTCCCGCCTGCAACGGGCACCTCAGTCCTTACCTACCTGGGCTCCCCAAGTACCTACCTACCTCTACCTACCTTACCTATCTGTGAGGAAAGTTCCTGGTATCCCGTCAGCTCACGCTTCCGTTCTCACCACCACCGACAAGGCAAGGTCGCGAAAGCACTTCACGCCTTCTCGCCTCGTTGGTGTATGCAATTTTTAATGACAGGGGGTCCTGGTGGCCGTTGCGGACAGTCGTGAAACAACAACCTGAGAAGGTAGGGAATGAGATAGGAGCTGAGACTGTCCACCCGCACTGTCTAAACCTGCGACGTGGCACTGTAGCTTCACCGTGTGCAGGTGCGATCTCCACCGGTGCTTCGCGCACTGTGTCAGGGTCTGGTGTGTCTCGAGGTATTAGCCCGAGCAAGGGAAGGTAGCGGTTCAGATGTCGACGGCGCGGCTGCTAGTGAGACATGGCAGAAAAGATACCTATGGCAGGTGTCGACGGGACATCTGACGTCTAGCCGGCCTGAGGTGCGTGCCTGCGACCGCGACGGTGCGGTATGGCAATAAACCGCGGATAAGGTACCTCCCGTCTTGACTGACCTAAGGTAACCTCTTACCCGTCTTGCTGTTTCGACCCTCGAAAGGACTATGTAGCAATAAAAGCATTGACTGCGGCAAGCAAGCCTCGACTCCCATCCATAAATCCACAATTCCACGGTCTGCATCCCCGCGACACTCGACTGAACTGGACTGAACGTGACTCGAACTCGATTGCATTCATGGCGCGAGACACCGGAGCCATTGCCGGACCCTCCCTCCTTAAACCTTACCTCGCCTACCATCATCAACCCAATATCCCGTCATCGGTGACGGGGACCTGCTTACAGCCCCAAACCATCGCGAAGGGGGGGAGGGAGGCTGTCATCCACCACCAAACAACGTGCCCGGGCCGCAAGTTAAGCCTCTCTTCTCCGCTCGCCGCCACCGTCGCCGCCGCAGGAACGAAGTCTTGCAGCCAGGCACAGCCGTCATAAGCAAACTTTCACCATGCCATTTAAGCCCGTACAAGGGGGCACTGGCCAACGCCGCAGTCCCGCGGGAACCCATCTGCCATCCATTCATTCTCCGTTATGTCGAAACCGCCTCAGCCCTTCTCGATATCTCCCGGCGCCGTCAATTCGTCGGACCATTGAGTTCGAGCCTTCCTCTCTTGGCGTTCTGGCCGAGAGCATCACGATGGAGGGGTTTAAACACACTACGGAGCTATATCCCCGCATCTCAGATCCCTTTGTTTTTTCGGTCTCCTGATGCCCCTGACCGATAACAAAGCGAGGTCATCGCCAAACAGTCCCATCAAGAGCTTGTTAAGGCCTTCCACCCCTAACGCCCCCAGAAGACCCCGCGCGAGGGGGTCAGGTCTACAAATCCTGTACATGTGGCATGCAACATCCCCAACAGGAGCTCACAAACAACCTGGGTGCAGGGTCGGCCTTTTCGCCGACATGAGTTTGATTCCCACTTCGGCCGGGTCTTTCCCAACGTCCGTCTGCTCCCATGGTTCTGACCTTGTAGATCCCGCTTCACATCCCATAGCACATCCCGCGCCTTCTAGACGAACCCAGTCGCCCATCATCTCGAATTAGATACACTGCTCCACCCACGACAATACCCCGCGTCCATTATCACTCTTTCAACCCTGAACTACCACAGTCAACTGGCGAACAGAGATCCAATGCTATGCCGCGAGCCGCTGTCTCTCTTGTCTTGAGAAACGTTATTTCCTCCACCTCGCTTGGGCATCTTCGTCTACCTTTTTGGCTCACGTCAAAACCTCCGAAGACAATTTTGTCCAAAACTCTCGAGAAGGAAACGAGCTAAGAAGCTGCCAAAAAAAAAAGGATATTTGAAGCAAACGTCCATCCCCGCGGAAACATCTCTTCTTGGCAGCTGTGTGCAAGTCTCCTCGCCCAGACAGGACTGTGACTGTCGATGTAGGACTAAACGACGAAGAAGACCTCCCAGGGGGAAACCTCGTCCAAAACCTGTCGGACTATTTCAATCCTGGTCTGATGTGAACGGAGCAATTCCCGTCCCATCAAGACAACTCGTCTGAGAAGGACCCGGCGTCGCAGTCCCGTCACCAAGGGGGGGAAATAACGCCATCCCACCTCTGATTGATCTTTCAGAATAACCGTATCGTTAAGTTAAGCGCCCGACGCCATTAGTGACATGACGCTAGCTAAGTCAACCATCATCCGCGTTACAGAGACGGACGAAAAGCCGCTCCAAGAGCTTGGCTCCAGTGCCTCACCACAACAAGCTACCTAGGTAATTTTCCCAGTAGCCGAGGGGGACTTTTTTTGCTCGGGCTCAGTCGAACCGTGATTGGTTCATTTCAGAACTAGGTAATCTCCGAAAAGTTCACACACCATCTTCGTCTGCTCTCCTCCTCTTGAGACGGTATGTACTAAGGCAGTTCGACCTGCATGTTTTCAACAGGAGCGTTCTGGCGTTGATTCTAAGCCGATTGGCCCGTGGCCCCCCCCCCCCCCCCCCCCCCTTGGAACGAGAAAATCTGACTGCACATGTTCTCGTTATTCTCAGATGTTCACACCTCGGTGTCGAGGTCCCATCCCAGTCCGAGGGCCGAGTTTCTAAAAATATCCTACTTATTTTCAGCATTAGCGTCCTGGTACAACCCCCCCGCAGCCACGCGACTTTTCACCCTTCACCGCGTGTTGTGCATTCTCCCGAGCCAATTAGCCCCCGGCTTTCTGTGGGTAAAAACTGTCATCATGCCACAGCCCTTCGATATGCTTGCTTGCTTGCTTGCTGCTTGCTGCTTGCTCCGTTTGCTTTCGTTCGCCCAGTTGCGTACGTAAAGCTGACTGGCGGGAACTAAATCCCAAGGCAGGTCTTTGAGGCGACGTTGGCTTACACGACACCCACCCCGTCACCGGCAACATCGTTACGCCATCCAAACCCTCGCGCATTGTTGGGACGGGTCGTTCTTGTGTCGATTCGCCAATCTAGTATACTCAAAGTGATGCACAAAAGTCAACCATCAGAAAGAAGTCCCCCGCTACTGCCACCGTCTATCTACGCGTCTCGTCTCGTCGCCGAGACCCCATGTTCTCCGCTCGTGCCGCATCTCGCTCCCCGGTCTGCCAGCCATCGGAGAGCGAAATGTGCACTCTTGGCTGCTCGGCCAACGCCAGCCTTCTTAGCCTACTGGTGTCCGCGTTCTTGTCACCCACACCAAATATTTTCCTTCAAGCGACAATTGCATGGATTGTCCAGGATGAACGACATTCGGTGAAGCTAGTGCGGTCCCCGCATCCCTTTTCAACTTGCTGGACCTTATTTCATGCGAATGATTTTCGTGTGATTAGCTGCTCGCGTGGCGGCTATGGGCTAAACTTAACAACACCAGACGCCGTGCCGATGCATTACATGCTCTGATTTGCTTAACCGCTTGCCAAACCCTCTCCATCCCCGATCTTCAAGTCCTTGGAAGAAAGGTGTTCCTGTTCTACTGCCCAGTAAGAATGATCCCAAAACTCAAAGCCTAGGTCCCAATTTCCGTAGTCTACATCACGCGGTCGTCAAATGTACGATTCCAATTTTGGGTTTCTCAGTCCAACCCCATGTCTGAGGTCTCCGGCCCAAACATTGGCCATATCCCGGGTTTCTTCAACGTCAACATCAGTTTGGGTTGCTGGTGTTGTGCCTGAAACCCTTGCGTGGATCTCTTGGCGTAGCCCTACTGTTAGCAACCAGGAACGCTTGACTGTGGGTGTCATCCCTGTTCTGGAACGTTTGTCTGTAGTTAAGCAGTTGCTGCTGTGTGAGAGACGCAGATTATTGGTTAGCGCCGGAAAGAGTTACCGGCCGTCCTGTCCCATATAGTCATCTCAACTATTATTCGGCACGCGACGGTGCAACGTCTTGTCTGCCGTATCTCTGACGGCTGTCGCCGGTTTTCATCTCGAACACCATCGCCGTCGCCGATTACTGGCCAGGTGAGCCGGCATTCGCTGCTGGCCCGTTGTAGAAACCAAAACCGCCGTGTTCTGCGATGCCATTGTCGGTTTTCATCGTGCCATTGAGCATAGGACAGAGCCTTGGGACGGAAACGTTAGCAAACTGTCTGTGGGAAGGTCGAAGTTAAGGAAGCGAGCAAAAAGACGAAATGTGATGAGAGAGCCAAGATTGCAACGAAACGAAAAGAAACAGCTGGATGATCCGTGAGTGATTTTGCTGAGAACTGCGGAAATTTCAAAGAACCCTGGCCTTGATGTTTTGCCAGTACGGCTTGTGACTGTACTTGTTGTACTTGTACTTCTTAGGCATTGGCTTCTTGGGCACCTTCGGCTGTCCCTTGGACGCCAGGGGTTTTTGGGGGTTGTGGCTGCTTGCCTCGAAGCTTTGTGGCTTTTGCTCGCGACTTGGCTTTGGACGGGCAGGCTTTTGAGGGGCTCGTTTCGGCCGACGCTTGCGCAGCGAATTTTGCTTGAGCCTGAACCGCCTGCCCCCAACCCTGAACATCGTCGGGAGATCTGATGATGGACGAGGAAGATGAGGAAGAACAGAAAGAGCAATACTTTTTGTTGGTTTTAATGTGGCCAACCTGTCCACAATTGGCACACTTGCGGGTGGTACCCGTGGCGACCCGTTCTGCCTCGGGGGATCCGGCGTCGGTGCCGCTCTTTCGATGCAATCCTTTTTGTTGCTCTCGTCCAATTCTTCGTTGCTTGTTTCTGTTGAGCCGTTCGAGCTCTTTATTAATTCTGCTAGGGCGTTAATCAACAGCTTAGTATCAACGCCAGGATACTCCTTACTCAACCAGGCGGCGGTGGTCGTCATCAGCGACTCCGGTCGGTCGTGTTTCGTAGATGCTAGGCACATGTATATGTGAGTAGGGAGTGCTAGGAGGTTGAAGGATAGACCAGAAACTGGATCGAAATGGGGGAAGCATGACGGGGATCCGTACTTGATGTCCTCCAACTCCAACTCCTTCTTTCGCTTGATGTATCGGTCTATCACAACAGGGTCCTCAAGGATGACAGTCTTCTGCTCAATGGCGCCCGCCTCATTGAGTACTTCACGGGTAATCTTCAGTCGCTTTTTGGCGTTTCGGCTCGTAGAGGTCGTTAGTCCTGTAATTTGACTCATGCCTTCATCGGCATGGTGTGCCGGGGTTTGTGCTCTCTGAGACAGGAATCGATCGTCTTCGTCTGCTGGTGCCGGGACCACAAGCCCGTCCTCCTTCGGAGTGCCGTCTTCGAGACTGGCTTTCTGTTTCTCCCAGATCTCGCGGATGCCTTTTCTGTACATGGCCTCTTGCTCCTTGACGTTGTACGCGTGCCCGTTGTTCTGTTTACGCATAGTATCCGGATGAGCGGCCATTGCATCGGCCGCCGTTGTGTGAGATCCACCCTTCTGAACCGTCTCGAGGTAACCTCCCTTCATGGAAGTTCTGATGAAGCTGAAACCGAGACCATGTCCTGTCGGGTCGCCTTGTCCATGAAGCTTGAGCATTGCTTTGCCGGCGCAAGCATCGATAAATGCCTTGCTCGTTTTCCATGGCGCCATCCTGTCTGCCAGCCTTTCTTCGTTCTTTTCGGCGGCTTTCTTGCCACCTTTGCCGGTGCGCTCCTCGTCGTCTTCTTCAGCAGGCTCTTCATTGTCATCCTCTAGGATGACATTATTAGGGTCGAAGCCAGCGTCTTCCAGCATCTGCATGCCGAGTTGCATGCCATCGATCAAGCAGACATTTTCGGGCTTAATCATAGCACGGATGCTGTTTTCGTCCATAAGGGTCTCGTCCTTTTTGAGTCCCCAAAGGCCTTTCTCGACCTTGGCGTAAACTAAGAATTCCTTTAGCTTTTGTCGGTTTTGAGCGTCTGTAGAGTCGGCGATGTGTTTCGTGACCTCCGACAGATTGACGAGTTGCTGGTCGTTGCGCCGCATCATGCGATACGAAATCATCTTGATCCGGTTCTTGGAAGCGTTAGTAACCTTTCTACTATGAGGTCCCGGTATTTCCACAGATGGGAACGTTTGGCCAACGACGTAAAGATGGTCAATCTTGTGAAGGTACCAATTGGAGCCATCCACACCAGTCGAGCTTCGGATGCACAGGAAGTCTGTGGAGCGCGGTTGATGTTTGAAAATGGGCGCCCGGTACATTTGGTTATGCAGAGTCGGCATTGTCTGGCCAACTTCCACTTCACCAAAGATAGAGAATGGTGACCTGTCCTCGGGGAGAAGCACATGGGATTCGCCAATTTCCATCTTGGGCGGAGCTTCCTCATCGTCGACCTTCTTCTTGCGGTAATAATTGATGACTCTATTTCCCATACCAAAGTTGGAGAGAACTGGAGGTGTTCGCTCGCAGTATTCGAACAAGACAGCTGTCGAATTGTCCGTGATGCCCAGATCCTTGGTGGTGCGAAACACCTCGTGAGCCTTGCCCTTCATTTGCTTCCGCTTGTGGTAGCCAAGCTTGCTAAACCTAATCATCTGGCGCTCATGCTTGCCGAACTTGAAGTATGGACGGTGATAGCCATCCTTCCTGATGTCAAGCTTGACTTTGTAGAACGGCCATGCCAGCTTGAGTGCGGGCATACTGTGTTCCACAGAGAGGTTGCCAAGAGTAGCTCTGACCTTGTGTTGGTGGTTCTCTTTCAGCGCCTCGTAAGCGTCGTCATTGGACATGTTGAAGCGTTGAGAAAGATCGGGTCTGAGGTGGCCATTGGCCATGCGGGTGACTTTCTGCTCGACGCGCTGGCGCTTGGGGCCGCGTTGAGACTCGGCTTCTTCCAGGATGAGGTAGGGATCGTTCAGGTCTAGGATGACGCGCTTGGATGAACGCTTAGTGACATCCTCAAAAGAGTCAAATGAAGGTGCGGTGAAACGAGGTATTTCGGGCAAGCCTTTTGGCGGTGGCGGACGTGTCTTTTTCGGTGGTGGCGGTTTGGTCTCCTCTTCATCCAGGAATTCCCGTGCCCACTCATCATCGAACGCATCTTCGTGGGCGCGCTTCAGCGATGCCGATGCTGCCGCTTCAGCTGCCGCTTCCTGAGCCTGTTGACTCTTGAAGTCATGCTCAGCCTGCTCGATACGTTCAGACCAGTCATCGCAAACCATCTCTATGTCTTGCAGAGTGAATCCCGCAACCGCTTCCGAATCAGACTCCTGCTCAAGATTGAACTCTTCTGCTTCTGCTTCATCCGAGGAATCTTGCTGCGCACAAGTCACCAGGCCGCGTGCATCATCATCAATGCGCTTCTGCTTTCTCGTTGCTGTCGCAGTTCCAGGAATGCGGAAGAGCTTCTCTTGGTCGGCCGCCAGGTCCAGGGTCAACTTTGAGAAAATGAGGGTTTTCGGTTTCTTGGTCGGCTTCTTTTCAATCCATCGCGCTTTCTTGGGTGGCAATAGTTCGTTCCATTTCAGGATAACTCCCTTCTGCCAGCTTGGCCAGGCCTGCTTGACCAAGTCCTCGGCCGTCTCAGCCGGCGCGGGGATGTCAGGGTCCTGATTCGCGCCTTCGTATCCGGGCTCGGGATCGAAGTTGATGTCTCGGTACTGCGACGCATCCGCAATGTCCGGATCGTGAACATGAGGTGCTGGCGATGGCGGACCGGGTACCTCGAGGGGAGAGGACGGACCATCGCCAAATAGATCATCTGTATCGTTGCTCGTGCCGCCATCGTCCGTCAAGCCAGGGACAGACAAGGAAGTGGCGGGGTTGGCTTCGCCTTCCTCCTCTTCTGGCAAATCGTCGTCGCTGATATCTTCGAAGTCCTCCGCATCGTCCGCCTTGCCAGATTGATCGAATGGTGTGTCGTCGAATTTGATTCCAATATCAAGGCCTTCCTGCAGTTGGCTGAGCGTGCGCTGAATCTGCTCCTCGTCTTGGGCTTCCTGGGCCTTGGGGTCGAGTACTTCCTCGTCCTTGGCCGGAGGTGACTTTGGGGGTTCGTCGCTCATATTGTCGAATGTAGCACGAATATCTCCCCGCTAGCACCGCCGATATTGTGCGCTGACAAGTTCCGAGTCTATAACATGCCTCGCGACGTGGATGCTGATGCGTTGGCGGCAGCGTTGTTCGGGGGAAGCTCGTCGTGTCGCTCGTCGTGTCGCTCGTCGTGTCGATGGGGCGACAGGTTGGTCGGCTCTGGGGAAGCAGGAGGGAAAGTTCACGTAGAGCCGCAGAAATTTGGGTGACTCGGGTGCAATTTCTGCAGGGGTGCCTGAGGCGTGATATATCAGCCAATCAGTGAGCTTTGTCCAAGGCAGCAGTTGCTCATGGTCTGTGCCTGTCGTTTCTACCCCAGTTGAGGCTTGACACCACTGGTGGGGGCTATCATACCTAAAATCGACAGTGACCTGGGCTTGTAAGTTTGGCTCGATGATGATATCGGTGCTTTGCAGAGCACGCCTGCCTTGCAGGTAGGCACCGTGAGTAAGGTGGTTATGATTATTCGGGAAATTATGCAAGGAAAAGACTTCTATTCCAGGCTGATGATGATGATGGGAAAGGCATTGGAATGAGACACTTGTGAAGGGTGTGAAGGGTGGCACTGTCAGTGGTTGCGAAAAGGACTTCAGAACGAATAAGTTTCCAGCTCAGGCCCACGGCGGGCATCGTAGGGAAGGAGCTCGCAGCTGAAGGCGACTGCCATCCAGAGAGTCAACCTGATTTCAACGAGGACTTGCTGACTGACGTCGTGTTCGGGTCAAGGTTAAGTCAGGTTAGGAGCATCCCAGGTAGGGAGCCATCTTGTCAACTTCGTGCACGCCAGTCTTTGTCAATCGAGCCTGTAAAATCCACGGCAAGAAACTGACATGAGCAAACCCAATTTAATACTGCAATAAGACATCTTTGAACAATTTTATGTATTCTCAAAGCTATCTAGCCCAAGGCTCAAGTCTCATGTAGACGGACTACATCCTCTATGACGGGTAACGACGCATGTCTTATGGCGCGCCCCCTCCCTGATACTCAGGGAGAAATATTTTTTTTCGCAAACTCCATACGCCCTCGAATGATAAACCACCCCACCATACTCCTGCTTCCCTTCCCTTTGAATTCAAGAGAGATTCCACCTCGGCATTTTACTTGCAGCGCTTCTCGACAATGCTGACACCATTCTCCTCGTACTCCTTGCGGGAGATCCACATCTGGTGAAAGGTACCCAAGCTCGCCAAGATGCTGCCACCGATCCAAGCACCGAACCGGCGCTCGCTCGAAAGACCTGCAGCGTGGATCTTGATCTTGAGGCCGGGGTACATGGCCGTCAACTCGTTGTTCAGACGGTCGTTGAATCCGTTCAACAAGCTGGTACTGCCAGTAACGACAATGTTGCCCAGCAAGTTGGGTCGCAGGTCGACATCCACGGCATTCAGCGCCGCACGGATAAGCTCGGGGATGGTCTGGCTCTTGTTGATGCGCAACTCTTCGTTGGTGGTCGGGTACGCGGCCGTCTCGTCCCACATGCCCTCCGAGACCTTGTACCGCTGCTCGCGCCACATCTGGTTGGCGCCGTTGGGGAACTCGAAGACGCGGCCAGGCTGCATTTTGGCCATCTCCTCACCCTGCGACGTCGCAAATCGGGTAGGTCCTCGCCAGGTCTCGACCACAGACTCCTTGAACTCCGTCAGCAGGCGATCCTCCTCGTAGGTGCGGAACGAATCCGTGATGCTGAAGTCGAATTGGCGCCGCTTGAACTGCGGCGGAGCGCCGGCGTCGACGGGAGTCTTGTTCTCGACCATGAAGGTCGGAACAGGATCGATCTTCGGCTCCGAGGTCTCCCACAGACTACGGATCTGTGAGGAGAGCCAGAGACCACCGACGGGGGACTTCTGGATGGATCGCTTCAGGACCATGCCGTCATGGATGGCCGTGACCGATGTGTTTGCGCCGCCAACGTCGATGACGAGAGCGCTGGCCTTGCCGGCGGCGAAGGCTGCAAGAACGGGCGTCCGGCTAAGCCAGAACGCAGGGCAACCCCAGTTCTCCATGATAATCTCGATAGCCTTCTCTCTGGACTTAGCATTGTTCCAAGGCGCCTCTGTCATCAGTAGCGGGTTCTCCTGCAGAGCCTTCTCTTGCTGCTCTGCGTCCTCCATGGCAACATCGACATCACCGTTGGCCTCACCTCCCTCCTCTTTCTTCGGGTCGTCGTTCAGGCCGTTCTTTGAAGGGGGCGTAGGGCGAGCGGGTTGCAGGCGGGTGATGAGCATGTGCTCCCAAAGCTTGTTGGCAATGTCCCAGTCCTCAACAACACTGTCCTTGTTCATGTAGTTGCGGACCTCGAAGTCGGCGCGGGGAATGAGGCACTCGTCGCCAAAGACGTCGGTCGGGTGGTCGCTGGAGGCGACGCGGCCATAGAAGGATGGAAAGACAGACTTGGGAACGTCCTCGCCTGCGAATCCGGCACGCGTGCTGCAGTAACCTGGGTCAAGGACCAAGGCGGAAACCTCATCTGGGCCAAGATTTGTTAGATTGGTTGACGCGCGCGCGAGGCGATGATTTCCTGCTCACCTCCTCCATAGATATCAGTCGGCTGCACCGACGAGGACAGCGGTTGTTGCGACATTTTATCGACTCGAAGTGTGATGCAACAAGTCACCAACCTGATTGGATGGTTCGGAAGCGGTTTGTATGTGTTGTTGCGATGACTGCGCTTGAGTGAAGGTCGCGTCAAGATTTGGCGTGGTTGGGTGAAGCTGCAAGGCTGAGATTTCCGCCACAGTTCACTGTGTTCTAGCAGGACACACTGTACAAGCTCTCGGTGTGGAGCTTCTCACCGAGCTAACGTCAGTGGAGTCCGTATGCCCAATATTGGTGGCTACCTAGGTACCTAGATCATTAAGCGGGCTTTCCTCGAACGTCAAACATTCCCATAAGTTTCAGAAAGCAGTCGCATTGATACTTTGGACAGATTATTTGTTCGCATCAAGGGATATCTCAAGGGGTATCTCATTGGTAAATTCAAATCGCTAGTCCTGGCCACCTTACCTGACGACTCAGGTCACAATGTACTCGTCCTCCGACTCAAAGTCCCTACCATCTCCATACAGCACCTCGCAAGCCCCTGCAAGTGGGATGTCCATAACAGCATCCGTCCCCTCATTCCATATATTCTTCCAATTCATGCCTCCGCCGGGCAATCGATTGTCCCTTCTATCATGTACCTGCCGCCTCTTCTGCCCATCCCGGAGGCGCCCCTTGCTGTCAATGACCCCCACCTTCGAGGCATCATCCACAACCGTCTCGATGGAACTGAGCGGCAGCGTCATGATCTCGACGTTGTACAGCGCGAGCGCAATGTAGATGTAGACGAGTAGCATCGTCAAGAAGGCCGGGATCGCCAGCGACCACCATCGGTTAGGGTAGTAGTAGATCCCCAGCGCGTGCAGGAACGGCGACGGCAGGTATGACCACAAAAGATAGACGATAAACGTCAGCGTTGAGAAAAGGTACAGCACGAAGCCGTAGTATTCGTACGTCGGGACCCGCGGGGACGCACGCGGGACGGGCTCGAAGTCGTCATCGGATGCGTCGGGGGTCGTCGGTCGCGACGGGCGCAAGAGCGAGGTCAGAGACGGTGATGGCGGTAGGGGCGTCGGCGGGCGACCGTAGAATGGCGGGGCGAAGTAGTTGTGGTGCAGAGGCCGCGGGGGCAGTTCCTCACCGTCGCTGGATTCTGAGGCTAGGTTTTCTTCGTTGTCGGAGAGAACTGGGTCTTCAACTTCTTCCTCTTCTTCTTCAGAGAAAAAGGACATCGTGGCTTGCGGAAAGGGGCGGTCTGGCCCGAAGGCTGTTTGCTGTTGGAAATGTTTCCCGACCTGCTTCGTCCGCTGGTGAAATGAGTTGTGGTTTACTGTCATTGATGCAAGGGGTTTGATATTCAATTACAGTACCCCGGACGTGCTCAACCTCAACCCACAATTTGACCGAAAAAGCCCCCACTCACATAACCGAGCCCCGTTAAGGCGGTCCAACTTCCGCTCCCGGGATGTGGAGGGTAGTGGTGGGGCCGCATTTGAGGAGTCGCCGGCGTCGATTTCACAACCTTGGAATCCAACCCCCCAGCTTCGAATCTGGATGTCAAACAACAACTCACATAGACAGAGCCCCGTATTCTTGTCACTTATTAGCGAAATGTTCACACTTGACACATGGTTGAGAGTAGAATTCCGACTATCCCTGCTATGAAGGATCCCTCGGCAATCGATCTGTCCAGGACCATAAAATCACTACGTCTCTGCCCGTTCGCAAGACGCCATCGGGAAAGACGCCATGAAACCCCGTCAAGTCTATAAAGGAGCAAACATCCTTTGCAACCAATCTACTAACGTCAGCTCATCTCTAAACGACCTCAGCTAAACTCACTTTGACGTCTTGGGCGTCTCGGGCCTCTTGGGCGCCTCTGCACCTCCTCTCTGCCCGCCAAGAAAAGGTCCCAACGATCAATCCGCGCAGCATTGGCCTGTGGGTATCTAAAGTCGCTTTCGACAGTCACACGGTCTCGCAATCTCTGAACAAATTCTCTCGCCTGCCTCAAAGTCAGCCCAAAGCGCATGAATCTGTGCGCGTCACACGCCGTGATGCCACATATCCGGCATCGCCAGAGCTGTCTGCCGTCGCGTAGTCTGCAGTAAAGACACGGCGGCTCCGGGTCTCCTTGGAACTCCCATTGCTGGTGCAGTTGATGCCGGCACCTGGGGTTCTCTTCCTCTTCAATCGCGTACAGCGGCCAAACACGGCCTTCGTCCGCGATACCCTGACGGATCCGACGTATGTTGGCTTCGCTGTCGCGCCGCCAGTTGGGATTGCCGAGCTGTAGAAGCCATGTCAGCAACTTCCATCTTCCTTTTCGAACCGACGCAGTATGAACCTACTCTCGTGTTCTGTCCATCTGGATAGAACAACATGATGAAGTACCGTCGCTCGCCTGCGGGTATCGGCCTGCCGGCCTGCGCAGGAATCGGTGCATCTGCCGCGATCTCGGGTCCAGGCATCACAGGTTCCGGGTTCCGTAACTGACCCAGCCGGGGCATCGCAGCTGGGGGATCGCCCAGTCTCATTCCAAGTTCCTCATGGTTCGGGACCCGTACGGGCCCGGCCCGAGGCAAGTCGTCCAAGCGCACCACAGGCACCATGTCCACCAATTCGGGTGGTAAATGCATGGCAGCCTGCCGTGCGCCTCGGGGCAGTCTGTCCCACGGTATAACAGGTAACATGCCTCCAAAGGTAGGGTCGAAGTTCATAGGATCAACATCCGGGGGCATGGGTTGCGGGTTGAAGATGGGAGCAGGAGGTGGAACTGCTAGACTCTTGTCAGTTTCAGAGCCCCCTTCTTATTCTCTGTACGAAGCAACGCTCTTGACGCCACTGACTCACCTTGAGGCATCCGGGGCGCAAACTGATTCTGCGGCGGCTGCGGCGGCGCAGCTGGCAGGACAAACTGATTGCGTGGTTGTTGATATCTGATCTGCCTTCGACGCATGGGTATGCGCTGGTCAGCTCGACCGTACTGGGGACAGCCGTTCGGGCAACTGCCAGCCCATGTTGATCCGCAGAGATAACAGAAGTTATGACCGCACTGGCATCTGTTGATTTCACGCGTTAGCTTGATCATCACCCTGCAGACAATACTAACGAATACTCACGTAATGTGATTGCAACCATCCCACAACTCAATAATCCTTCTGCATCTCGAACAGCTCGACAGACCCATTCGATCCATCATGTCTATCAACTGCTCGTCCTCCTCTTCAAGCCGACACGGTCGTCCAGGATGAGCCACAGCCCTACACCTTCGACATATAGTCTCCTCACAGGCAGGACATCTCATGGTGTCGTCGTTGCCTCGCACTCTCTCGGGAGGTATGAAAGCTGCACACTCCGGTCGGGGACAGTAGGTCCTCTGATGACCAGGCGTCTCCTGCTCCGCCCTGACCTGCCGATACAGCCTCAGCAACTCAGCTCTGCGGACACGCCGGATTGTATCCTCCCTCAACGGCTCGCAGCAACTCGGAGGCCACCCGCCCTGCCTCAACCCAGCACGAATACAAGCCCTAAGACAACGTCCGCAGAACCAGCATCCGCATGGCAGTCGCATCTTCGGCTCACGGCCAGCAGAACAAATGATGCAATCCTCTCCTCCCTCCTGCGACTCGTGGTCCGACTCAGCCGGGCTGTCTGCTAGTATGCGGTTGCGTACCTGCCAATTTATGTAAGCGCCCGGTTCAGGATCCTCGAACTCTTCGGGGGCTTCCTGTCGATTCTGGCCCGGTGGTCGTATCGCTGGCGCTGGCGGCGGAGCCAAGTGAGGATGTTGATTGTGCACGCTTTGCCGTACCGCGATTGCGACCAGCTCGTCCGGTTCTGCCATCTGGAGCGCCAGGGCTGCTGCATTTTCGACCTCTTCAGCAGTAGCGAATTGCAGGTCTTCGATGTCGAGGAAGCCATGGCGAAGGATCAGGTTCGCGACATCCTCGTCCAGAAGTTGGAATTCTTCCATGTGCCAAGTGAGATACCAAAGAAAAAAAGGGGGTGGTTTTGGTAGTATTTCCAGGCCTTTCTGCCTGATCCCAACGTGTCCATTAACGCGTCATGTTGGACCTGCAACATTTATATCTACTCATGTTGTCATATTGGACTGTGAGTGAATGACAGTAAGTGACGCGGACC
The DNA here is from genome assembly GCA_037178605.1 of Colletotrichum euphorbiae. NCBI lineage: Eukaryota > Fungi > Ascomycota > Sordariomycetes > Glomerellales > Glomerellaceae > Colletotrichum > Colletotrichum euphorbiae. The sequence continues at coordinate 87,958 of JAXCEF010000004.1, forward strand.
TCGTAGAGGAAGGGAGAAGCAAGTGATTCGCAGAATTTCAATACTACGCACGTATCCCAGCAAGCAACGAGGAGGATGTGTACGACGGAGCTGTGTGTTGGCGAACCAGGAGAAAGGCGGCTGGCCGAGAGAACATACTTGCCCAAGTCGTCGGCATTTGACGAAGTTATGCACTGGTCGCAGTCTTATCGCAGTCGGGAGCCGAGCAGACATCGTCTGATCATTCAAAGCCCGAAGATCTTCACAGTGAAGGATAGACGATGCTGGGGATGCCACTTACCAATCACCTAAGTGAGTAATTGTTTGTCTCAAGACATGCCACCAAATTGCAGCAATGACCTCAGTTGAGTCAAATTGGATAGACGAGAAAGAAGGCACTGCGACCTCTGTCTGATCAACTATTGAATCCCAACCTTACACCGTTTTGGTACATTATTTGTTGAACCCGAAGGTGGGTTTGACGTATCATCGGCTCCAAATCGCCGTTTAAGGTAAGTCCATCGTCAAAACATGACGGACATTCTCATCAACATTGACCGTAATCTCTTTCTTCCTTGACCAAACGACCGCACAGCATGGTGGCGTTCCCAAGTACCCCAGAATGAACCCCAAAAACCAATAGCCCATCGGTGGCTGTAGCCGGTACCCGTTAAAACTCCGTGACATCATGAACTCCAACGCTGCTATCCGGGATATGATTTGAAAAACAGATAGAAGAAAAGAGCGATACTAGTAACAGTAGACAGTATAGATAAAGGGGTATAGAAGTTCAATAACTGAAGTCAACGTTGCCCATTTGGGACAACATTTTTGCTTCTGCTGATGTTGAGTTCCCGGTAGCGCCAGTATTTGTTGATGTGGCTGAATTTGAATTCGTCTGTGTCGTCTGTGTCGAGGAGTTCGTTTGTGTTTGTTGAAGTTCGTGTTCTAGAGGGGGCTGAGCACTGGGCGACCATCCTTCGTCCAGCATTTGCTGGAAGCTCCAGCTCGGTTCAAATCTGGTACTGTTCCACGCATAGTCGACACGCTCGTACATTTCGTCAATCTGTTCCAAGCTAATCTTACTCGTCTCGAATACCGTGCACCAGACGAACAGAACAGCCAGGATACAGAAAGCTCCCCATAGGAAGAAAATTTTAGGTCCGATGTCCGCGTACCCGGGTCCTGATCCGACCATGAAGGGAGTTCCATAGGCAATGCCGAAGTTGAGCAACCAGTTGGAAGCGGTGGATATTGAGTTGGCTTTGGCACGAACTTTGAGAGGATATATCTCAGACGTAATGACCCAAGCAACTGGTCCCCACGATGCCGCGAAAAAGAAAATGTAGATGGAGCAAAAGACGATGAGTATTGTTTGCGAGACTTGCGCAAGCTGGTCTCCAGCGGCTGTGCTGAAGGAAGCAATCATGAGTTGACAGACTGCCATTCCGATAGCACCCACCATGAGTAGCTTGCGGCGACCCCACGACTCGATTACCAGAAGACCGGGGATCGTTGATACGACGTTGATGATGTTGATAATGAGGGCTTTGAGATAGGGGTTTTCGAGTTTGACGCCGTCGAAAAAGCTTGTGCTGTAATACATAATGAAGTTGATACCAGTCAGTTGCTGCAGCATCTGCAGGCAGCATCCAGTGAGTGTTCTTCGGCCAAGGTGCGGTGACCCGTAGAAGATTTCCTTATATGAATCGGGCCCCAACGTAAGCTCATACTCATGGTTAGCGACAATCTCCTGAAGCTCGTCAAGCAATGCAGGGTGGGTTATATCGAGACGTCGGAGGCGACTGAGCGAAAGGCCTGCAGCCTCCGGCTTGCCTTTTTTGACCAGAAAGCGCGGTGTCTCTGGCAAAATGAGTAGACCGATGGTGAGGACCACGGCCCACACGAGTTGAAGGCCGAGAGGTATCCGATACGCGGCGGCCGAGTCCAGCTTTTCGGTTAAAATGTTGACAAAGGACGCGGACAGCAGTCCTATAGTGATGGATAATTGGTAGGCGCAGACAAGGGTTCCTCGAATCCATTTTGGCGCCATTTCTGATTGATAGACCGGAACGAGGACTGAAATGGATCCAACTCCCACTCCCGCGAAAAACCTGCCGTGTTTCATCAGCATCGCGACATCCACAACACAACAATTTCTGCACCCTACCTTCCGACCAAGAGCATATCAATGTCGTGTGCGCAGACTTGAAAAATGCCGCCGAAGCTGAATACGCCGATCGATATAATGAGGGAGATGCGGCGGCCCCAGGAGTCGCCGATCGGGGCTGCGAGGAGAGCGCCGAGGACAGTACCGGCACTTAGGATGGCAACAATGATAGAAGATTCGGAGGGTGAGATGCCAGGTTTTCCTTTGTCGATATAGCCTGTCGTGAAGTCTCGCTTGAAGGCCGTCATGGAGAGAATACCGTTGATCGTGCTATTGCCCAGCGAAAATCAGCCCCATAGTTCCCAAGTTTGGTCCGTAAGACAGCGGCGACGCGTCTTCCCTGGTGATGCGTAGGGTCGCGTGCGAGGATAGACGGCGAGAGTTCTTACCCCGTGTCATAACCGAAGAGCAGTCCGCCAGAAGCGACGAAGAGACCGACCATGATGGCCGGGGCCGACGAGCCGGCGACATTGTCGGGCTTCTGCCAGCCCATGGCTATCGCCATGGTGAAGGGGTTTCGGCGACGTCAATCCAGGATTCGTTCGTGTGCTATGAGAGTTCGAGTCTCTCCGAAGTGATCGAAGGGCGAGGTCGAAATGGGCCGGCGACCATTTGACTGACTGACAGGCGGGCGGGCGAGCGAGGAGTGGTGAATCGACGAAGTGTGGGTAACGATGGATGGATTGATGGGATGGGACAGGCAGGATAGGATAGATGGGTGTGGAGAAGAAGCAGGGAGAGACTGGAGGGCCTGGGAGAAAGTTGGGCGGTCGGGTCCCGTTCTTGCAGTCGCCGTCGCCAGTATGTAGTAGTTCGGTCGGAAGAAGGGCCAGACGGGGGGAGGAAGGTAAGGTAAGCCAACAAAAGAAGGGCACAGTTTGCCCGCCTACAGGGATTTTGACCAGTCAGGAATGCGGAGATGAAGAATATGGGCCCGAGGGCAAGTTCCAAGAAGCCAAAAAGGCGCAATTACCTTAATGTAGCTAAAGTACGGTACTAAGTAAGAGCAGCAGCAGCGGCACAGTCCAGTGTCCGTGAGGTACCTATTGCGTAGCAGTTGTGCCTTGTGCAGGTGCAGGTGCAATGCAGGTGGACTTCAGCAGCGGCCAGCAGCAGAAGGAATGGAACCGAGAGAAGCCTGAGAAGGAAAAGGCGGGCGGGCAGGAGGAGCAACAACAGCACCTCGGTTTTGCGCACCCGGCCGGAAACCATCCCCTTTTTTGGGGCTAGGCCTAATCGGGATATGGTGTACGCCTCCAGGTCGCCGTCCTTGTTCTCCAACTCCGAGTTGGCGCAAAAAAGGCGGGAACACTAGGAATGTGAGATGTGGACGAGGCCTTCCAATTTGCGAAGGTACTGATTTCTCACTGCTGCCGGCTATAACCTCGAACTTCGCGTCGAAGTCGAACGGGCGGCGCCACTCGTGCGCACTAACGCCGTATGCGGCATCTGCAAGCTTTGGATTGCTAAGGTAGACAGGTAGGTAGGTAGGTAAGGTAGGTAAGGTAGGTAGGCAGGAACTGCTAGGCATACACACCTCGGGCTTCGCCTCCACTGGTCATGCTCTGGTCACCTTGGCTGGCTCAGGCTGCCCCTTGCTGAATTGCGTCCTGAATTGGTGCCAATCCCCTTCGTCTTACAGAGTACTTACCTAGGTAGATGTATCTGTACTCCGGCCTTGACAGCGGAAAAGAATTAGCTTTGCTTTGGCGGCCACTGCATGCGGCCCAAGACCTGGCATCTGTATTCAGCACCTTATGCCTAGGAGGCCGCTACCGTAGTATTGCCCGTACTCTGAGGAGTTTGTATCTGTTTACAAATAGCAACTCCCGGCAGCAAGGGGTGCAGCGAGATGGAAGCTTTGGTAGAATGTCTGATGACCGTCTCTTGTCCTGGGAAACCCAAATGTCTACCAGGGTAAGGCAGGCATTGTCTGGCCTGCCTTGATCTGACTGGCCCGAAGATTAGAGGGCGTACCGAGCGAAAGGAACGCATTGAAGTCTAACGTGCCTGTACTTGGGCTGATGGTAAGGAACAGACGGCAAGCACCCTCTGACAGGTAAATTATGAACGAATCTGGAACGTTTCTGTACGTATTCGTCTCGGGATCGTGGTCTTCAACCAACTACCACCGCCCTGACTGCTCCAATTCCTCACCTCAATAATAGAAGATAAAGGCGACAAGTTGTATTGGGTAGTGTGAGCGATGTAGTGTGAGCGATGCCAGGGGTCGTAGGCGCCTCTCGTTGTGCCTGTTTCGTGGCTGGACTTGGGCCCCATAATCGTGACAGCTTCCTCTCCATTATTGCCGCGCAAGCTGCGACATGTAGACGTTACGATGCCGCGTAGCCGCAAGCCAAAAAAAAATTGAAAAAAATTCTCCCTTGGCCTTCAGAGCTGACACAGTGGATAGTCCTCAGATGCGACTGCGGTGCGCCGCGATGGCCATCATATATACATGCCACTCGAGGACGCAGACGCCCCTAGCAAAATTTGAACACGAAGACAAGGTTGTTAACAGAAGCCTCTTGTCCCTTAAAAACCGGCACCCGGTTGGGCCGGCCACACCTGGTAAAAAGCACGTTTGGGGAAACGTGATCCTTTCGAGTTTTGTCGTCCTGGCCTAGCAAACTGCCAAATATTCAGGTTGTTGATGAGCCGTTGACATCGGTGCACAGTGCCGGTGACGTTGCCGTTGATATGCAGCGACGTGCCGGGCCCGGGGGTGAAAGGCAGAAGAACGCGCTGAGGTAAGGGTCCATTGCCTATCTGTCTTTGCCGGGCCCGATCAGACCACGCGCTTGACTTAGCCGTAGTTCTGTTTCGGTACAGTGTTTTCTGGGGCAGTCCCACAGTGATCCGACAGAAGCCGGCAAAGGCACATCGTGTGCAGACAATTTGCGGGGGAGACTCCGGAGTCCGCTGGGCCTGCCAGATAAATAGTGTACACTACGTATATACGTGCCCCAGCTTACCCCAGCTTCGTTCCTCAAGGTACAGTACTTGGCGGTACTGGCGCTAATTGGAAGGTGCCCGCCAGGAAAAAACCACCTGCCATCACCAACACCAAGCAAGCTCACCTCACAGTTCTTGCCTAGGACCAGCACCGTCACATAAGTTACTGGGGTAAAAGCGTCCGTTGAGAAGAGGGTGCTCTTCCCCATGTCTCGAAAGAAGCGGCCTTAGAAGCGGCCCTCACACTCCAGTCTTTAAACTTTCTCCATTCACAGAAGCCTTTTGGCTCACCTCCCAGACCTCATATCGATTGCCAACCTCGACCCATGATCATGTTGCCGCGCGGCTCACTGTTCCGCCTTTTCTACTCCTGCATGGAGATACCACAGCTCCCGCCCATCCTTGCATGCGACTAACTAAGCTGGTCAATGGCCACGCTTGACCATAGGCTTCTCAATGAGACTGGAGCGCGGCAAACCTCTCATTGCTGCCGCGACACTTCAGCACGCTCAGCTTCAAGATCTTGGGGAGAGTAACCTCACGACCAGGAAATTGACCAAGCACGGCAAAAACCTTCCGACCGAAATTTATGTCAAGCTGCCGCCCAGAACTCCGCGAGCTTATACACGCGGCGCTGCTCCCAGATTATTACATACCGCCCTAGCTGCCGCCTCAGCTCGTCATCCGCCTCGGTAAATAAGCCAGCTCCAGCTTCAACCCTTGATGGATGAGAGAAGCAATCGAAACTTTTATGCCAACAGCAAGTGGAACATCCTCTGAGACCTGGGCATTGAAGGATGCATTTTTCTCTCACTGTCTTACCTGCAGTAGCAAGCCGCAGGCACTGCTACAGCAAAGCTTATATGCTGACGCGCAAGGCAGGGTTACTTACGGCTCCCTGGGACTGGTTGCTGGTCTTCTTCTGCTGCCACCTTACCACAGGGCCGTCCGAGCAACCTGTTCGGCGTCCCGGGCTTTCGACGAGCTGTTATCTCAAGCGTTCACTTTGATACGCAAAAAAGCTACCTCAGCTCTCGACTAACATTTCCCTTGACACTCAGAAGGCCAGGCTGCTAGTCACGAATCAATAGTCTTCTGGTTGTCCGCTTACCCTGAGCCCTCCAACAAGTGTCAGCGCCTTCTGAAGTATGAGAATGTGGCTTCTCTCGATATCTAAGTTGAGGGATAACATTGCACCAACGAGCGTCGATGCGGCACCAACGACGCTCGTTGCGGTTACCCTCCTCAACCATAATCGCCCGCACAGACGTCGACAACCAATGTTCCTGCCATACCTTTGCTAATACGAAGGATGAACCACACTCTAGGGTCAAACTCCCACAGGAGAACCATTGAGACACTTCACCAGCCTAGCATGAATCTGCCACTGCTGGAAGACAGTTCATCATACCTGACAAGTCTCACAAAAACTGACCTTATAGCTTTAGAGCTTCGAAGCTTCGGATTGAATGAGCGCTTATCTTCAACTGCAAATCTCGCGAGAACTTGGTCAATTCATCGACTAAGCCTCTTCAACCGCCGAGCCTCAAGTTCTCGTCAGCTTGCAGCCCCTCCGAGCCGGTCCCGTAGGGTAAGTAGAGGCGTAGCAAAGCAGTATCTCGTCAGCCTCACGACTTCAAAGGTCCTAGTCGTCCAGATTTGCAACTCAACGAGTATAAAGCACATCGGGGTATACATCCCAAACATAACCACATACTTCTTTAGTACCAACCTTCCGAGACAATCATAACTTGTCGGCATCAAGGTTCTCACGACATGAAAACATAAACGGTAGGATATATGCCGTCGGATACATCTCTCGAAACCAGCCGTGAAAGGCTAGTTCGTGGGCAATGATTCGAACCCCAGTGCGAACAGCAGGTCAACCCTTCCACCAACACATACAGTCGGCTTGGTGCAATGATCTAACCCGCGGATGGACATGCAGTGATCGACGAGAACCCCCAAACGTGTGCACCATGCCCGCCTGACGCGGCGACCTCAGGCTCACGCCTCGCATGCGGGTAGGGTCTGGAATAAAAAGCTCACCGGACTTCCCGCGCTCCTACGAGCGTAGATCACGCACTCCCGGGGCCCGCCAACTCGCGGGTAACGACAACTATTCATCGAGTCCACTGGGTGAGACGTTTAGTTCATGATCTAGCACTGGAAGCTCAGTCTATTGGCATTGTTTCGCACCGGTTGGAGTGCCAGTGCGAGGCTCGTTGCATCTTGCATCATTCCTGCTTCAATCGTCTACCAGCGCAGCTCCTACGATGAGGATACCATCTCGGGATGGAGAGATACAGCAATACAGACTTTTAACGAATTGAGTAACTGCATATGTTTTCGGTTGCTGGGACTGTAAGACCATTTCAGCCTCACTCACTTGAACAACCTCGGGCTCAAGAAATCAACAACAACAGGAAAGGGGTCCTACAGCCTTTCCCGCTTCTTTTCCTAAAACGTCAAGCAGCATGACGATGATGAGGAATTCAAGAGGGACATTTCGACGAATGTAAATGCGTTTCCTACTTGTGCTCCCGGAAAGGGCTGTATCCGGGGGGTTTCTCGTCGGACTTGGTTCGATGGGAGAGCGGAGGGAGAGAAGAAAAAAGTGTCACCCCAGGTCACCCGCGGAGGGGGAAGGTCACACGGCCGCTGCCATAAATCCTCCTCTCACTTTTGTCCACCTCGCTCTTCGTCGTCAGTCACGTTGTCTCCCGATCGTGGAAAGTTGCGAGACGCACGACGGACGTCGGGCCCCTGCTTTTGTGTTTCCGCAACGGTTCGTGGGCCCCGGTGAGATCGCAGAATAGAAACATCGTGAGACTTGTGTGTGTATGTGTGTGTGTGTGTGTGTGTGTGTGTGTGTTGCCCAACCCCCTTCCCTCAAGCACGCTCGTCTATCGACGGGGAGAATAATGGGATAGGAAAAAAAGAAATTGATTCTTCAACTGATCTGAAGCCAAACACCAATGCTCAACCTCTGGCTTCCTGGTTGTGAGCGTGTGTCCTGCGATATCGGACTCTGCTGCGGAACGTTCCACACGTTCACATACGACGAGTTGTCGCATAACAGCGGTCATCAGGCACGTAGTTGCAATGTATCGACGGGGTTTGCTGATCTCTCATCACCCGGACCTCACACTGCCATCGGGCGAAATGGGTGAAAGAGAGGGAAAGTGTTCAATGAGACGGCGGCACTGTAGGACATAAGTCGGTTGGTGGAGGTGTTGCAACTTTGGTCCCAACGCCCCAACTTCGCTCCACGAGATCAAGCGCCTGGATAGAATGGCTCCCTCTCCCATTGTTGACCTTGAATGATTGAGCGAGTCAAAAAATACATATATATATATATATAAAAGAACAAATGCTTTCACGTGACTTGAGATGCCGAGCCCAAACCGCATCTTTGACTGAAAGAAAGAGGCAGGTTTTGTGAGAGCGACTTCAATCGCCATATCCCACCTAACCCGGCATCGTATGTGACAGACGTTGGAAGGGAAGGACGACAACAATTCGAACACTTGCAGCCCCAGCCACTATGGTTATTCATTGTTTTGTGCTCTAGAAGGATCCCTGAGCACTGAGCGAAGCCGCACAGTCAACAAGCTTGGAAAGGGTGCCCGGTTTATTCATTCATAAGTTTGGCGTAGCCGTACGAGAAAAAAAAGATCTTCAAGCCCTGTTTCCTAGGACTACCCAAACGCCTGCGCTGACTATGCTGATCTGCTTCGCTGCGGTCCGCCTACTCAGATACCCGCTGGCCGTATTCATGTACTCTTACAACTACTTTCAATGACCAATACCTCCTGCAACCCAATTGTTGAAATCCGGGTTTCCTGGCTGCGGGAACAGACCCTGTTCCTGCTGGCCCGCGGGAGCTGGAGCGGGTGCGGCCTGGCCCGGTTGGTTTTGCTGCTGCTGGCGCCGTCTCGCCTCTTCCTCTCGTCTGTGCTGCTGCTGTCGCTGTTGGCGATAGTAGAGTAGCAGAACGAGGGACAGGGCGAGGAAAACGATGATGAGGCTCTCCGCGATGCCGTCGTCTTCAAGGGGGGCCCCATCGGGGCCACCACCGATGGTATCGTCAAAGATGTCCTCATAGTATGGATCGTCAAAGAACATTTGGTCGTCTTGCAGAAAGTTAGCTATCCACTCGGCGAGCGACCAGTCCTTCTTCGGTTCTGTTGGGCGATTAGTGATCCTGTAGACAATAACAAGCTTGTTGCGAGAGAAATTCTTACTGGGATCATCTTGGATGGAGTGAATAGGCCCGTGAGTAAAGGTGTTCCATGCGCTTCTCGCGCGCAACTTCAACAGGCTGAGGGTGACAGGCAGATATGCCTCCTCGTTCACCTCTAACGCTTGGTCGTAGTATCTTTTTGCGAGGTGGAAGTCCTGCGTCAAGCCGATGCCATTCTCGTGCATCCATCCCAAGTTCCAGAGGGCTTGCGCACTCTGCGAGTAGTCGGAGGCACCATTGTAGCATTGGACGGCTTTGTTCACGTCAGGCTCAGAGCCAATGCCGTAGAAGTAGTAGTCGCCCATCTTGACCTGTGAATCCACGTTCGCCTGTCTGGACGACCTAGTCCAGTACATGAGAGCCAGGGTCGGGTTGTTAAGCAAGCTCGGACGAGCTGATCCAGAACCAAGCCATTGAGGCAGAGGCAGCCAGTCGGGCAACGTCATGCTTGACTTCAGAGGATCGAGAATGAAGGCAACGTTGTTCTGTGCTCTCTCGTAGCCTTGCTCTGCCGCCATGACGTATTCCAGAAAAGCAAGCTCATGGTCGCCATAGTAATATGCCTGGTTTGCCTCGGCCCAGGAGGAGACGAGGGGTTCAGCCTTTTCGGCGACGTTCTTGTAGTATCCCAGAGCCATGGAGCAAGTCTTGTCGCGGCCAACACCATGGTATATCATTTCAGCCAGGTAGTAATGGGCCTCAATCTGACCGTATCTGGCAGCCAATTCGAAATAGTTGTTAGCGATTCGGACATCTTCCGGTCCACCTTGATCCAGGTACAGAACGCCCAATTCGATCTGGGAAGGGGCGTAGTCCTGCTCAGCAGCGGCCTTGAAGAGATCTGTGGCCATAGCAATGTTTCTCGGCTGCCCGTGTCCATGCAGCATCATGAGGCCGAGGCCATGCTGTGATTGAGCATCTCCGTGTGAGATGCCACGCTCAAACCATCTCTTGGCTTGGTCGAAACTCTGGTCGACGCCGTCGCCCCTCAAGTACATCCGACCAATAAAGCCAGCGGCCTTGCTGGCCGTCTTCTCGATCCCCTGCTTATGGTTCTCGATTATGCGGCCATCCTTTCTCCAGTATCGCTTAGCCACAGTGAAGAAGTATTTCCGAGCGAGGTCCAAGTCTCTGTCGAGCCCTCTCTGGCCATCGTAGTAGATACGTCCCAAATTGTAAGACGCTTTCGCATCGCCCTTTTGTGACATGAGGTCCAGATACTCGATGACATCGTCGATTGCTGCATTCGCGTCCGAGTTAGGGCTGGCTTTGATGGCGTTCATGCCAGCACTAGAAGCGCTGGCACCCTCGCCATAGACTCCGCCTAGCTCATCCGCAATATGATACGATTCGACAACCCAGGCCATGCCGCCAGGAGGGCCAGATCGATACCATTTCATTGCCTTGTCTGCCACCCTCTTGTAGTACTTCGTCGCAGCCTCACAGTTCTTGGGCGTTGCGACGCCGCTGTGGTGTCGGTACCCAATGGCCATTTCCGCACGAGTGTCTCCCTGGATCGCAGCGAAAGTGTAGTAGAGTAGCGCCTTAGCTTGGTCCGGCACGACGACGTGGCCGATTCCGGTTGCATAGTAGAGGCCGACCATGTATTGTGCCGTGCGGTTTCCGTGGAGTGTCGCGAGCGTCTGGTAGTGGTCGAAAGCAATCTTCAAGTCTCTCGGGTGTGACCAGTTGCCGTAGAAGTTCATGTCGGCGAGGAGGTACAGCGCATCGGAGTTATTCTGGAGAGCGGACTGCTCCAAAAGCTTGACAGCATCCAACAGTGGCCCGCTGACCTTCGCCTCCGGCGCCTGGGCGCTGCCGGGGGGTGGGGTGGCTTGGAGGCTCGGTACGACTTTGAGGGCATATCGGAATGCGGTCCAGACGAGGGTGTATCGGCGTTCGCGTCTCGGAAAGTTTCGCGATGGGAGCTTTTCCAATCGCTGGATAGCCAAGTCAACTAAGTCGGCCCCTGCTCAGCGTCAGTAAGACTTTCATGCCCCTCACCCCCCAACATTGCGATGTTCGTACCGGGTTGTCGCGGAGGAGGTGCATGTTGCTCGGGAACAACACCTGTCTGAATCTTTGCATATTCCTGCTTCCCTTCTACTTTGTTGTCGTCGCTCTCGGCCTTGAGGACTTTTTGCGCATCATCGGAAGAGAGCACCGCGGCCGCCTGCAACAGCACTGTAGTAGCGTATGTCAGCTTTCGTAGCTGCATCCGGAATGCAGGGCGATGCGACTTACGGACAAGCCAGAGGAAAGAACGTCTCATGCTGCGAATATTATGAGCCAATATCTATCGCAAAGGTCCGCGACATGTTATTTCATAGAAGAATAACTTTGCGAAGCCGGCGGAAGGGGTGAGCGATCGTTTGGTCGACAATAGTGATAGGAACAGCTGTCCTGGTTGAAGGTCCACGTAATGAGATGAATTAGGAGCTCTGGAGCGACCAGGGTGGTTGCCTGCTCTTGACGTGACTGGACACGTTCCTGGAGAAGAGACGTATCGTTTTAGGGGAGTCTAGTTTGAAAAAGGTTGCATAAGGTGGGGGCTTTGCACTAAAGAAACCCTCCATCACCTTCTCATATCCTCACCAGTCAACAAGAAGGATCTCAGATGAACTAGTTCATTTTACGCCTGTTTTAGCTTTCGAATCACAAGACTTTGTATTTGGATTTGAACAGTTTTCAGGCTCTTAACGCTTGCAGGGGGACTTTATTACCCAACCGTCTGAACGATTTCCTCCAGTGAGTATCAATAACTCTACTTTTTTGTTACGCAGGGACCCTGCTCATACTAAAGTCTAGACTCTCAATATGTATAACCTCATTTGCACGGATGGGTACCACTTTGGCGGTCGAGAGGATGTCTACGTTCTGGATCTTCACAGGCTCAACTCAGGCCTTGCGTCCATCTCTTCAGACCAGAAACTGAGCCTCTTCCACCCTGCGCGTGTGGGACACGGTCCTCTGAAATCGTTCCCAACCAGCCACGGCAACCTTACCTGTATGAAGACCTATGACGCTGAAAACTCTATCGTCTGCACGGCTGGCGAAAACGGCGAGGTCTCGGTCTGGGACACGAGAGAGGACTCAAAGCCTGAAGTCGCGCATTTTGGAGGTAAGTAACTACGAACGTCCTGTCATAGTAACTTCTCACTAACACCGCACAACAGCAAGCCAAGCCCCCATCCTCTCCCTAGCATGCGACTCAAGAAGTAACACAATAGCCATCGGAACAGAATTGCAAAATCACACCGCTTCAGTACTCCTGTGGTAAGGTGCCCGTTGTAACTTCCTATTGCAAGCCCCTGATATACAATCAGGGACATCAGAGCTGGCCCAACGCAGAGGCTACAGTACGATGAAGTCCACAGCGACGACGTGACAGAGCTCCGCTTTCACCCTTCACAACCTCACGTCCTCCTCTCCGGATCGACTGACGGCCTCGTCAATGTCTATGACACCCGCATTTCGGACGAAGATGATGTCGTTATCCAGGCGCTCAACCAGGGATCCGTCCACCACGCCTCCTTTATCAGCGACACTGAGGTCTACGTGCTGACCCACGATGAGAAGTTCGCCGTCTACAGTGTCGCCGACGAATGTCAAACGGGCGCAGCTGTTGCCGACTTTGGTGACGCCAGGGAAATACTCGGTTGCCAGTACATTGCCAATGTCACTACCAAGTTGGATGGCAGTGGTGCTATTGTTGGTGCTGGTTCGCAAGAGTAAGCGATTTGACAACTCCTCAGTATTCCTGGATGATAGCTAACCTAATCTTACAGCCGCCAGGTCTTTGAGCTGTTGCATTTATCGCGGACAAATGAGGGCACGTGGGGATTCGACAAATCAAACAGCGTCGGTCTCCCTGGCGGTCATGGCGAGGAAATTGTCCGTTCCTTCTGCTTCTATGATGAACAACAGGTTGTTTTCACTGCGGGCGAAGATGGAAACATCAAGGCTTGGAGACCCAGCTGAGACGACAACCAAAAAATAAGATAAAAAATAACTTTTCTCGAGTGGCATATGTGCCTTTCACTTGGGTATCATCATAAACATCTCCCCGTCAACTTGTCAAGCACTATTCAGACTTAGCCATACTTGTCATGCTTGCCCTTGACCTTCAACACCAACAGCTGCTCGTGATAATCGCCCTCCCTTCGTGCCCTCTTCAAGCGCTTGACCTCATCATCCTCAAGCCTTCGTCCCACAGCCTCCTCCAGTTCCTTGCGACTGATCTTCTCCTTAGCTTTCTCCTCTTTGCTAGCCTTAATCCTCGGCTTGAATCTTGCCTGCATTCTGATCCGCCACGTCGTGTTGAACGTGATAGACTCCTCGTCGCCCCTCACATCTGATGTGGTGACGTTGGGTTTCGGTGGCTTGACCGCCAAGAAGGTATCGCGCACGGTCTGTATCTGAAAAGTGCCGGGAGTATCGGCTGTAGCGATGATGGTGAACGATTCGAGTGGCGAAACGGCAGCCGACGTCGCGGATAGTACGCCGTTCTTGTCGCAACCAAGGTACCTATGATCTGATCAGTATCACTATACACACCCCAACGCCAGCGGCACTCACTGTCCACGATGTCCCTTGAAAGTAAATTGCTCCGTTCCCGCTATCCTATTTGCAACCCAAACCTGTCGCACATCGTGCGGCTCCGCGCTCTTGGGATTCCCGTCGACGATGTTCTCAATGCCCAGCGTGAAGACCTTGCCATTGGCATCGCACGCTAACGCTGCGGGAGGCTCTGTGGGCAAGACGAACATTATAGGCCCAACAACGTCCGTCACCGCGTCGGCAGAAACCCAGCTGTCGTCGTTGTCCGCATCGTCTTCGGCCCCGGCCTTGGACGCGGCGCCAGAGCGGTCTACGTCACCGGATACCGCGCCGCGTTCCTTCGCCTCCACATCTGTCCGCTTTCTCTTCTTGGACTTCTTCTCGCCCTTAAAGGTCAGGGGCTTGACCATCGTATCGTTTTCTTCGTTCCGTCACGTTTTCGTGATTCGATAGTGGACTCGAATTGGAAGGTAGGTGTTTTTCGTTGCGGTTTTAGGCGGTAACCGGCGGTTTCCGGTCTGATGTTGGTTGCAAGCTTGAAGATATAAACTGGCCGTCGGGACTCGGGAGCTTCAGCGCTATACTTAAGAAAGGGTTTGATTATGTAAGGGAAACCCGGCTACCCCTCCCCCACCACAGGTACCTTATCCAAGGTAAGATAGATCAATTTGTGCAAGTCATTGGGGCCGTTCAGCGCAGGCACGATCTGGTCACTTCACTTCGCGACTCACACATTGGTGAAGTTTTCTAATTTTCTTGGAGATAGTCAACATGTCCGCAATCGCGCAGCCTGTTACTGTTTCGCTGAAAGATCTCGAGGAGGGTGAGTACCTCGCTGCAATGTAGACCCACAATGGCTTACATGTGAGGATTGCATCGTAGGCAACATTCCCTTCAAGACTCTTCAGGAGGCTTTTGGCCCCGACTCTCTTGGGATTCTGGTAGTCAAAGACGTTCCGGCAGAGTTTGCTCATCTGAGACATCAGACCCTGTCCTATGCTTCTTACCTGGGCAACCTGCCTGAAGACGAGTTAGGTACGTCACTCAAAGCCATTTGTGAAACTCTAGCTTACAAAAGAGTAGCCAAGCTCGAAAATGTCAAGGCGAAATACCTAACTGGCTGGTCTCTTGGCAAGGAAACACTCAAGGACGGCCAGGTCGACACGTTCAAGGGCTCCTACTACGCCAATTGCGCATTCTACGTCGATGCGACGCTCAACTGCGCGAAGCCCACGGCCGAGTTCAACGAGGACAACTTCCCCGAGTACCTCTCACCCAACGTCTGGCCAGCCCAGGACGTACTCCCCGGCTTCAAACCAAGTCTCGAAAGCCTGTGCCGCGTCGTCATTGACACCGCCGTCCTCGTTGCGCGGGCTTGCGATCGGTTCGCCGAATCCGAGATCCAGGGTTATCCGAAGGGGTACCTCGAGCACGTCGTGAGCACCTCGACCACAACCAAGGCTCGTCTGTTGCACTATTACCCACAGACGCAGGCGGACCTCGACAAAATCGGAGCCACCGACGACTCCTGGTGTGCCGAGCACTTGGACCACGGGTGTCTGACCGGCCTGACGTCCGCCATGTTCGTCGACGAGAAGGAGACTTCCACGGCGGTGCCCGAGATCAGCAACAGCACTTCCGCCAGCCTTCCGCCGCTCGCAGAGCTTCCGGCGTCGCCTGACCCTACGGCTGGCTTGTACATCCGCTCACGCACGGGAGAGACGGTGCAAGTCAAGATCCCGCGGGACTGCGTTGCGTTCCAGACGGGCGAGACGCTGGAGCGCATCACGGGTGGAAAGTTCAAGGCTGTGCCGCACTTCGTCAGAGGCGTCAAGGCGTCGGTGAGTGATGGTCGGATTGCGCGTAACACGCTCGCTGTCTTTACTCAGCCCAACCTCGGAGAGGAGGTGGACATGGAGCAGCACATCAACTTTGGCGAGTTCGCGCGGGGCATTGTTGCTAAAAACACTGTATCGTGAGGTTTGATCGTCCTTGATCTGGAAACATGAGAACCTAGTAATCCGTACGTTGTTGATCGAGCTGTGCTGTGATCATCTGCGAAGTTCAGAAACCATTTGCGGGAAAGGGGAACATTTCAGCGGGCAGCGAGGACACACAGAAGGTCCGGCACACCCGGAGCGCGGCAAAGCACTTGAGCTCCGAGTCGGCCGTTGAGATGCCCCGAGCTGGTTTATTTGGTTGTAGTAATTCCAAAAGTTCCTGGAGTCCTGGGAAGAGACTCCATCTACGAGTCCAAATAGCGCCTCACGTTAGGAAATTACGTGATCTTGCTGGGTGCCATACTTTGCTCTGTCAGCAGCCTGTGGTGATCGGATTGCATCATGATTTGCAAGGTTTTACTGAGATGGGGGGATCTTAGCTGGGCGATACCTTAGAGCTCGGGCTGGTGTGATGCGCCTCTTTCTGGAAGCTACCCCGCCCCCGCCAGCTCCAATTGAATCTTTTCGTCATAGGTTGCTCTCTCAGTCGAACACAGCTGTCCGCTGCCGAGATGCTCCATGAAGCTCCCATCGCGCGCTGCATTAAATCTGTACCGGCGCCCAGTAGCTGCCATCACCAATTTCCCACCCTTAAACTCGTCAACACACTCCGTTCGAACAGCTGCACCGACAACCTATCGTGATTTCAGTACAACGCCCTCATCTCTCTTCCAACATACCGCTATCAAAATGGCACTACCACCCAAGTTCGCCGCCCACAAGCTAGCCTTCGAGCCCGCCAAGGCCGGCACCCAAGGCGTTCCCGCCCAGCCGCACACCATCGAGCTCTATCTCGACTACGTCTGCCCCTTCTCCGCCAAGCAGTTCATCACCTTCTACGACCAAGTCGTCCCGGCAATCCGCTCCAACCCAGCCTGGGCCTCCAACCTCGAAGTCATCTTCCGCCAGCAGGTGCAGCCCTGGCACCCCTCCAGCACGCTGGTTCACGAGTCCGCCGTCGCCGTCATAAATGTCGCCCCGGAGAAGTTCTGGGAGTACTCCGACGCCCTGTTCAAGGCGCAGAAGGACTACTTCGACGTCAACGTGGTGAACGAGCCGCGCAACGAGACGTACAAGCGCCTCGCCAAGCTAGCCGCCTCGATCGGGGTAGACGAGAAGAAAGTGTACGAGCTGCTGGCGGTGTCGGACAAGCCTGGGGATGACGGCTCGCTTAACAGCGGCAACGGTGTGACGAACGACTTCAAGGTGCTCATCAAGATGGCGCGGTTGACGGGCGTGCACGTCAGCCCGACGGTGCTCTTTGACGGATACCCGAATAACGAAATCAGCTCGAGCTGGACGTTGGATCAGTGGAAGGAGTGGCTGCAGAAGAATGTCGTCTGACTTGAAGAACGGGCCAGACGGGCCACTTGGAAATGGGAGCATCGACTTTGAGCCCCTACGAGACGCCGGTCCGGGCTGAGAACTTCAATGAAGTTTCCACTCGATAAATGCCTACCTTACCTTAACCACGATTCGATACGCCCGCTCACTCGCTAGAAGTTCAATTGGAGTTTATGTTTCTTGCTAAGAGGTAGTCCAGGTTAATTTCGGTGCAATTTGTAGAACGCAAAGACTCAACCTTGGGTAGGCAATGTTGAAACCAATTCCAGTCTAGACTACGGGGACCCGACGACGATTGGGGTCGTGTCGCCACCCCCCCCCCCCCAAAAAAAAAAGGAGAGGCAGATGATTAGGCGCAGTGACCTCACTCACAGACTCACTCATCTCAACCTCTGCTCCAACTCCACACAGCTCCAAACCCTGAGCTTCACCTATCCCAAAAAAAAAAAGGAAACCTCCGAGGCATCCTCACAATGTCAATCCTCAGAACAGTCCTCACACGCTCACCTACACCAATACACCACATCTGCTCAACTCTGCGAACATGTCCGCTACGGACGCAACTCGTCCGGAAATCTCTGCCGCCGCCGCCGCAAACCCCCAGCCGGCCCTTCGCCTCCGCACCCACACCCGGTAGCGGCGGCCGTCAGACGACCGCCTCAAAACCCGGCGCCTCAAAACCGGCCGCCGGTCCGGAAGCGACGGTCCGTAAGTCATCTCAGCGTTCGCATGACTTCTCAACAACCTGAAAAGCTGACCGCGCCTGGCCGTCCCCGCAGACCAGCTGCTGCCCGAACGACTACTCGTGTATCACGCCGGCACGGGCAGGATAGGTTTCGTCGCCGGCCTCAAAATCACAACGATCTTCGTAGCCGCCGTCTTCGCCCTCGTCATGGAGCCCGCCATGTTGCGAAGTGACGCATCGGTGGCCAAGATCAGCATGGCATGCAAGTTCCCCCCCTCAACCATCTCTCACAGACAGCTTTTCACAGCCCAGTCACCCAAACACCAAACCCCACTTCAAACATCTCACAACACAAACCAACAACGAACTAATATCTCATCTCCCAGCCGTCTGCGCCTTGATCCCATTCACCTACGTAGCCTACGTCTCAGCTCCCTTCGTCACCCACGTCTTCCTCCGCCTACCCCCGTACGCGCGCCAGTCCCGGGCCCTGCTGGAGCGTTACGTCCGCTCCCTCCCGCCGACGGCCCAGGTCGAGATCGGCACGCTAGGTCTAGCCGGCCGTCCGCGCGCGACGCTCGTCGCAGCCGGGGACCTTCGTCCCGTCTCCAAGGACGCCGGCTTCCGCCAGTCGCGCGGCAACCTCGTCACGCACACCCGCGACGTGTCGGACCTAATGGCCCGCAAGAAGTGGTACCACTACCGCCCCGTCAGCCGGTTCGGACTACCTCAGAAGGAGAGCGGCAAGGGCAGCAGCAAATCCGGCTTCAAGAACAGTGCCAAGGATGCCTGGGTGTACGACATTGTCCTCCCGTTGCTTGGTAAGCGCAAGTGAGGATGGGGAGGGGGGCGGTATGGGATAAACGATGACTACGAGGAGAGGGAAGATCTTCCCACCCCCCCCCCCCCTCTCGAAGCCCGCAGACGTGGCATTGCGTACGCAAGGTCATATCCTCTACCTATTTTTGAGACAACTGCCACCGTGGATGTGTTCTCTCTGTACTATTATCAAGCAGATACCCCCTTGTAGGACACTAGTCAGTCAACACTTGGCCACGGTCCATTCCATCGACGTTGACAGACGAGCTGTTGAACGCGGGTGCTATTTCCATTCTTCACGGACGCGTCCTGAAGTCAGAAGATGAACGGCCAGGTTTAGAGCATGGCTTGTTCGACTGATGCCCTCCTTGCCGCCGCCAACTGATCCCAGCGACACTCATTTAACTAGCCCCTCCCCTGCTCAACTGACTTGCTTACCGCGCGTAATAAACGGACCTGACTCTTCAGCCCCGTCGCCCAATAGCCGCCACAGCCACATGGGTATATACCATATGCGTAGCAAAGAAGAGGATGTCCTTACAATGTGTACGTACTTCCGAACGCACATCCGTCATGGCCAGTGAGGTATGTGTACACTGCTACCTCTCCTCGGCCATCGCCGTTGCATTCCGTCAAAGTGAGGGGAAGGAAGGAAACGAAATATGGAAACACGCAAAGACAGAAAGACACGACTCGTCTAAACCCATATTTCATCCTATCACTCCACGGACATTGCCCGATACCAAACGGCCCTCCCGGACCCTCCAACCTGGCGCGCGGGACTCGGAGAAACGCAAAGAAACGCGGCGCGCGCGTTTGTGTGTGTGTGTGTGTGTGTATGTATGTGTCCACCGCGGGGTCCAGCGGGAATGCGTATATAAGGTGTACGTTAGTCGTTCCCGAAACATGCGCCTTACCACGCACACGCAGCAACATCGGCTACGCCGAGCTCATGCGAGGGCGTGTGAAGGAAAAAAAAAAGCAAAGGAAAGGTAAGCGGGGTCTGAACGAGAACCGTGACGTCTCCAGAGATCCGATGATATGCCATTTGAACTCTGAAGTGTACCAGGAAGAATCCTGCCCACCCACTCCTGCGGCGTCACGCATGCACTCTATCCGCGGTACGGTCTGATGTTGCAGCGAAAAGAAGGGTGCGCCGCGTCCGCTCAGCGCTGGTGGACGGGAAAAGGGAAAAAGAGCCAAGAGCCAAGAGCCAAGAGCCAAGAGCCGTGCTCAACTCCAAATTCTACAGGCAGCATCAGGCAAAAGGAAAACCCCAGACCAGGGACAGGCAGAGGGCTCTATCCTAGTAACCTTTATATCTGAAAAACAAAATGACCGCTAAATAATGAGTGAAGACTTAGTAGTAGTGACTAATTACTATAATAAATTAAAATAAAACCTTAAATTAGAAGACTTGAAATAAGCTGTAAGATATTATAAACCTTAATAATTTACTTGAGATTATAAAATAAATCTCGAAAGTATTTAAGTATAGCTATAAAACTATATGTATATATAATCAATCTCTTAATATAAGCTACTAAAATACGTTAATAAAGCACTCTATACTTAATTAATACTTTTATTATAATATATTACTTTAAATATTAAAAGAACTATTAGTTTAATAGCTACTCTCTAAATAATATTACTGTATTTGAAAAGAAGAAATGGTTTTATGTCCTTATAATTAAAATCATATAATAATAAAGAACCAAGCTTTAAAAAGAATATCTTGAAATGATTAATAAAATTAAGTTAAAGTTTAAAGGTATAATATAGTTAATATCTAAGGATATAGTAAAATCGAATAGCTATATAATAAGTAATATATTAAGGTCATAAAGCGCTAAAGAAGCAGATTAGAGACTGGGGGGGGGGATGGGGCGAGGGTGCTGGATTATTAGGGGCAAGGACATATACTTCCAGCTCAAAAAAATCCACGCGTTGAGAGTGAGAGGGCTCTATCTACTCCCAAACGGCTGCGCTTTGTCCCAGGCCCGTTGCATCCGAAAACCCCCCCCCCCCCCCCGACGAGACAAGATATCCATAGCTACAAAGCCACCCAGCCGATCCGTCTGCCCACTTTCTTTTTGTGCTCCTCCAAATTGATAAAACTAATTATCTCAAACTCTCTTTTCGGTTGTCTTGATTCCTAATACAATCCCCACCCTCCACCACCCCCTGCCGGTCAAGGTAGGTTGATCGACAGAGGCCTAGAACAGCCAACTCCAGACATCGATAATGCTTCTACCGATGCGCAGGCCACGGATGCCACGCCTTTTGCTACCTAACAAATAAAGGGTCCCCCATTCGGGTCTTCCCCACGCATCCTTATTTACTTTCTAGCAGGAGGAGATGGCTTTCGGTAACCTGGGGTCGGTTCCGGTTGTGGGTTGGGCTGGCTGCTGCTTCCGTCGGCCTGCCGAGACGGCGGCGCTGTCAGCTTTTTTTTTTTCCGAAAAAACCCGACATCCGACTCCCGGCTTCCGCGCCGCACCCCTGCGCCTGCCCGCCCCACGGCGCTCCCGCGCGCCGCCTTACCTAAGAGCTCCCGAATGTCAATCGACGATGTCATGTTATTGTGAATTTACATCAAATCATGTCTTCACGATAAGACAATGACGAGTAAAGGGAAGAAAACAAAGGTTTGCCATGAAGCAAGCAAACAACTAAAACCTGCTGGGTTGGCTGCTGAAGTGTTACCAACGAACGTGCGCCCCCCGTCCCGGACTGGAAGGTTTGCCTCTCCGACGCATGATCGAAGTCTGGTTTCCTTTCCGCGGAAGTTGAGACCAGATATCTGTTAATGATGCGAAATCGCCTTGGGCTCTAAATGTGCGGCTGAATGAACCCTGGACCGTTGCGTACTTCAGATGTCGTGGCCAATCGAGCCCTCGATTCGCCAGACTTTGCGACCGCTTTGTTGGTAACTTCCCGGTTGGAATTCCCAGAAAACGTTGATCGTCATTCATTCCTACCCCTGAAAATGTCGTTGGTTCGGTCCAAGGCGCGCGCACGCAAGGCAAACACTTTCTATGTTTGCCTGCTTCGCCTCCCATTGTGGTCACTTCATGCGTAGCATTTGGAAAAGGGGGAAAAGAATATGAAAGCGCACAAAAGGTGGTATCATGTCCGTATTGATCGGTCCAATCAATGCAAGTAACGAAACATCCTCTTTCTCCTCTCCCCAATCGTACATGTACTTTTTGAGCCGATTCGCGAGGCCATCGGGTAAACAAGACAAAGAAACTTCCCTCATTCGTAATGCAAATGTGTGTGCGCGCTATCCGTACGCCGCACCAGACAGAGCCGCGTCGCCGGCTCTATTTTGAGGAACCATGCCGAATAGTAATACAGTCCTTGAATGTTGGCCAGGACGCCGCCTTGGCCGTCTTTTTCTTCCATATACCTTCCCCGGAGAACGCCCACTCAAAGTCCATCCCCTTCTTTAGGCCAAAAAACCATGTTTTTCCAGGCCAGACTGACGCCGGCGCCCAGCATGGATCCCTCCCCTCCTCATTTTCGTCGTAATCGTGTACATATATTCGTCGCGAAAATAAATAGTGTATGAGGTGAAAAGGACCGTAGGAATCGAGTGTCGAAAATATGTACGTTTTGACATCGCAAAATGCCGGGGGAAGCGAGCTGGTGATGTGAGGTGGCGCCTATAATCGTCCCACGGCTCTTGGAAATATGATGTTGAACCGGTAGATCGCATCGCTATGGCAAACTTGTAACTTGGAGTAAATGTCGTCGACGGGGGAAAATCGTCGCATCAAGCCAATTTGTCAACGGCTCATCGCCGTTTCATCATGGGACCACCGCCGTCGTATTCCCACGTCCGCTTAAGACCGCCTTCGTAGACACTCGCCACGGACTCTTGCCACATGGCCGGCGAGATGAACGACTGCACAGGAGCAGCTGTGTACCGCGGTGCCATGTGCTGGGAAGCCACTGGCATCGTGGCGTGGGCTGCCTGTATGTCTTCAAGCGACGGGGCTTCGGGGGCACCTGAAGACGGAGAAACACTAAGCGAATTGGACTGGGGAGGCAGCGTCGAAGGCTGTGGTTGGACCTGAGGCGTACCGAAGGACGTGCTCCATTGCCTGCCTTGCTGTTAGTATTGTTCTGTATTGGTAGAAGGTGCTAAGAACTTACTCAAAAATCTTGGCCGGGTTCCAAGCCGGCGCACTTGATAGAGGCATGGTCTGTGGCATCCCCGGGGCTTGGGATCCTTGGTTGGCCATCATGACGAGTGACTGTATAGCAGGCGAGTCACTCTTGGTATCCACAGGTCCGGCAGAGATAGGAGGTGTGATGGGGTGGCTGGTATAACTGACTTGGGAGTGTTGAAGGTTTTGCGTATCCAAACGATGGTCCAGAGAGCCAGTGCGAGCCATACCCGGTCTGTACCCACGAGGGGGGCTAGAGTGGTTGGAGGACTGAGGGCTGCCGTAGGGAAAGCTAGGCTTGAGCTCAAAAGGTTTCCTGGTGTCAGCAGAAAACGCTTCCCTCACTGCGTCGACTTGCTTCTGAAGGTCCATCATTGGCCAGACTTCCATGACCCGTTCGAGAACCCGCATGTGTCGTTTAAAGTACTCGCGCGCATCAGTGTTCAGATCCGGATCCGGCGAGACAACAGCCACCTATAATTCAAGTGCGTTAGCGCCGCCTGCAGTCTTTGAAGGTACCAACCTACCAGGTGAAGGACGATGCAACATAGTCCACAGTAGACCGTGAAACTGAATCCACGCATCATGCACTGCAAACCAGAGAATCCAAAGTTGTTCAGGACAGACTCCTGGAGTCGACAAAGCGCCTTGGCCGCCGAGTAGCAAATCATCATGTGCTGTTTCCACTGACCGTCCGCCCCGTTGGGATCAAGGAAGTTCAGCTGCGGTCGATGGAGCAGAATGAGGGTCAAGTAGTAGTACGAGTGCAAGTTCCCAATGTACGGGGATGAAAGCCAGGGAGGAGATCCGTCCGGAGGGAAGGTGACCGACAAGTCGGCCGGGAGATCATTCAACCACGCATTCAAGGCCGGGTTGAGCTGGACGAATTCTGGATCCACGCCCCAGTCTTTGGTCCTCTTCTTCTTGAGGCGGCCGTATGTACTGTTCATGCGGCTTACATTGCGGACAATCCGTGCAAAGTAGGTGAAGTTCCGGGTGATGTGGTATTCCGAGTCGTCGCCGCCCTGGATTGGTCGTGGGACGCTGAAGTCAATGGAATCAAGATCGACAGCGAGATCATATCGACCTGCGGTAGTTAGTCAGAAAATTCCGAGAAATCTTGGGCTTGCAAACGAACCTTGAGGAGAGCCAATCATGACTTCGCCAACGAAGATTGACTGCCAAATCCTATTCTTCATCTGGCATTCCGTCGGACTAGAGCCACAAGGGTGCCCCGCCTGGTGATCGGAATAGTGCTCATCCAGGCCAAGATCCTTGCCCATTTGGACGCACTGAACAATCGTCATCCAGGACCTGTAGTAGTAGCCACGCTTGGGAGCCGCTTCTCTAGCCTTCAGAATGAGCAGTAGAGCCTGGAGAGTGCTGAGCCTTGGAACATCCATGAAAGAATCGGCGTGCTTGGATGCCAAGGCCAGCCACTGCTGACCTTCGCCAGGATCGTCCGCAAGCCTGCCTCCCATGGCAAAGATGGCCTCGAGGATAAGAGGTGATATAGATTGTCGGTCGGTGGCCCATTGGTGATAGAACATGGGCTTGCTTAGAACAGGCACGTAAGGATGTACGTGGAGAAAGAAGAGGTCGAAATAGTGCATGGCAGTCGAATCATCCGGCATCAACTCAGGGGGAATGCGAATCTTGAGGCCGGGGCCGGAAGGCAGAGGTGGAAGCAACTCCTCATATTCATCAGCCTCTTCCACGGCCGGTTCTTCCTCGCGTCTGAAAGACGCCTTGTTTCTCAGGTACGGCGCTAAATGTGCTGTCAGTCATGTTGCTTATGTAGACCAAACGAACACTTGCCTGTGCCTGCCTCGTTCACCTTCAGTGACCCCAACAGGTCGGCGAGCTCTGCTTGTTGATATGAGCCGTCCTGAGAGTAGGTGTCGGGAGGAGAATCCGGGCGAGAGTTTTGTTGCATAGGCGGAGTCGGGAATACATTCTGGCCAGTGTAAGATGGCTCCATCATGCCGACAGACGCGGGGACAGTGGTGTAGTGAATGTTATGCTGGTTCGGAGACTGTTCGGAGTAAGGCACAGGTGGGAAAACGTTGGGATCTGAGTACGCGCCCTGGGCAGCGTACATGGAGGGGTTGGGTTTGGGCCCTCCAGGCATCATGGACTGTTGCTGCATGGGAGGTTGCTGGCGGAAGCTGTTTTGAAGTTGCGAGGATGCAGCAGCGAATTCGTCTGCGGCAGGCTCATAGCCTGTGTCGCACGAGGTTCCATCGTACTGACCGTTGGGCCGAACGCATTGCAGTTTGAGTCTGATGCACGCAGAGCAAGGCCAGGTGTTCGTCGTGGCAGCATCGCACTTGATCTTTCGTCTTCTGCAACCCTCACAAGCTCTCATAACTGAGATTGGTCAGGGTAAGTAAGCTACGGCGGTGAGACTGCACTGGAGGTTGAGCATACCCTTCAGTCTTTTGTGGCGATTGTGTTCATCAACAAAAACATAGTCTACAGAAGCGGTGGTTGGTTAGATCGGAGGAACAATTTTTGGTCCATGGCCAGCGCGATGGAGGTGGATGGCGCACTCTTCTGGGTTTCCCTTTGGGGGAACTGTTGAGGCGCGAAGGAGAAGCTGCCCATTTGGGAGCTCTGTGGCAAGATGCGCCTGACTGAGGGATCGTTGGACATTTCGAAAATCGATCGTGATAAGCCGTTGTTGTCGAATGCGGTGAGCTAAGGTAAAGTAGAGGACGTATCCTCGGACGTAGAGCGGAGCGAAGACAAAGAAGGCGGTTACATCCAAGTCCGTCGTTGTTGTAAGGCAGTTGGAGAGCCGACCGTCCCGACCTTGAGTGCGCACTCAGCGACACTCTCGCTTCTCACAATGAAACCTTTCTCTCTTGTAGTCGTCGGTGAGCGGACAAAGGGGAGCTGTCAAAATCGAAAAGAGGTTGGTTGCAGAGAGGAGGAAGTTGGTAGGAAAAGAAAGCAGCCAGAGGGGAGTTGTGTCTCGAATTTCTCTCGAGCGCGCTGGCTAGGAATTGTCCGGATTGGTGGGTGAGGGTGAGGGGGTACGCGGGAGAAGGTCAAGCCTTATTATGAATGGACGACAGGTCCCGGCTTGAGGCGTGAAGGGTTGACGTGGGTAGACCTTGACGGGGGAAAAGCGACCGGGGTCAGGAACAAGATCTGGGCTATGTAGGTACAACAGCAGGACAGGGCGGGGCAGGGTCATATCACTGCACTGCTGTGCTGCCGGGGTCCCAGAGGAGACCAATGTTCGATGATGGATGCGACCAGCAGGAGTCGATGGAGGGCCAGGACCCAGACCAGGGCTGTCTAGGTGGGCAAGGTAGGCTGGACAGTGCTGTTGTGGTGGTGAGGAGAAGGAGTCCGGCGAAGAGGGAATGGGGGGTCCTCTGTGGGAGTGGAGGGGAGGGGGGGAAGAGGAGAGGAGAGGAGCAAGGCGAGAGAGTAAGGTACAGTACAGTATGTGTGTGTGTTTGTGTGTGTGTATGAGAAAGAAAGAGACAGAGAGAGGGGGGAGGAGGAAGAGGATGATGATGATGGAGATGATGGAGAAGCGGTCCAGGGTCGCCAGGAGCAGGGCAAGGTTGTGAGAATGAGCAACAGAGCCACTGTGAGAAAGAAAAGGCTGGTGATGAGGTCTGAGAGGCTAAGAAAGCTGAAATGTGTATATAAGGCAAGGTAAGATGGTGTAAGTAAGTAAGGTACTTGGACATGCCATAGGTGAGGTAAGGTAGAAGACCAGACACGAAAGACGACGCCGAGTGAGTCTGCTTGGTCATCGTGTCAGGTACTGTCAACCCGTCGTCGTAGGGTGCTGTTCATTGGAGTTGTGGAGTGGGTAATAATGAGAGAGCTGTGAGTGAGGTGTGGGTGTGGATGCCGGTGTGGATACACCGTATGGGTCGAGTGCCCAGGGCAAAGACAATGGAGAGAAAGAGGGAGAAGACGAGAGGGAGAGTCCGCAGTTTACCAACATAACCCCGGGCCCGCCAGACTGGATGTTATCCGCACAGCAATCCTGGTAACCTACAGCAGAAGCAGCTTCGCCAGTTAAGGTAAGGTAGTAGACCAGGGAGATACTGCATAGTACAGGGCATACACTCTACCTAGGTACGCACCGTACCTACCTAGACAGTGGAGGTTGGAGGGCAGCCAGCAACTCCAGTGAAGCAAGACAGACCCCCAACAACAAGTACCGATGTATCTCTCACCTTGCCGGATCGGGAGAGGTACTTTCAGCTCCTCCTTACTGAGCAGCACCTCAGGCAAGTGAAAGTCGCTGGCTGGCTAGCAGGGCAGGAAATCGTGCCTCGGGACTAGCAACCCTGCTCCCTGCTAGAGGATGAGAGTACCAGACAGGGCAGAGGCAACAAAGCTGGATAGCTTGCACGGTACTGCGTAATAACAAAAGGGAAACCTGAGGCAAAGGCTAAAGGGCCTGTCGCAGGCCGACGGGAATCTATTATCTGGCCGCAGAGAAATAAAGAGCTAGCCGTGGTGCATAAACTCTTAGTCTTAAATCTCGTTCAACTGACAACTATTCCTCGTTACTTTTAAATCTAAAAAAAGTGTTTTTCTATGCTATATAATAAATAAAAACTAAGTGGTAGTTACTAGTTAGTATAGTAATTTTAAATAGAATCTCAAGCTAAAAAGCTTAATATAAGCTATAAAATATTAAATCTCTTACTAAGTAACTTAAAGTTATATAAATAACTTTTTAAAATACTTTCTTAAAGTATATTAGTAGAACTATAAATTATCCTAGTTAATTTAAACTTAATTATTTATATATCTTCCTAATTTTATTTTAAGATATTATTTTAATTCTTGAAACATTCCTAATGTAATAAAT
Organism: Colletotrichum euphorbiae; assembly: GCA_037178605.1. Lineage (NCBI taxonomy): Eukaryota > Fungi > Ascomycota > Sordariomycetes > Glomerellales > Glomerellaceae > Colletotrichum > Colletotrichum euphorbiae. The sequence continues at coordinate 115,746 of JAXCEF010000004.1, forward strand.
ACTCATAATAATCATAATAGAATAAGGTGATATATTTTAACAGTATTTAGCTAAGGAGAGCCATGCGGAAATACGCATAAGTGGCCTAATTACATATGTAGGCGGTAACTAATAGCAGTATCTAGCTAGGTAGGTACAGTAGTATATAGGATGTATACCTGTAGTATAGTAATAATAATGCTATTATATTTATAAATTTAAGGTAGGTTTCTAATAGCACTTCACGCATTCTTATCTATTAAAAGATTCTCTAGTAGTTAAAGCTATATTATAATAAAATTAGTTTAAAAAATAAGATTATAAAGAAAATAAGAATAAATACTAAACGTCACTATAATTAATATTTAAGAACAAAACTAAAATTAACTAGTCATATAATAAGTAGTATATTAAGTTTTTTTTTTTTCAAACGTAAAATAAGAATCAGAGACGTAGGAAAGTAGAATCAAATAAAATAGGGTATTGGATTATTAGAGCAAGAATATATACTTCCAGCTCTCAAAGTTCCATATATTGGTGTTCCACAAATTGACCGATGACTGTTCCTTAGTCCTCATTTGACAGGTTTGGACCTGATGGGCTCTTGATGCTGAACCCGGGCGTTGGAAAATGGCCACAGACGAAGAGGAAAAGGGCCCGCCTATGCCTATGCCTATGCCGCCTACGCCTATGCTAGGCAGGAGGGATTTGTTGTCTGTGTCTAGATGTCTGTTCGAACGAAAGGGGTGTCTGATGGAAGGAGAGGCGAAACGACGTTCCGGTGACAATCGGCATACAGACAACAGAACGACACATGAGAAGATATTGACAGAATGTCTCCTGCTCCTTTTCTTGGGTCAGACGGGGAAGACGGGGGCGATGTTCGACAGCGGACAGGGAAGGAAGGACACTGTAGGCACTGAAATCGAACGGTCAAGTCGAAAGTCGCCTCCCCTAATTACATCCGGATACAAAGCTGACGTAGCCTCCAATAAGGTAAGGTAGTCCATACAGGCGATGTGTGTGTATTTCTGCACGTACAAGTAGGCACGGGAACTCCGGGCAAGGTACGGCGATGGAGATCAGGATGATGGCGCGGGAAAAGGGTTGGGTAACGTGCTGTGGGAATATTCTCAGGTACAGCAATTACAACCGCATGCACACACACATGAGCTGGAAGCTCTTTTCAATGGCATGGAACACACGGGCACTGACCACAGCGGCGAATCCGCCCCCTCCCCCCCACGGCATTACCCAAAGGTGAGGTGGTGACAAGAAAGGTCGAGTCAGAATCCGGGTCTGCTGACGCGAGTGATTGAGAGTAAGGTAAGAGTAAGAGTAAGAGTAAGAGTAAGAGTATGAGAAAGAGTAAGAATTCCTACCTGAAGGTAGGTAGGTAGGTGAGGTCAAGCGAAGTCAGGTACCGTCTGTCGGCGTGAGTCGTCGCCGCTGCTGGCGACGACCTAAGGTAGGTAGGTACCTTTAGACGACGTGTCGGAGGTAAAAGGTAAGGCCCGGGGGTTGCCGGACATGTGTGTGACCAGTGTGCTGCTCAGAACCCTTCTCACCGCACTCTGGACCAACCCACGCGGCCTCAGCCAAGTTACCTATCTTGGTTAAGGTAGTCTAGGGCACTCTGAGGCCACCTTACGCAATGAGCTAAGGTACGCTGCCCGTTGCAGCAGGATACCACTATCGTGTGTCAAGTATGAGCAAGGGTCAGATGCACTGTACGTCGCGGCGGATTTATCATAGCCACAGAGACTGCGAGACGGTCTGGCCTTGTCGTCATGTTCCGGCAGGGCATTGTTACGAATACAGTCTCGCCCCCACAATGCCTGAATACTTCAGTACTGTACGTCTACTTATCATTCCCAATGTAGCACGGGTAAGGTACCAATACCCATCAAAATGAAAAGACCGACTTCACGGCGACCAGGAATCGATGCGTTGTGGAAAAGACGGGAAAAGGTTAACAGACAAACGACAAGGAGAGTTATTAGACTAAAGGTTAGCTAGGGGCGAGGAGAAGGCGCAGACTACAGATTCACCAATGTCCTATGTCATCATGATAAGCGGCCATACTCATTCGATATCGATATCGATTTCAAGCCATGCCCTGTTGCGTACCGAGGTGCAACCAAATGAGGCAAGTTGCCTGAGCAGTGAGGTGTCTACTACTTCTTGACGCCATGTATCCGCACTATATGGTACCTTGTCTGCTGGCGTATCCCGCACCTACCTTAGAGTAAGGTAAGGTTGGGATGCGGCAGGTCCATGATCATATAAGGTACCTGCAGGTCGATTGCGTCGAGAGAGAGAGATGAGACGGGAGAGCTAGCAAGCAGCCACGGCAACAAAGACCAGACGATCCGCATCTTCTCCAGCGCAGTTGACACTTACTAGTGAGAGAAGTGCTCCGTAATAGGTATCCGCGTAGCGTAAACCACGCAGGCGGGCTATTAAGACAAGGAATATGTATGGGAGGTATCCACGGACCATGACCGACCATCAGCAGCCCGTCTGGTAAGGTACCTAAGGTACCTTAAAAGGTAAGGTACTGAAGTAGGCTACCTTACCCGCACTCATGCTCTGCCCAGTAGGGCAAGTCCACTGCCTCTGTCCATGACCCATCTCATTCAAGCTGGCACTCGCTCTCGGGCATTGGGAGCTCCTGTCTCCTGAAGATGGGGACGTGGAGGCTGGCACTCCTGGCACTACTAGAAAGGATATGAGAAGGATATAAACGGAGACGGCACCTGAGGCTTGCCCCGTCTGGTGCTGGCCTCATGAACCGGGTCCAAGCAGGCTCAACGACCAGTGTCGAGCTCGAATGCTTCGAGAACCAGTGTCCACCGACCCCGTCCGCCCACGACGGAGAGGTGGAAGGTGGAGGACTGCGAGGGTCTCAAGCAGAAGCTCTGCTCAGATATCCGCATCGTCGGCCCCAGACCGCCCTGGTCCGGGCATGACATATCACATGTATAATAACGAATGGACGAAGCGCTAAGCACAATGCCGCAAATCGAATACAGTGCCCATGTTCGGAAACTTGTTATATGTTCGAAAGCTGTGATTGGGTTGACTTTCCCGTATCGTACCTCATCAGCCATACGGTCCGTCCAACGGCAAACGCAAAAGTATGAGTTCCATTGCAGACTGGGAAGTGCCGCAGCTGACATTACCTACCTATGCGGGAGGGGGTGTGATTTCTTCATAATGTTAGCATAATAAAGACATTATATAATTAGATGAATATGTATACTAATTGAATATATAATTAGGCACCTTAAGCTTGGACTAGTTATAATTACATTATTATTGAAATAATTATAATTAAATATTTATATATTTAGTTTAAAGTTATTCTAAGCTTATTTAATAGAGCTATAGTACTAATTATAAAATATATATATAGAGTTACTATTACAAATATACTAAGGAAAAGTCTAAATATAATTGAGATTTAACTTACTATATAAGGAAGGTAGTATGCTAGTATTATATTAGGCTAGCCTACACTATGCCATAAGTGCATAATGTCAACAGTCTGAACAAAAACCCCCCTCCTTCCCCGGTAGGTAGGGCCAGGGACGAATCCACAACGTTAGATGCCGACAAGCCCCTCGAACTTTCAGCAAGCCTCGTCCGCGGCACCTACCTTACAAGCGGGACAAGATATGGGAATTAGGTAGTCGAAAGCTAGCGGCGGTAAGATGGTCAGACGTTTATGCCGCAGCTTCTAGTTTGAACACTTTGCTCGCGCCGTCCGGCACCACGGTGTCGAGCTTGCTGTGGCATTGGCAGTGGCAGCGGCAGTCCGCTTCCCAGGCCGGCCCGTTCGGTGTCTGTTCTCTCAACAACTCCGGGGTTGGAACACCCTACACGTGTAGAAGGCCGGGTCGAAGCCCAGGTGACTCCAGTGTCTTCGGGTTCGGCTCTTGTTTCCTCCAGCTTCAAACTTCATCATGACCAACCCAGCGGCGAGCGCTGAGACAGCCTGATAGGCCCTTTGTAATATAAAGCACATGGTCAACTCGCAAGGCAGGGCCATGACATGGGTAGGCAGTCAGAACGTGGGACGTGGGACCAGGGGAAGGACGGGGAGGGAGGTACGGTATCTGCCGCAGCACTGCGGTAAGGTACCGCGGTAGCAGTTGCAGTTGCGGTGACCCACCCCCCGCTTCCCTTATCATTACAGGTTCGCTCGTAACAGGCTAACAGCCCTAGTCTTTTCCTCCACCAACTACTGTCGTCTTCACGAATCACCACGCAACAACCACCTTGGAGACTTGGAGTCGACATCGAGATGCTCCAGAGACCAGGACCCAGTCGGCCAGCTTCAGCTTTTGCACTAACAGCTAAAGGACGAAGGGGCCCCAGCTGGCTAAGGCACGAAAACCCAGGCTATTGTGTCAGGCTGTCAGCGCTGAATCAGGAATCCCATCGACCTGCCTGCCAATCTTCTCTGCTAGTGTCGTGCTGGCTGAGGAGGTGGACATGGGATGGGCTCGCCGCAGCTATGAGCAGAAGCAGGAGCAGGAACAGGAGCAGGAACAAGAAGGCAGGTCCAACTTCGCCCCTGTTTCTATGTTCTCTTCTGCATGCACCTCATTCTTTTTCGAGTACTGGCATTGGATCCATTGGATCCATCCATGCCTCAAAGGCCCAAAATGTAGTAGTGTACATCGGCCCCTGGCACATGGCTTGAAGTCACACACAGCTCCTACGACATGTGTCTACACTAAGGTACGTGTACACCCCAGCTTGGCCGTGGGCGGCAGCAACATCACCAGCCGCAGCGGCCGCGGCAGCCGCAGCGACAGCGGCACCAGACCGACGCTCATCACGGCAACTACCCTCCAATCCAAGGCCCCAAACCATGGAATCCATCTGCACTGCATCTAGATGTGATAACGCACCTCACATCATGCACTACCGCTCCCCTCACTTACAAACCAACAACCAAAAGTAAAACCCAAAGTACCTCCTTTTCCTCGAGGACGTGTTCTGCCGCAGATGTCCAATGGGCCTTTGCGAGCCAAAGATGCTTGTCCATCAAACTGCCAGAAAATAGAAGGTAACACCCCCTGACAACAGAGGTGCCTCACATGGCTGGATAGCCTTCGCCAGCCCCAGCAGCTGATTGATACAGTAGTATACTTGCATCCTGAGGTGCTTGCCCCAATTGTCGGGCGTAAAGTTCCGCCCACGACTACTTGGACCTCCGGGGCTCCGGTAAGTAGCCCCTTCCGCAGGCCTTCGATCAACTTTCCGGCCTCATCGCCATCTCGCCGCACTGACGGAGCTAGTGCAACTGACCTGACACTCGGCCAAGCTCCTTATCTGACTACTCGTCTGCCCATGGTCTCATCGGCCTCCCCATCATTATGCCTTTTTGAGGCCGAACCGGTGTCGCCGGAGGCGTCTTCCTTTCCGACTTTCGTCTGCCTTACGTTGTTTTACTCCGCATCCCGTCCGTCTGATCTCTGCTGGCGAGCCCTTCGTTGTGGAAGCATGCCATTCTTCCAGCTGCCTCAACAGGCCAGAGACGTCCAGGGACCCGCACTCTGTTGTGTGACAATGGTTTTCCCCATGACAAAGGCCCGGCATTGAACACCCCATCTCATCGTCCACCCTCCAACCAAGAGGCACTAGGCATTGCGACATTACGCCATCAGACGGGGTGGACCGTTGGATGCAGCCAAATGAGGCTTTGTGGGAAACAATACTCTGCACACGAGAGACTGAAGAGCTTAATATCGGATATCCATGCTACCGCTGCAACGGCTTTTTCCATCTGCACTTGCATCAGCTCGAGCGCTTAGACCGGCCTTGTTGCTGTACCTTTCCGGACACAAAACGATCAAACATAAACCAGGGGCAGCTATAGCACAGTCTTCTCACTGGATTCGCTGAACTACGATGTCTGCAGTGCGAAGCTTCCCATATGAAACGTTTTGTGCGAACGACAAAACACATGATGAACTACGACACTACAAAATGCAGCATGACTGAACATCAGGACGTCTTTCGTCTTCGTCACTAGAAACTTACAGCCTAAGCTACTGGAAAAGGCTTTATCAAAAGTTGCGTCTCTAGCTCAATGCTACTCGTGGGGGGCAATACGCAATTTCGAGGCCTAGGAAGCAATGGTGTCCGTGCCGCACCGAAACGGCCTGGTCGCAGTCACTCACTTCATTTAATCATGGCCGAGGCTAAAAAGGGCACAAGTGCCACGATGCGGGAACCCGCGTAGTGCGTGCAGTCTGGCTCGCCTAGCTATCACCCGACTAATCTGCAGCTTGTCACTGTGGGCATGACGACAGGATCCCGAACCAGTATCTTCAAGGCGCTGGTTGACGGCTCAGTGGGGATCGCGGGGTCTATTGAATCTCGACCACAGCCTGCGCCACGCAAAGCTTCCTGTCGAGGATCTGAGACTGGTGGCTTCTCTTGTCCTGCTCCAGCTCGATTCGACGGCGGCTGGAGGACGCGCATCTTCTTCAACTAAGGATCCGCGGGCGTGAGTCTTGCCCCACCCAGCTGCTGTGAGAGGGTGGGGAAAAGCCACTCGAGCGTCCTCGTTGGACCTTCACAGGAGACAACAGATTCGTCCAGCTCGGTATCCCACCACTCGGTCGTAAAAAAAAGAATTTGGCCGCTCTTACGAGACTCTTCTGAAAACAATGATAGTACATTGCCTGCTTTAGAATGAGGAGAAACAAATTAATATCTCTAAAGTATTTTTATTCTTAGGGATTATTTCATATTTCTCTGAATATTTATTTCATGAGTAATTACTAGAAAAGAAAGCTCTAAAAAGTTTAGTATTTGCTGTGAAGCCTGGCTTTCTTTTTTTTTATGACCGAGTGCCCACGACACAGTGTGTCCTTCCCTCCACCCTCCTTCTCCTGGAAAGTCTTCCAACAGGCTCAGCTGTCAATCAGCAAATATAATGACAAACAGCGCCGCCTTTACCGACCCAGCGAGATAGACAAGGTCACGAATACACGGTGAACAGGGAACGCGAAGGGAAAAATGGGGTGAGTATGTACAGCAATGGTGCCATCGTTCACATGCTAAAAAACCAGCGGTGGCCTTTGGTTGGCAATATCGCAGGGCCTCGAGAAGGAAACCTGCCGAGGAACCAACCCCGTTGCCCACCTTAGCTAGGCAAGGCTCTTTTTCTTGGCCTTGCTGTGCCGCAAAGCTGGTCTGTTGACATCAAACATCTTCTGACGGGACAGTAGCGCGTCCACCGTCCAGCAGTCACGCTCGACATGAAAGGGCTGTTCCTGGCCCAATTCGTGTGGAAAGTCATTTGCCGTTTTTCCCTCGAACACTTTGACGGAAAAATCGAAGGGGGGACCTGTACCCGTACAACTGGCGCAATGGTGGTTTCAGGCCGCATGGTCACCCTACATCCTGGGGCTATGTGTGCCTCGGATCCGAACTTGTGCCAATGAACCACGCGCCTAGCGCTGAGAGCTAGTATCCATCTGTCACGCTTGGTTGCCCTGGAATCGTTCGGTCAGGGGTGGTGGGGGGTTCTTGGTAACCTTTATGTCTGAGAGAATTCGGGGGTTTTCCACGCCGAACAATATATAAAGATTTATTAGTAGTTACTAACCATTATAACAAACTTGAATAAAACCTTAAATCAGAAGACGTAAAATAAGCTATCGGATACTATAGATCTTAATAAGTAACTTAAGATTGAAAAATAAATCTCTAAAGTATTTAAATATACCTATAAAACTATAAATATCTCTAATTAATCAAAATCTAAGCTACTAACATACTTCGATAAAGCTCTGTATACTTTATTAATATTCTTTTTATAATATATCACTTTAAATATCAGAAAAACTACTAGTTTAATTGCTACCTTCAAAATGATACTACTTAATTTAAAAAAAAAGAGAATTCTATTTCCTTACAATTAAAGTTATATAATAATGGAGAAACTTTAAAGGCAGATATTCTAAAATAATTAATAAGATTAAGTTAAGATTTAAAAAAATAACATCGCTAATATCTAAAGATATAGCTAAAATTAAATAGCTATATAATAAGTGATATATTAAGTTTTTTAAGGCGTTGAGACTAGGGGAGGAGGATAGGGTGAGGGTGCTAGATCATGAAGGATAATGATATATACTTCTAGCTGTAAAAAATCCACACGTTGATGTTCCACAAAATGGGGGAGGGGGGGTTCTCTTGCTCTTCGCCCCCAAGATCTCGGGCACAAATGATGATGAGCGTGGCTGGGGACCCTCACTCTGGAGGGTATCGTTTGACGGTGCCAGGGGTGTGCCTTGAGCCTGGACGGTCCGAATGGACGTTCAGTTGATGTCCACTTGGTGCTCCTGATCCATGTTGGTGACTGGTCAAATTGTGTTGGTGGCCTTTCGTGACTCGCATATGGACATTTGCCGATGATTAGGCGATCCGACCATGCAAGAAGCCGACGAAGGGGACGGCCAGGCTGAACGGCCATTTCGGGTCAGTAGCTGCCACAAGGCGAATGTGATTAATCATGGGAAGCAAGAGAGTCTGGGATGAGCTCCGAGTACGGCTGTGGATGATGAAGCATGGAGGAGGAAGAAGATGACTCGGCCGAAGACAGGGGACGCGGCAACAGGGAAGGCCCAGTCCCGTCCGCCCGCCCGCTCCGGGGAATCGCTAAATATTGGGCAGCGAATCGAGTCTCACAATGCCGTTGCTTCAATGATAAGCACCTAATAGCCCGTTCCAGCAATTGGTTTCGCTTCGAGCAAGGACATCAGTACACGTCGACACTTCCAAGCCCGGACTCAACTCGGATGGAGGATGAAGACTGCCTTCACCTCTCAGTACCGATGTTAACGCGGATTGCGGATCGCAGGCGGCCGACTTCTCATCTCCCCAGTCTTTCAGACATTCCCAATGGAGTAATGCATCCTGTCAAAGAGTTTGAATGCGGAAGAGACGCGGAGTTCTCGGACGAAGTGCTAGGCTAGGATCATACACGTACGTAGCACCGTGAAAGCATGTCTCATTTTGGTTCCATCATGCTTCTGGCAAGCTTCGAGAAGAGCGGGAGAAGCCATGCCGTGCGAGGCCAGACGCCAAATCTTCTTGGTCCCCGACTCCCCGTTCAATAAGATCCACCGTTCGGACGAGCAGCTGCGCCGTCGGACATGACATAAGGTAAGGACCATGTCGAACGGCGCCGTTTTCGAAAGGAACGGCTCAACGTGGCTCCAAGCGTTAGAGTTCATTTAGAGCTGTCGGGAAACAGGTAGTGAAAAGAGAAAAGGGTGACATGAAGTCATGAATGGAGGCCTTGGGATCAGCTTCTAAGTCCTATCGACTTGGCCTGGAGAAGGTCATTAAACTTGGAATATTGCAAGGGCCGGGCAAGCTCGTTTTCTTTTTTTCTGGTCAAGGGTCCTATCAGCCTTACGCCTACGCTATTGCTACCACGAGAGGGAAAAGCGCCTTGAGATGATCTTAGCTTGCAAGGCCTCCGTCCGGAGGTGTGTAACGTGGGGGCGGAATAGCGGTGCAAGGGGGAAGGGGGACGAAAGAAGAAGGGACGAAGAGCGAGGGCATCGTTTCTTCCGTCTCCATCATCTATGCGACGGGATGGATCATGGAGGAAAATCACTACAGTACACTAGTATGGCATGCAGGGCCAGGCGCAGAAAACCCGCAAAATCGCCCCCGGTGACGCTTTTTTCGGTTTCGCTGAACACGGGAGGGAAATGGGCATCGTTCGATGCTCCTTTTCCCGTTGCATCCAAGAGGCTATTTTAGATATATTGGAAGATCATCGGGAAGCCCTTGAATGGTGGATCACCGCTGACGACACGGGGACGATGGGGGGACATTCGGCCCCGCATACCATGTCCGAATCCGGGAAGTGAGGGGCAATATTCCAGTGCGCTGCCATCACTGTAAAATTAGCGATTCATGCGCTGGAGCCTGCCAACGCTGTTAAGCTCCCGGTCGCTTATCTAATCCTCGTCTTCTTTGGCTGGGGCACCTGGGGCTTATCTCCAAAAATATTGATTCCCTCATAGCAGGTCATTTCTCTCCCATTCACCAGCCATCCACAAACCCATTGTCAATTTGTCATCTGGAAAAAAAAAATCCACCCACAGAGTGACGAGGGGGAATACCAGGAAAAGATCGTATTGCGAAAGCACCAAAGACGCCATCATCTATTGTCATCTCAAACAGTTACAGTCTTGACCCGACTCTACCAAGCAACCAAGGTCTCAGCAGGGACAATCTCCAAGTTTTCCAATCGTGCGAGGGGACCATTTGGGACTTTTGTGGTAGCCGGAAAGCCACGCCGGGATCCAGCGGAGCACAGATTTGAGGGTCATTGATTGCGCTTGCTGGGGTTGTCGACTGAACCTTCCCGAATCAAGGACGCGGCACACCTTGGGCCAACATGGACAAAGATCTCGACAATGCGAACCCGACCATCCTGAGCGCGGCTCAGATGCCGACGCGTCAGAAGAAGAGGACAGCGCCAAGGAAGGGCCCAGATGCCAAATATACCGACATCATTTTCGCCAAACCAGCCTATCTGTCACACCCCTTCTGTGATGACGATTCGTTATGGCCTGACAGGGAAGTTGTCGATGACGCCTTTGCTGAAGAACCCATCGATGAGCAGGAAATCTACGGTGAGGCCCTCCCTTTTCTCGGTGCATCTTTTGTTGTTCGCCTTGTCATTTCCCTTTTTGAGCGACTTGGGGGATCGCACGCAGACTCTTTCATCAGAGAAAATGGTCTTGGAGGCTAGGCGAACCAAGTGCCACATCCTGCACCACCGTCACAAGGCCGTTGCCCTCTCATTGGCATCGCGATGCATGGTCGCATTGATCTGATGTTTTACCCAATGCGTTGACGAGGATGCTCACTGTTATGGACATTGCTTCTCATCGCAGGGCGTGGCATGCTCTTGTTTGGTTTTACCCCTGAGTAGCCGCGCATCCCCTGCTTATGCCCAGTCCTTGGGAGGATCACGCAGCTGACGTTTCATAGACTTGATATCTACCATCTCTGATCCAGAGCACCCACTATCTCTGGGCCAGCTGGCCGTAGTCAACCTTCCTGACATTCACATCAACCCACCTCCCTCTTCCGGACCTTCAGACCCCAGTGCGCTGGTTGAGGTACTGGTCGAACTCACGCCAACCGTATCGCATTGCTCTCTCGCCACCGTTCTTGGCTTGGGAGTTCGGGTCCGCCTGGAGCAAGCGCTCCCGCCCAACTATCGCGTCGATGTCAGGGTCAAGGAGAACGCGCATGCCCAGGATGACCAGGTGAACAAGCAGCTGAGCGACAAGGAGCGCGTTGCCGCCGCCCTGGAGAACGAAACTTTGAAAGGTGTTCTGGACAAGATGCTCGAGACCTGTGTATGATTTTCTCAATCAGTCATGGCTATTGGGTCAACTTTGGAGGCTGCAAGACGCATGTCGCCATGCGTATTCTCGGTTAAGGCAAATGGCAAATTCCTCGCGCAATCCCTCGTTCGAAGCCCGCGTCAAATCGACATGAAGGCGAAATTGGACAAGCGGGGATTTTGCGTCTCAAGATAAGTGATCGACAATTCATCTCTTTTCTCGACCAAGGCATCGCCACCTTGGCAGGGGATCTTATCGCTCTATCGATTTTCTCTCCATGGCAGTTACATTTTGCCCGAGCATTTGTTTGGGTATTGTCGAAAATGGATCAACAGGTACCGTCATCCGCCGACTGGTGAGCGAAAGGGTCTCTTCTTGACGGGTGTCGTATCCGCGCAGAGACCTCCACCGTGGGACGTCAGCAGGGTTTGGGCGGGATCTGCCAACGGTTCATGACTCTCGCAACCCACGGCGGGTTTTTTTTTTAGGTAGGGCTGTGCGGGCGGCGAACGAAGAAGAGATTTCGCGCTGCCATCAACTCACGCGATCCACCATCTGAATTCTGTTTCGGGATAGAATTGTGTAGCTCTGCAAACATTGTCGGCGTTACGAGCGGCACCTCAAACCCGTCTTCATAGTCAATAGAATGAATCAAACAATGTCAAGTATACCCAGTACACCGCACGCTCTTCCGGACACACTAAAAAAAAACCATGGTTACCACCCTGTATGAACTGCCATATTGCATATCCGTACTACTGCTGCCAATAGCCAACCCGGACATTGTCATCCAGCCGACGTGATTACCGGTTCAGGGCTCTCAAAGAGAAGAGGTTATCCCTCAAACATTGGTCCCTTTTGTTTTGGGGGGGGGGGGGGGGGGGGGGGGGGTCAACATGCGGGTCTGCGTCGCTGGCCAGCCAGGGCACGTCCAACTTTGCCTGCACCAAAAACCTGCATTGCGTTACATTGTGGCTATATTTTGGAAAAATAAAGGAAGGGGGGGGGGGGGGGGGGAAGGGGGCCGAAGTGGAAGATCGAAGACCACCATCAGCGTTGCAGCAGAGAAACCACATGGGTTTTATTATGGTCCTGCAGCAGAAGACCGCGGGCCGTGATAACGCATCGATTGATTGATTCCTTCACCCCCGCCTCTTCCTCCTCCGAGTCGCTGCAAAAGCCAAAGCTCTTTAAACCTAGTAGGGACAGTAATAAGTAGTCTGACCAAACCACGCCCCATTCACTTTGCGGAGGTTGGTCGAAAGCCCATTCAATGACATGCAAGAAAGAGATCTAACGACCTGCTGAATGCTATTACCCGGCCACGAGGTATTGGGACGCTTCCTTTACCTTGGGTAGGGTTCAACTGAGTCCCCCCGTCCGATCTGCAACTCCCGAGGTTTCCGTGGCCCAAGCTCTGCCTTCTACCCCCCCCCCTTCCCTTCTTCCTTCGCACGCCTCAGTGATTATTTTCTTGCAGCTGGTGGTCACGACGCCTCTATGTCGTCTCTGCGCTATTGCCTTCGTCAGACAGGTGGGATGCGCTCAACGCGACTCATGAGCTCGAGCTTCCAGGCCGGCTTCTTTATCTCGTGAAAAAATGACGACGAGTCTCTCGGTGACAGGCGACCACGACAAGACTCAAGAGCTGGGACATCCACCATGGACGCTTCTGAAGCTCAAGGGGGAAGTTCCCGATCAGACAGCAGTGATCTTGGGCTCTCGCGCGCACGTCGCAGTGATGTTGAATAATAGATGTGTGCGGGTGGGTGGGCTGGCCACATGCCGGACGGCGTCACAGCCGCCAAACGGGAAGGTAGTCAACGTCCCCGGCCGGCAGGTGATATATGGCTACATGTTGGTGGTGGTTGGGTCAGAGAGTCTGGGGTTACGGCTGGCCATAGGAAGAAGGGCAGGCTAGATCTCCGGGGGGGGGTTCCGGTGATGCACGGTGAGGTGTGCTAATCAGCTCTCTCGTCTCACAGGATGTCCTGTCATGTCGATTCTGCAGTGGCGGTGCTGGACAAATGGTGCGGTGATTGCTTCCCAGTTTCCTTTAAAGGAAGGCTGAATTAGTCAAGCTGCCGCAGCCTGCCTTTGTTTTGACCATCTACAAGTTGATTTCAACGTAACATGTTGCTAGACACCGAACAGGCGTGCCGAGTTTCTCTGATATGTTGAGGATCAACGTGCAGTGTGAGAGTTGCAGCCTGCAGGTCGCCATCGGACGGCCGGCCGGAGCCCGCCGATCCGCCTCTAACACATGCATAACCCTGCCTCTTGTCTCTCTATGTGTCTTTCTCTCTCTCTCTTTCCATACTTCGAGCAGCTTGGCGGCAACCCCGGTTTCTGCTGTCAGGAGGGGGGAAACAGACTTTCGGTGAACTGTCCGGTCAATATGGATAGCCCGCAGTGCCATTCCCAGCTTCTTCAACGTGGTTGCGCTTTCTTTGGCGCCGTCACCGTCGGTTGCAGCCGCTCCAATAGGCGGCTTTCGCTTAGAAGGGCGATGTGTTGATCAGAGATCGGGCCGTCAACGCCAATCTTTGTCCGGTTCAGGTCTGCCGTCCCAAAGACCCGAGGGAGCAACTGTGTCAAGTTCTAGCCTAAAAGGTTGCTCAAGGGGTCAGGTTCGTCTCGGTGTTGAGGGGACTTGGAGAGAGGGGTTAGAATCTGGACTAGGTAAAGTCGGTGTGCTGGGGTGGATTGAGGGGGGCAAGCAACAGTACAAGGTGTATCGCGGTGTGTTCGTGCGACCTAACTGACTGACGGTGAGAGCCGGTTGATTAGTGAGAGGATAGCCTGGAAAAAAGAAAAAAGAGCGGGGGAAGAAAGAATCTCCGCAAAGAACGGTCCGATTGCAACGGCGACGACGGTTGGAAGAGGGAAGGGTATGCTCGCCGCCGGTCCCTTCCGGGTTCCGGGGTAGCTTCTCTCTGGCGACGGAGGGAATATGTTCAACGTCGTTGTTAGACGAAAGGGACGAACACCCCCCCCCCGGTTGGTAATCGGCGCTCCGTACGGCCGGCCGTGACGACGAGAATTTTAGAGAGCGGGGAGGGGGGGATGGATTGGGTTTGTTTTGGTCACCGATTTGATATTCTACAGATCCGTACCTGCCAGGATCACATTCTGTTCCGACAGCCCCGACGGCCAATCCGATTTCGAGCCGTTGTTGATGGGCATCAACTTTCGTGATGGACAGTACAGTAGTCGTCCTTCGCTTTCTGTTTTAGCCGGGGCGGATTAGACGTGATGTCTTCCTTCCTCCGGGGTAAGAAGCCCGTGAGAGGATGTCTGAATCCGCGGGGTTTTCATACTTGCATGTCAAACAAGCTGCGACGTATATATGGAGCTGTTTCACGATAGTTCGATCGGCCAACAAGTCCAGCCCCCAACGCCTGTCACGGAAGCGCGCGTATCCGCATCGGGATTCTTGTCGTCTTCATCTCGGAACATCAGACCGGGTTAGGAAACCTTTATTCCTGGGGCTGTTTCTGATGATGCAGTCACAGACTTGCTGGATTTGCAGATATGGATCATTGGCTTCGATGACACGTCTTCGGCATGAGTCTTTATGCTGCTCAGCCCTTGGAGTGGCTTGTTCTTGAACAGAGGTTTGTTCTATAGCGTGCAACGAGACAAAGTTATGAAGTGCCTCTACCTCGAGAAAATATACCCGCGGAACATCATTGCTTGTTGATGCCGTCGTATATACGACGATGTCAAGTTTTGCGAGCTGTAATAGGCTCAACAATCTGGTGTCCATGGGCTTGGCCGTGAGCATGACTACTGGCGCGCATAGCTGAGTGTTCTGTCATTGCTGGAGTCATTGATTCAATGACTCGAACCCATGACCACATGAATACAGCTCGAGTTTTGAGTCGGACCTCGTTCAGTTCTCATGATCCGAATCCTCGGCGTCGTTTATTTGCCAACTGTGTCATGGTGACTGCACGACATGGAGTCATGGCACAACATGTATCTTTGGCTCGGCACAGTCTCTTCATCTCGGTTTTTTTTTTCCATGCCAGACTGCATCGTCAAGCTACTTGACAGCTTGTGAAACGAGGTAGTTCAATGTGGTCCTCGAAGAGATGTTGTGTGTCCGCCTAGCACATGCATTTCCTAACTCTTTCGCATCGATGCTCATTAAGCGATGAATTATCATGCCTATTCATATTGGTAAAGAATCGTGCGCTTTCTCTCGACATACCGTTTGACCTGTTGGACTCTGCCTGGTCTTGAAGGGCTAATCATGTTCCTCTTTGATCAAGAGGCACCGAGGTTGCTTGAATTGCAGCTTATTGAAGATACTACGCTCAGTCATCCAATATCGATATTAAGAGATGCTGTGGCAACCGAAGACGAAAACGAACACGATGGGCGAAAGCGCGGCAAGAATATGAGCATGGCCATATCTAGCTTGGCGGCGATCGCGGCTGCGGCTGCAGGATGTGCCTTGTTAAGCTACAAGCTCGCAGCAAACAACACAAGAGCCACATGAGCAAGGGTACAAGTAGGACAATAACAACGTTGGCACGTATAGCATCGAAGAACCCCGATTATTTCCTGTAGTCGATCGTGTTGCAATCTTGCCACGGTCAACGCCAGTTCGGCATGTTTACGGTGCTGAGGGTGGTGATCGAATTAGCAACCTGTATCAACTCCACACTAGATTTCCACGATACACGAATCTCAACCATACCCTACCGCTTAATATAAGTCCAGCACTTCCAAACCCAAATCTATGGATAATCTGAGACCAAAATCGGGTTCTAAGTTTTTTTTTCCCAAGCCACAGATAACACGATTCGCCAGCGGTCCCATCCATGCGGGACGCTGTCATGCAGGACTCATGCTACATGGGTCTCTTCCACCCCGATACCCTCAACCGGGAGTTCGGGTTTCTCCGAGTTCCACCTGAATGCCCAGATCGTCTAGTTGGTTAGGATGATACGTTGTGGTGTAGTTACGCAGCTGATCCGTGTTGACGGCGGTTCGAATCCGCCTCTGGGCAAGCTTTTTCTAGTTTTTGCTGATTTTTATGGATTCTTCGCTCTTTCCTGAGTGCATTCGGTTGATTGATCATCATTCATTGCATTGCTACAAGATTCAACTTCGCCACAAATCTCGGTCTAACCGACCCATGAAGGAGGTCTATTTAACCCAGCCGAAGGAACATATATGTATGGATCGAGTCAGAGCAGAAATACGAAGCACAGAATGCCAAGCGGCCCTAGAAAAATTTCCAACTACACATCCCGAGGAGGTAAGTAAGTATTAGCATAGACGTGAAATAAACTTGAAACGCCGAAGCCGCATGCACTCACACGCACACACAAACGACTTCGACGGCATATCCGGTGCCGGGTCCGCCGACATGTCGTCTTCGGCGACCCGGCCCCAGCAAGGTCTCCGAAAACAGCCAAATCCCAGGCGCCGGCGATACTTTCAAGTCAGTTACTTTTTTATCGAGCCATACCATTGTTTGTACATTCCCACGCGTAAGACGCTGCTCGACAAAGTGTCAGTCACACTCAGAAGTTCCTATATGATGGCATCATGTAGACATAACATAGGGAGACCATCCCAACACTTTTCTTGGTATACAGCGGCCCGAGCACCTCGTGTCTCATGGCCGGTTCATCTATCAACAGACATAGGCTCTCTTCACCACGAGCCTCACACACATGGGAGGCATGGCTTCATATTTCGATCCTAAATCGGCGAGTTGTGGGACACCATGCCTGCCCGCACACGCCAGTTCAAGCCGCCCTCATCGAACGGCTCTGCACCGTAGCCGCCGAGTACCTTTACCTACTTTCTGCACGGGACAAACGGCCACCATTTGGACACCACCTTATTCGCCAAGGGCGCCACTCTCCATGAGGCTCTGGTAGAACTCGGGCTCCAGGAAGGTCGCAACGCTCACGTCTTCGCTAAGACCCTTTCTCCTTCTTGTCTTCAACACAAAGTCCCTGGCCGTAGCTTGTGCGCTAGCCGGCTGCAGCGGTCGGATGATGACCTCCTTATCCAGTGGGTCACCAGGCACGATGCTCCAGCTGTCAAACGTCAAACTAACCATGGCCATGCCCTTTGTCTTGATGCGCAGGTCCGTCTCGAAACCAAACGAGTCAATGACGGGAATAAGACCGTTGACACGGTAGAGGGGAGTGCCGGCCACCGGTCCGTCTTGGAGGACGTGGCCGCGGCGTCTAGCCAGCGTCGTGTAAACCTCCGTGGCAGAATCTTCCGGGCCCGTCACTGAGACGGAGTACAGGGGTTCCATCAGTCGAGGAGACGCCATCAGGAACGAAGAGTAGCAAGCCCGCCTGGAGGTGGGGATGATCTGACCGCCTCCACGGAAGATGGCTTCCGACGCCAACGACACATCCGTGATTCTGAACTTCGTATTTCGAATAGCTGTGAGGACACGGTACTTAGCGGATGGTCACCGGTGAGCAAGTAGAGGTTGGAGAGTGCTCTGATGTGGATACAGTATTCCTCGTAAGGGTCGTGCCCCCCATCCCGGTCAACCACAGCCCCCAGAGGCATGGTTGTGGGAATGAGGTCTCGTGCGCAGAAGCAGGTTTTCATCTGACGGGGCGGTGTATGTGAGGGGATGACGACTTGCCTGCTAATGCAAGCCATGCACGAGAAGAAGAATAGGGGCAAGGAAACAATAGACTTACGCTCCTCACACAGGGGTCCTTCTCTGGTTGCCCAGCTAAAGCCTTGGCGGATGGTCTCCTTAACCGTGGTCAGGAGTTTCTTGTCAACCTGCAGGTCGTTAGCATGTTGGTTATGTGAACGTGGTCTTTGAAGGGAGCCACGAGGCCTTACCTCGGAGGGCAACGTGTCGTCCTGTAGGATGTTAGGGCCCATCTCGTCTGGACCGAATGCCCAGATGCTTCTTGCTGCTAGCTTGTCCCATCCGTAGTTCTCCTCGAAGTGGTTGGCCGTTTTGCGTATGGGATCCCGAATCTTGACCTTGCCTGACTCGATGTCTTCTGAAATGCCCTTATCCAGCTGCTCGGCGACCATGGTGATCTTGTTCTTCTTGTTTGGCGTAATAGCGTAACATTTCGTTGCTGACTGCTCGACGACTGTCTCGCAGAATCTTGTGACAGGGTCGGAAACCTTGATTTCCATATCGGCGTAGAGGCGTCTTAAGTCATGCAGAACACAATCCATATAAAGCTCGCCTGTACCAAGAACTATGTGCTCTCCGGACTCTTCGACCTTGGTAGTGATCAAAGGATAGCTCTTCTGAATCTTGCGCAACCCGTCAAGCATCTTGGGCAGTTCTGAGGGGTTGATGGGCTCGACAGCAACCTTGAGAACCGACTCTGTGAAGTGGGAGACGGGCTTGAAGATGTAGGCGTCTTCGTCGTCCTCTAGATTTGGTGGTACAAGAGTTGCCGTCTTGACAATAGAGTTGTCCACTCCGCTAAGCAGCACGAAGTTGCCTGCCGGCACTCCATCTGTTGGAATGTTGTACCTTGACTCACCGATGAAAACGTCGGATATTGTTGCCATGGCCATATCTTCGTCGTCGTCTGTTGAGTAGCCTTCTCCTAAAACCCTTACTTGCGTTCCTGGCCGAGCCGTACCGCTCAGAACACGGCCAAAGGAGTAAAAGCTTTTGGCATCTGCTGTGCTGAAGAGCTTGGAGACATGGATCACTAGCGGGCCGTCTTGGTTGCAAGCCTTCATGGACGCGGCTACCTTAGTGTCGAGCGGTCCCGTGTAGTACTTCTCCAGGTATCGCTCTGCAGCCTCATCAGGCGGAGGAATGTGGCGCACGATCATGTCGACGAAACCGTTGGAGGGACCGAAGAACTGCTCACACACTAGCTTCAACAGAACCTTGGCGTCGGCCTTGTACTGAGATGGCTTCAGGGTGATGCCCAAGGTGCCCAATACCCTCTTCAACTCTTCGGGAGTGTCGCTGATGGTATGGGTGAATATCTTGTAAATCGGCTCGAGAACAAACTTGACGAAGGAGCGATTTGAGCGAGTTTCCGTCGGTTTCCTGGTGAAGTTGCGCTTTTCGGGGTTAAAGTAAATGTCTCCCCATAACCTCTTTGCGAAGTCCTCCGTGTTGACACCGCCGTAGGTATCGGTGTACATCTTCGAGAATGACTGCAGAGTGAAGCACCACCCCATGTCTGTGCATGCGAACAAGACGTTGCCCTTCTCAGGACTTATCCTCTTCCCCTCACCCTTGCCGGGAATCGTGTTCTCGATAACAGTATTGACCTCCTCCACGACGTACTTGAGCTTAAAGTACGCATCCTTGGGTGGCAGCTTCAGCTCCAAGATGAGACGATCCATCTTGTTGATGATGAGCGTAAGCGGTATGTCCTCCAAGACCGCATGCTTGATAATCTGTTCTGTGTTGACCTGAACTCCTTCGACCACATCGACCACTAAGCAGACACCATCGGCAAGTCGCAAGCTGGCTGCGACCTCGTCGACGAAATTGACGTGACCAGGGGTATCGAGAATGTTGACAAGATGCGACTTGCCCTTCGTGCTAGGCAGTACCAAGCTCATGGGGGACGCTTTGATCGAGACTCCCCTCTCCCTCTCAACCACGTGTACGTCGGTGTACCGAAGTTGTTCGTCTCGTTTCTTGCCGACCCGGCGCTCGAGTCTATCAGTGATGTCGTGGGTTTCGAGAACCAGCATGTCCATGAATGCGGTCTTTCCATGGTGGAGATGTCCTGCCAGCGCAACGTTGCGTATTTGATCAGGGAAGTTCATGAGGTCGGTCATGAAGCTGCGCTCGAAGAAAACGGGAGGGAGGTCGGCCTCCTCGATGTTAAACTTCTTCTGCTCGATGGGGGCAATGATGGGTTGCGTAAGAAGCTGCTCGTCCTCCTCCCGAACCAGCACCTCGACCTCATCTCCGTATACTTGCTGCGCCGTCGGGTAGTACTGCTTGTCTTCGTGTAGGATAATCGCATTCGACGGCCCGTCGTCTGTCTTATATCAGCGCAGCCCCCGAAACAGTATCGCTTTGGCACTGACCGTCAATTTCCATCAGCTCCTGTCCCGTGGGCGCAGGCGCTTCGCTGGCGTCGTCACCATAGTAGTCCGCATCCACTCCTCGTTCAGACGCCTCTTCAGAGCCGACATCTTCACCGATGAAGTTACCAAACCTGTTCAAAGAAGTCAATTATGATCTAACAACCTTTGCAGAGTAACCTTGCTTACTCGTCGTATAGGTCATCCATATTGGCTTCTGAGGGTGAAGTCGTGGTATGCTGAGATCGCGGTTCGCCTGACAGACGATGAAGACTGTCTGCAGCCAGTCCTCGGCGCGTCTAGAATGACGCCCTGCCTCGCAAAGTTTCTTGCAAGGCTATAGTGTGGCTGGTGCAAAAGAGTGGCTGCGAGGCTGAGCTCCAATAAGCTTACTCATTGGTTGCACGGTCAACGCTAGAGAAGCAGGTACGCTGGGTCTGACAAGGGGGTCAATGCTCCTGGGCATAGCTGCTGCGCCACAGATCCCCGAGAGTCCAGCTGTGCTAGGGTCCAGTCGGAGCAACCCCACCAAACATCCAAAAAGGCGGCAACGGGGGCGGGGTGGAGGATCAAGCAGCACGCCTTCTTATAAGTTCAGTCTGCGCCCAACAAAATTATTTGCTTCCCGTTCTCCCTTCAGGTCACACAAAACCACGACGGTTCCTCCGGCTCTGCACCCAATACATCTCTCTCCTTCCTACAAAGTCCGAGTCTCATACGACGAAACGCTTTCACAATGGCCAACCTCCCTCCCGTCTACATCGTCTCTGCCGCCAGAACCCCCGTCGGTTCTTTCCTCGGGTACGCAGGAGTCCGCTCTAAGGACTGACAATTCGTCCGCTTCGGACTCAGAAGCTAACGTTGTTGGCCCGGTATAGCTCGTTGTCTAGCCTGAGCGCCACGCAATTGGGCTCTCACGCCATCAAGGGTATGCAGATGTCTTATCAACGCTCCGAAAGCGCGGGCCACCCCACCGCTAACCCCTCCACATAGCTGCCGTCGAGCGTGTTCCCCAGATCAAGCCCGAGGATGTCGAGGAGGTGATTTACGGCAACGTCCTGTCTGCCAAGTATGTTACAAGCCAAGAATACTTATCCCAAATAGCAACCAGATTTTGCTGACCCTTACCTAGCCTCGGACAGGCCCCCGCCCGCCAGTGCGCCCTCGGAGCCGGCCTCTCTCAGGGAGTCGCCGCCACGACCGTCAACAAGGTCTGCGCCTCCGGCATGAAGGCCATTATTCTCGGCGCCCAGACCATCCTCACCGGCACCGCTGACATTGTCGTCGCCGGTGGTACCGAGTCCATGACCAACACTCCCCACTACCTCCCCGTTCTCCGCAACGGCGCCAAGTACGGCAACCAGACCCTCGTTGACGGTGTCCTTCAGGACGGTCTGACCGACGCCTACGGCAAGAAGGAGCACATGGGCATGGCAGCGGAGCTTTGCGCCAAGGACCACGACATCTCTCGCGAGCAGCAGGACGAGTACGCCATCAAGACCTACCAGAGGGCCCAGGCCGCCACCGAGGCCGGCATTTTCGCCCAGGAGATTGTCCCTGTCGAGGTCTCTGGCGGCCGTGGAAAGCCCGCCATCAAGGTCGACCGTGACGACGAGGTCAAGAACCTGAATGTCGACAAGCTCAAGGCCATGCGCCCCGCGTTCATTCCTAACGGCGGCACTGTCACCGCTCCCAACGCCGCTCCCCTCAACGACGGTGCCGCAGCCGTTGTCCTCATGTCCGAGGCCAAGGTCAAGGAGCTCGGCGTCACTCCCATCGCCAAGATCCGCGGCTGGGCCGACGCCGCCCGCGAGCCCGAGCGTTTCACGATTGCCCCCGCGCTGGCCATCCCCAAGGCCATCAAGCACGCCGGCCTCACCGAGAAGGACATTGACTTCTACGAGATCAACGAGGCCTTCTCTGTCGTTGCGCTCGCCAACATTAAGCTCCTGAACCTCGACCCCGAGACCGTCAACGTTTTTGGTGGCTCAGTCGCTATCGGCCACCCCCTGGGCTGCTCCGGCGCCCGTATCATCACAACCCTGACCACCGTCCTCCGTGAGAAGAAGGCCAAGATCGGTGTTGCCGGTATCTGTAACGGCGGTGGCGGCGCCTCTGCCATTGTCATTGAGAACCTGCAATAAGTGTCGCCAAAGCACATGCTGTTCACGGATTCTCGGAGCTCCGAGCTTGTGCGGGTCTGAACTGAGCAGAGACTAAGTAAGGTAACCCACTCGGAGGGCGTGGTGGGGTAATGGGCCCGAAGATGCGCAAGCAAAAAAAGAAGGCCGTAGCCCCCATATGCGATCAAAGTCAGCGGCAGACGCGCGCCGCGCGAGACGCATCTCCAGTCTTCTCTCCTCCTATATCCTGCCTGCATCCTGCCTGCATATTTGACGCCAAAAAGTAGACCGTCACATACCGGCATCACCCGTTCCCATGGAGCTCACAGGAGGAGAAAAAAAAAAAAAGGGTTTTAGATATAGCGCAACAGTCATCCGTTGCAGAATTTTTTTTACCTAACATCATGAATCAGATAACTGCATCTCCATTCTTCTCCTCACAAGTTTACCATTCGCCATGATCTGCGTCTTTTTCTTAGCTAGTTCCAGTGATGAAACTCCACACACGGCGCATCATGAGCGCTGTGGCTGTGCCGTTGGGTTATCAGATTTGTTCAATAATCAAGTTTATTTGGGGGGGCGTGGTCCCACACCGAGACGCAGGGTATTTTGCCATCGCGACATCGGCTGAGGTGGGCCACGCCCGATCAAGCATCAGTAATCGTGATGAATCTGAATCTGGATCTTTCGGCTTGCCACCAGAAGGGGAACAAATGTCATATGTGAGGTGACAAAGCCACAAAACTCGTGTGCATAACCTTTTTGTGCAACTAGAACTATTGTATATCCACAAAGTTGAAAGAGGAAAGAGAAAAAAAAAATCGCCGAACTCTTTTCAACAATGAGAGAAGCCTTTTGCTTCCAACTAGGACATCATCCCTCTTAGTTTAAGCTGACCACCTCCTTTCCCCCTTCTGCCCGCTACTGCGACGCAAACAAAATCAACCAAAGTGATGAGAAACGAAAGCAAACGCCGATTGACCCGTCCCACGCCTCCCATGCCAGCCCCTCCCTCGTCGAATTAGACGGGATCGGGGATATCAAATGACAAACCCTTGTAAGTCCTGGGTAACATGGCAGCCATGCCAGTCTGCACCGCTATGCCGCCTGGTATCTTCATATCTGTGAAAATCAGTCTTCATCCACCCCACTCCCAACTTTTGCACCAGTAGCTGCTATCGTTGAATTTGATTTTGAAGCTGCCGTCCTATTCTGCAGTGTCCATAGCATCGCCGGCATCAGAAGAAGGGAGAACGCCTTCCTTGAGCCACTTGGACCAGCCCTCATTGGACTTCTGGACGTCTGCTTGGCTCATGCCCTTCATCCAGGGACTGTTGAAGACGAACTTCTCGCGGAGCTTGGTATCGCGCTTGTTACTCGCGTTCCTCAGTCGCTCAACGTGACGCTCCCTGCCTTCTTTGTCTTTCGGGACATTGTCGTAGACGAAGTATTCAGAGGTACCTGCTTTCCACACCATCTTGCTCGAGTTGAGACAAATACTGATCGAGAGATCCTCGTCATACGAGATCGGCTTCGGAATCTGACTGTCATCAAACTTCTCATCGCTGGATGGCAGGTTGCGGGCCAGAACAGCCTTCTGAAGCTTGTGGCGAGGTACACCCTCAGTCGGCTCAACTTGAATGAAGGACGAGATGTAGTATTGCCAACGGTCTTTGGCCTTCATTTCGTCCATGTAGAACGTTGTGTCCTCTCGTTGGAGCCAACGTACAGTGGCCTCTGACTTGTGTGGGAACTGGATTCTCGTTAGCTTTTGACCAAATGAATTCATAGTTGGTCGAGGCGAACACTTACCCAGCAGATGACAAACATTTCACCGTCTTTGATACATTTCTCCGCGTATTTCCGAGCAGCAATTTCTGCCTGGTAGTTCGTCTCGTCCTTCTCACGGCTGTATAAATATTGCTGGATCAGGTCTGGCGTCTTCTCCTTTGCATCGGTGCTACTGCAAGTCAGGGCAAGACGACAGAGCGTCTTCAGAAGGTCCTGAATGGTGTACAATTTCCAGCCGCTCTTGAGGTAGTAATGGCGCAGAACATCCTGGTATCGCACCTCATCGATGTCGCCAGTAATGTACTCCTCGACGAGCTCGAGAGTCTTGGGCCAGAATGTGGTCGCGTTATCGTCAGGCGTGAAGTAGTTGAGAGTGTTGTCAGCCAAGCCAATGTCCTTGGCGGGACGCGGTCGATTCACCCGGTTGATCTCCTCAACGACACTGTCCTTACTCTCCTTTACGTCCCTCAGGCGAGTGTAAACTGTTTGGAAGACGTTGAAGAAGACGAAAATTGTCTGGTTGCAGAAGAAGTTGTACCATGGGCGGGAGAATAATCCATCCGCCTTAAGTTCACCGTCCGCAGTCAGAAGAGTGTCGTCTCCCGTAGTGACGATCGGTTGCGGCACGATTGGCATCCAGCGCTCATTAGACACTTCTGGGCCGACACCCTCTTCCGGAGCATCAGGCATCTCCTCCTCGTTAGCGGAGCCTACCTCGGGTGTGGTCTCCTTGCTACCGGACGCCGCACTACCCTCCTTCTGCCCGCGAGGCTTGGAGCCGTTGCGCCCAGGATCGAGAACACCACGGAGCAAATCGCCCCTTCTGCCAGTGCGACGACTGCGGCCATTAGTGAGCTCAGTCGGGACGGCTTCCTCTGTGTCGTCCTCTTCGGAGACATCCTGGAGTCTAGGCAAGCGGCCCTCAATCTCCTCCTCGGGGATATCGAAGAAAGCGGGAACGAAAGTCTCAAAGAACTCCGTGATGCGCTCCTTTTCCGGCACACTATGCTGGCCACTGCTCACAGTGTAAAGCATCATCAGACGGAGAAGCTCGATGACAACCTTCTTGTCGGAGAAGTCCCAGACGAGCTGGTGGCGCGGGGCTTTGCCCTTCAAGCTGCGTTGGCGTCTCTGCTCCTCAGCCTTGGTCTTGATCACATCGACGAGGTGCTTAGCTGAGAGGTTTCTCTTGTCATTCTGCTTGACCAAGATGCCCATGTGGTCGAGACTCTTGAGATGCATGTGCTCGACTTGGGCGTGCCATACCTTCTCCCACTCGCGCTGTGAGAAACGCCATTCCTCGTCCTTTTGTTTCATGCGGGTCAAGACGATGGGGACGACATTGAGCGGGTTAGAGAATAAGTCGTTGACGACCTCGGGGCCCTTGTCGCCGTAAATCTTTTTGCAAACACGCTTGAAGACTGACGTGCTGTGGCCAGCGAGCGCCTGAGGCATCTGGAAGTGCTCCCGCTCGATTGGCGACATAACGCTGATCTGCTGAGCGACCGGCTCCAAGAGCTGGATACACTTCAGGTTGGCTTCAATGTTGAAGTCGTAGTCATGACGCTCTTCCTCGATTCGGTGGAGGCCTTCCTCGAATCCGTTCTTGCGATGGGCGACGAAGCCGGAGTCTTCGGAGGCCCAGGTTGGGTGAGACGCCCAGTCATCATTAAGCACGGAATTGCACAGTTCGTCACGTCCACTGCAGGGCTTGAGGCGTTCCTGAATGGGGGTGAGCAAGATTCAATAACACATCGGGATATACGTACGCGCTTAGGTAGGAGGCGGTAACTAGGGCCGTAGCCACGGCAGTTACTCAGTGATACCTTACCACTCGGCGGGGCTGGGCGGTTATCGACAATCTCGTCGTGTGGTTCGTATTTGAGGAACACCTTCCAAAATCCCAGGAGCTCAGGGTTCGCGGCAAAGAAAACACTGCCCTTGTGAAAGACGGTATTACGATCAATGATGGATTGACTGAATAAGTTGCAAACTTTGAGGAACTCGTTGAAAGCTGTCTTGTTGCTGAGGTACTTCTTGACCTTTTCGAAAAACGCGATCTCATCGGAATTCGAGGTCGTAGATGCGGGAGGACCCAACGGCTCGGGCAAGATCGGCGTCAACGTCGGCTCGACCGCAGGCGCGTCGGCAGTATGGGCCTTGTTGTGCGCCAGCTTCGCTCGCTTGTTGGTCATACCGGCAGCAGGAGGCGCGCCGGGAGCAGCTCTATTGGCGGGAGGTGGAACCTCGGCGGCAGCAGGGGCTGGGATAGGCGTCTGCTTGTCTGGTCTCGGTCGCTTCTTGTTGTTCTCCTTGGAGGCGCTGGGAGGCGCAAAGCTCCCGAGGGGAGGCATTTTTTGGCCACTCATTGGTTGAGGTGTTTGGTTATGTGCAGCGCCAGGCGGCTGTTCATCTCCAGGTCGGCCAGGTGTGCCCTTGTTCCCTTGGCCGGCAGACTCTGGAAGGAACTGCTTGAAGTCCTCGAGCAGATCCGGTGCAGTGTGGAACAAAGTGGTCACTTGAGCGTAGACGTCCTGAATAGGCTTCTGCTCGCGTTGATAGGTTTGCAGAATCTCGAGAAATTGTTTGTAAATCTCAGGCTTATCCTGGAAGCGATTCTGCAGCGTGGTTAGTGCGCGAGGTCTCAGACTGGGTGAAGTTGGGACATTTGCAGGTGAACTTGCCTTTATTTTGTTGACGTAGCTGATGGCGTGATTGAACTCGACCGGACCGCGACGTTCCAAGTTTGCTTGCTGCTGTTGCTGGCTGGCGTTGCCGTTCACAGCTGTGGTTCCGGTAAGCGGAGTCGGTGTGTGCGCGTTGCGAGGCGGCTGTTGCGCGCTGACAGCGTGGGCGCCTTGAGCCTGAGGACCGCGTTGCGGACCAGCACCTTGGGCCTCGAAGGCAGCCGCGAGAGCCTGGGCTGGGCCAAATGGACCAGGTCCGTTCTGCACGGGTGTACTGAAATTGGCCTCGGGGCTCTCGATGCTGTGTTGAGGCTGTTGCTGCTGTTGCTGTTGCTGCTGTTGCTGCTGTGCATGTTGTTGTTGTTGTTGTTGTTGCTGCTGCTGCTGCTGTTGTTGCTGCCAATTGGGACCGCGCTGTTGGGGGAAAAGAGGTTGAGAGGCACCACCTGGATGCGCGTGGCCACCTTCAACCTGCGCACCTCTGCCAGCGATGGACTGAACCGTGGTACCCATGGGTGTCGTAACTCTAATAGTGTTCGGATCATTGCCAGCACCGCATTCAATCCGGTACCCTGGGGGCAGGAAAGTATTGAAGCCCTGGATCAAGTTGGGATGCCCAGCGAAGAGCTCCGATACGCGGTTGATAACACCAGGAGTGTCGATGCTGCTTCGGTCAGTCATGCCACAGCAAAGGAAGACGTCCATTACACATACGCTTGGCTCTTGAAATCTTTCATGATGTCAAGGAAGCGGTTGTACACGTCCGGCTGGTCGTGGAACTGCACCTTGACCTGGTCCAGATATGTCAAGGCATCCTGTCAACCGTAGTTAGTTTATGGCCTCATCTGCATACATTTCTCCGAATCCTATGTTTTACTTGAACCATGCCGGGCGCGTCCGCCATCGCGCTGGCTGCATTCGCCTCCAAGATTACGAAAAGGTTGGATGAATTGACAATGATGATTGCGACCGGATGACATGAATAAGTGAGGAATAAATGCGAGGCAAGACTGGGCAAGATGGCCGGCAATATGCACGCGGGGGCCTTGCATCCTGCCTGCCTGACCTGCGCCGTATCGGCGCATCAGCCCATACGGGTTTCCACTTTGGATGGTCAGGCCACAGGCAAGAGCAGGCGCGTCGTTCAGGGCGCTTTCCAATTACGAATATACAATGAGGCAAATCTCGACTTACGTTCAGAATTGGTTGCTGGCCATGGGCAATGCCTCCTTGCCCTTGTTGCTGCATCTGGCCTTGGCCACCAGCAGCGCCGGCGCCGCCACTGGCATTACTTCCACCGCTGCCTCCAAAAGGACCTTGTTGCATCGGTTGACCTTCACGCTGTTGGAGTGGTCCTCCAAAAATAGGAGGTCCACCGTTCGCAGCTCCGAGACTATTGCTGGGAGGGCCGGCCGTGTGAGGAATGGGCGCGAACATTTGGTGCTGAGCGTTTGGATTGTTGGGTCCGCCAAGCTGGGGTGGTCTATTACTATCGGGTTGAAGAGGCCCACCGAAGTTCGCTCCAGGCCCGGTTGGAGCACCGAGAGGCATCGGAGGGCCAGAGGAGCCCGAGCCATGGTTCGCGAGGAGACCACCAGGGCTGTGGATCGCGCCCATCGCACGAGATGCGACGGGCTGGTGTATTGGGATGGAACCGGCATTGCTGTGGTGGGGAGGACCGGGATGATAACCTTCACGAGGTCTCCTTTCGGCTTGCTCTTGTTCATGTCGTTCCTGATCACGTCGCTCCTTTTCGCGTCGATCCATTCTGTCGGCCTCCATGGCCATGAGGCGACGGTTCTCCTCCATGGAGTCAAGCGAGCGCTCGTCAGCGGGTTTCCCGCTCATCATCCTGAGATCGATCGTCCTCTGCGATGCAGAAGTCAGCGACACGCATGGGAGAGAAGGGCGCAGTCGGAGGGGTTGTGGGAGCTCGCGCAAGCGCCCTACCTAAGAGGGGGGGCTGGATCTTCAACCGCGCAAGCTTTGCTGCGTTGCCTGAAGCTTGGAGGACAAGGGTGATGCGGGAGACGAACAAAACTTACAGACTGATGATGCCACGCCCAATCTTGTGTCTACATGAGGGGAGCAGCGATGGATCTTGAAACGCGGTATTGTAGGGCAACGACAACGTCACGCAGCGAAATTTCGTGATGATTTACGAGCTTGTTGCCGATGCTCAACCCCTTCCCGGCTGATTGGCACGAGAACCTGCCCAAGCGCGGAAAGAGCCGTGTCACGTGGAGATAGCAAATCTCTTATCGACAAGTTCCACTTTGTGCCGAACAAAACTGCCACTCAGTGATTTTTCATCTGATCCATATTTCCGAGGTTTGCCGTTGGCAGGGGACGGCTGTATTGACTCTTGCTGAAGAATGCGACGAAAGCCTCACTATCTCAAGGTCGAGACGTTGGCTGTGAATGACTGCTGACTGTCAAGATTTCCACATGTTGCTGCTTCTTCCATATTCAATTCGTACAGTGATCAGGACATGTCACAAGATATCTAGGAGCCAACAGCCCCTGATGTATGACCAGTATCTGCGGCAAAAGGGTACAGACATGCGCAGATTCTTTGCGGAGTCGTGTTCTGCTTGATGTATCCATCGTTATATCATGTTTATTTGATCTATGCTGGTATTTGATAACCGCCTCGTCATTCGTGCCGCTTGAGCTGGTCCAGCCAGCGTGCGCTCACTGTCGCATGCCTTCAGCATAGTTGCGAACTTTATTGATGATCCACTGGCAGCAAGTCAGCTCTTGCTAATTTCAGACCGCGAGGTTCGCGATCGCACCGGAAGACCTACCACTTCACCATTTGCGACGGTGCTTGCAATATTGACCACCTCGATATTGCCAGGTTGGATCTGAAAGTGGCATTAGCGAAGCCCGCAGAGTCCCGAACTAGACACGCAAGTCTTACAAACTTGGTACCATCCCTGGTCTCCCACCAGATGTCTCTATCGTCGGCGATCGTCTTGGCCTTGTGATTCTCAGGCCAAGGGCTCATGGGAACCATGTGCGCCTCGACGAACCGACGGATGTTCCTCTGGGCCCTCTCTTGGCCATCACCGCCCTCATAGGCGTTCTCGCCAAAGTTTTGGTACTCTTTGGGGTCTTCCCATGGCTTCCGAGGCAGGTTCTCGACGGCTGAGTTAAGTGGTGCTAGCACCGTGGTATTCCTCGCCTCGTCATCTAGGCGCCGCGACGTCGACTCGATGTCGCGGGTAAAACTTGCAAAGACGTTGATGCTTCTGTCGCGGCCCATAACATCGGACAGCCTCACACCATCCTGGGCGGGAGGCGGTCGGGGCTCGGCGGGGTCTGATGGTGGCATGGCTGGGCTAACGGGGTCCAAGGTCGTGAGAGGCTTCTGACGGAGAATGCGCGGGGCGTACGAACCGGAGCGTTCTACAGGCAAAGTGAACAACTTAGCCGTCACTGTGGAGCACGTGAGGGTAAGTAGCAGAGCAGTTGACCGTTTCATGGAGGTTCCTGGAATGTTGTCCCTAATAGTCAGTTCAGAAAGCGTTGTGTTTGGCTGTCACAGCTGCAAGCGCACTGGCAGAAACTGGGTTGAAGCTCTCACGGTGGCGCGCGTCACTTCATCAGCGCACTACAGTCTAGCAAACCCGCGGGTTCTGCACGGAATGATGCGGTTGTGCGGCAGCTGAATCCCACGGGACCAGAAATCTCGGAAATGTCAGGGTATTGATTGGGCGGAGCGTCTCATGACATCATCCTTGCGCTGCAGTATGCAGCCTGTAGTGGCGCGTGCGCCCTTACAGCGGCAGCTGAACAGAGTACCAGCGGCTTTCTGAGGTCAATCAGATAGGGACACGAAAAGGCGCATCGCGTCTCAGCACGCAACATGGAAATTTCTGAGAAAATCGCAATGACTCCGAAGCTTCAATCACAAGAATGCCCTCGATAGAACTACTGCATCATGAGTTTCCAAAAGACGAGCGCACTCGACGAGTTGCACCGAGCGTAGAACTTGATGAAGGCTTCCGGATCCTTTTAGCTCGCAGGAGGACGGCGACTGCGGAGGCGGCTCGTTCGATTTCATCTCCACACTGGCAATGTCGGGTTGCCAGCTGCCAGGCTGTCCAGACGGGAAAGTATGAAGACGCGCGAGGATAAGCCGAAGAGGTCGGAATTTATTGCTGATTTCGAACAGAGAAAAGTAACCACCAAAAGCCAAAGTCGCAGCATCGGCGTCTGTCCCCAGAATTAAAAGTGCGAAAGAAGGCAAAAGCTGGCAAAACCGGCGCATTGCCACAGCTGCATCGGCCCTTGTCTGCTTCGATACCGAGATTTTGTTGATTTCCTCATGAATCATGGAAAAGTCGATGAAACGAACGAAAAGGTGGCAAGCCGCATATTGTACCGATGGCCGGAGAGCATCTGACTATTTACCCCAGCCTATTCCCCTAAGATCCCCTTTCACATGCAAGGGCCTACTCCATCCCCGAACTGCACAGCTACTCCAAGCCCAGCCCCCAATTGCCCCCCAAAGGTGCCCCAGACCGGAGGGGGCACAGGTAGTACCTTAGGTGGGAGGAGGATGAGAAGTCGGAGAAGGCGACTAGCCTAGCGGGTGGAGGACACTTCTTCACGAGGTTGATGCGAGGCATGATGGCCGAAAAGAGGGGACGGCGATGCAGGCTGGCCGGACTGGGGAAAGTTACTGAGTGGAGTGGGAGATCCTCGGTCAGGTGCTAAAAGCTCCGGATCGGCATCATCTGACCTGATGCACCGAGCGAATGTGTGGGGGAAGAGGCCCGAGTGGGCGAGACTAAGTTAGTATGCTACTGAAGTATTCTTCTTGTTGGAGTCCTGCTTAGCCTTTGGAGCCGCCGCCAGAAGGTGCCGACAAAGTGCTCGATCCAGCCGCAAGGCGAAGGCGAGATCTTACTAGTGCACTGTCTCCAAGGAGGCTGGAAGAAGGGTTTTGAAAGCCGTCCCATGGTGGCGTTGAAGCCCGTGAAGATTCATCTGCTTCACCGCAAGGACACCAGAGCACACCTTCTTTTGCAGTTTGACACGAGGCGTGACACCTGGTTGGTTTGCGTTTTTGCAGGAACCGTGGCGGTGGAGTCGGGTAAAGCCTGTGCTCGCTAGCTGTTCGAGGTGACGGCGTGATGGGGTCTTCCTCTTCGGTCTGCTTGGGATGGACAGACACACAGACAGCGCAGCGGCACTCGCCTCAGCCTGAGAGCGTAAGCATGACCAAACGTAACCACATCCTGACAGGTGACCTTCACATGCCAAATGGAACGACCTGAAACGGTCAACAGGAGAAAAAAAAAAATCGAGGGACTTCCCCTACCAACGCCAGCGTAGCCCCAATTGCCTTGTGATAGACTAGCTTTACCCAAGCTGGCCCGGCCGGGTCAAAAGGTAAGGCAACTTGCTAATTGGGGTTGGTAAAGTCGGGGATTGCTATCTGCCATCCCTTCTTCTCCAGATTTTGGATTTTTGGGGAAAGGAGAACGCCTAGTGTCGTTGGTGTCCACAGCAACAGCAGCCGCAACAGCAGCCGCAACAGCAACCGCGAAAGTCCGAAATATGGCCACAGCTACGGCTTCATCGTATCTCTCTTTCCAAGCGTCCGTCTTCCGTTGGTCGTCGCTACAGTACCAGCTTCCCCAGCAACAATTTGAACGGGGACGCTTCACCAGTTTCAGTCCAAGGTAGGTACTTCCTCAGGTACCTTCACCTGGCTTTCTCCCCCCCACACTCCCCCAGTTTTCCACTTCGCGGTCCACCACCGAAGGAAGCGAAAGCAGGTCCTGCTCGGCCAGAATTGCTGCGAGAGGCAGAGGGTCTGGTCTGTCTCTCATGCCTGCTACAGCATCGTGTAAAAAAAAAAAAAAACCTCCGCAGCCGGAGTCAATTGCCTCGTGTGTCTTGCTAGGATTCTATTGCTTTGATTTATGGATAGGTACCATAGTACTCTAGACGATTGCAGACATCTCCTATTGTATTGTCCCTTTGTCTGCTCCGCCCCCAGACTCTGAAATTTCCAGCCTCAGGCAACTTAGGTAACTTGCAGCAACTTTGTAAGTGACTTACCAACCCGCGCATTCTTACTGGCACGTCCCAATGGGTGACGCCCATCTGCCCCAGACCATCCCCCCGACCCAGACCAAAACTGGCCCCAAAAACCCGCTAGCATCACGGCGGGTGGCCCAGTCGAGTCCCATGAAATTCCCCAGTGCTAATTCCCCCCCTGTTCCCTCCCAGGCGCTTCGACCTCGGCTCACGACTCGCCGTGTCAGCACTGCGCCAGCACCAAGCACACCCTAGGTACCCTTTGTGACGCGAGGTAACGAAGTGCCTACATAGTACCTTGCCTCGACTTGCCGTTTCCCTCGGCGTAGCTTAGACACGAAGCCGCCGCCGCTCCTCCCACGCTCCCACCGTGGTCGACTCGTTTACTTCTTAAACCTCGACATCCATAAACTCTGTTCACTCCCCCACCAACCTTTTCCATCTTCTTTGTTCGTTCCCCATCTGTCCTTCTGGAGCCCATCCGTACACATCAATCAATATGGCACCCAGAGTTATCGTCGTCGGCGGTGGTCGTAAGTAGCATTTCTCTCATGAGCCCTATTGCCTAGCTCGTCCTCATCACTTGCTAACCCGTCGCTCCTAGTGTCCGGCTTGAGTGCTGCGCACACCATTTACCTCGCCGGTGGAAACGTCGTCGTTCTTGATAAGCAGGGTGAGAAATTTCCTAGATGTGGCACCCAGTCGCAATACTGACGCTTCCGCGCGCAGGCTTCTTCGGAGGCAACTCGACAAAGGCCACTTCCGGCATCAACGGTGCTTTGACCAGGACACAGGTCGATACCAAGATTGCCGACAGCGTCAAGCAGTTCTACGATGATACCCTGAAATCTGCCCGTGACAAGGCTCGTCCCGACCTGATCAAGGTCCTTACCTACAAGTCCGCTGCTGCCGTTGAGTGGCTCCAGGACGTTTTCAACTTGGATCTCACTCTCGTTTCGCGGTTAGGGTATGTCCAATTTTACACTCCAGTCCCTTGAAGTACTAGCTAATTCCGTGTGCAGAGGCCACTCCCAGCCCCGTACCCACCGTGGCCACGACGCCAAATTCCCCGGTATGGCCATCACCTACGCCCTTATGCAAAGACTCGAGGATCTCGCCGAGACCGAGCCCCACCGAGTCGAGATCATCAAGAAGGCCCGCGTCACCGGCCTCAACAAGGAGGGCAACACTATCACCGGTGTCAAGTACGAGTTTGGCGGAGAGGAGCATACTCTCGATGGTCCTGTCATTCTCGCCACTGGCGGTTACGCCGCTGATTTTGGCGAGACCTCTCTCTTAAAGAAGCACCGTCCTGATACCTATGGCCTTGCCACCACCAACGGCACTCACGCCACTGGTGACGGCCAGAAGATGGTAATGGCTATTGGCGGAAACGGTATCGACATGGACAAGGTCCAGGTTCACCCGACTGGTCTGGTCGACCCCAAGGACCCCGGATCCAAGTGGAAGTTCTTGGCTGCAGAGGCTCTTCGTGGCGAGGGCGGTCTTCTGCTTAATGCCGATGGCGACCGCTTCTGCGACGAGCTCGGCCACCGTGATTACGTCTCTGGCATGATGTGGAAGGAGAAGGACAAGAACAAGTTCCCCATCAGATTGGTCCTCAACTCAAAGGCCTCCAAGGTCCTCGACTTCCACACTCGCCACTACTCTGGCCGTGGCCTGATGAAGAAGATGACCGGCGAGCAGTTGGCCACGGAGATTGGCTGCTCTCCCGATCACCTTCAGAAGTCTTTCCAGACTTACAACGCCATCGCTGATGGTAAGCAGAAGGATCCTTGGGGCAAAAAGTTCTTCCACAACCTGCCTTTTGACATCAACGATGACTTCCACGTTGCCGTCATGGAGCCCGTCCTCCACTTCACCATGGGTGGTATCGAGATCAACGACAAGGCCCAGGTTCTCAACAGCGAGCAGAAGCCCTTTGACGGTCTGTATGCCTGTGGTGAGCTGGCTGGCGGTGTCCACGGTGCTAACCGTCTCGGTGGTTCTTCTCTGCTTGGCTGTGTCGTCTACGGCCGTGTTGCTGGTGACACTGCCAGCAACTACTTGTTCCAGCAAGCTCTCAACGGTGCTGGTGGTGCAGCTGCTCGTATGGGCCAGATCTCTCTGCACCTCGACCCTGCGCAGCCGGGCCGTGTCACGATCGATTGGAATAACGCTGGAGGTGCTGGTGGACAGGACATCCCTGCTCAGCAGACAACTTCCGCTGCTGGACCTACACCTATGCAAGGCGGACAGAAAGCTGACAAGCCCAACGACCCTAAGAAGTTCTCGATCCCCGAGAAGGAGTTTACCATGGAAGAGGTTGCCAAGCACAACAAGAAGGAGGATTTGTGGGTTGTCGTCAAGGGTGTTGTGATGGATCTCTCAGACTGGTTGGAGGAGCACCCTGGTGGTCCTCAGGCTATCATGAATTTCATGGGCCGCGACGCCACTGAGGAGTTCGAGATGTTGCACGATGACGAGGTCATTCCCAAATACGCACCACAGCAGGTGATTGGCCGTGTAAAGGGCCAGACGCCAAGTCTGGAGCTTTAAATACGGAATGATCGATGAGGCGACGGCTTGGTTTGGGTAAAACAGTGATAAAGGAGTACGCGTGCGCATTAGCGCACTTTTGATTTGGGCATTTTTTCATATGTAGTCACTATTGGAATTGTATACGCAGACACACTCTGTAGTCTCTTGGACTCAAAGGACCTTCATTTTCCTGTTCACCTCACCTTCCCTCTTTTGTGATAACTGGTTGATGAATAAGCTTTTAGAATACACAATAAGTCACCTGACTTAGTTCCAATAGCCGGGGCGCCTTGGGAGGCTTACCTCATCCCCCACCTTTGATCCGCGGCGCGGGATTCCCGAACTACATTAAGCATTAACCTCACAGCTCTCTCCTTCGTCTCTGGTTGCGACAGCCCGACACCGCGTTTACAATGGGAAAGGTTCACGGAAGTCTTGCTCGCGCCGGTATGTCTCCCTCTTCATCGCCTAGCGTAAGCCAGACGCAATGATTGATCACGTGTGTGTTTTTTGACAGGCAAAGTCAAGTCCCAGACCCCCAAGGTCGAGCCCGCTGAGAAGGCCAAGACGCCTAAGGGCCGCGCGCACAAGAGGGAAATCTACACGCGCCGCTTCGTCAACGTCGCCGTCACCGGTGGCAAGCGCAAGGTGAGCAACGGCATTTCAGCTGCCAACGTTGGCAGGGCGAGGGGAACGAAATCAAACCAAGGCTGACCGTGAATTTGACATGTAGATGAACCCCAACCCCGGCAACTGAGTGGCATCTCGCGAGCTTCCGACGATTCGACGCGGCCTCTGTTGCTGTTGATGATGCTTCTTTTACGACGTAAAACTCTGGCGAAAGTGTACGGCCGAGGAGCGGTATGGCGATCGGGATACGGGGTCGGTAGATTACATTAGCGAAAACGGGCGTTGGTGCCGTTGTTGCTGTTATTGTTGTCTTGTTGTTGTCGTGTTTCGGCTTTAAATCGAAATCGAGCTGTTGTTGCGTAGGGAGACATGCCTGCTTAGAAATAGATATGAGCCGCGAGGACCTCCTTCGTCTTCCCCGCTCGGGGACGGCGCATACGAGGATGCTCGAAGTTGCATGTGCGTGCGTGTTCGTAGGTTGGCTTCCACTCCGTCTTGCCCCGTGATCCTTGAGACGAGATAGCAAGTCCAGATTCTCGATGGCCGTTCGTTGACCAGCCATCTCTAATCTCAATGCTATCGACTACAGAAGTGTGAAAGGGGAAAAGGTACAGAGGGGAGAGAGATGGCAGAAGAAACCTGGAATCAGGCTGGATCGTCGCGCCTCCTCCGGTGATGGCGTCGCTCTATTTTCCGGTGGGGTTTCGGTGTTCCAAGGCAGCGTGTGACGATGCTGGATAGCCAGGAGCGCTTCAGGCGCCGAAGCGGTAGTTGCCCTTCGCCACCTCGTTCCCTGTGTTGTAACCGGTAGCAATCGATAAGCAGAGGCAAAGTGACGAAAATTATCCTCGCATCATTCTGGTTTTTTTTTTTTTGAGTTTCGTGGGATTCGTTGAAAGGGATGGCGAGGACGTGGACAAGAGAGAGACCCCGCACGCCGTGATCGCCGAGAAGCAAAAATAGGAAAAAAGCGGAGGTTTTATGGCTGAAGTTCCGGTATGTACGATGTGGTGGGAAAGGACATAAAGTCTTTTTTGGATGGGCCATCTGCATGATTGGAATTTGTCAATTATTTCACCGCGGATGCGCTTCTTGAATTGTACGTTCCGGGTATATGAACCGCTGTGTGGACGGGTTCCATTCCATCTTCTCGTCCACGTAAAAAAAACATCGTGATTGCTGCTGATCCCTCTTCTCTTTCCGCTGTTATAACAGGCTATTGTGGTTTCCCTTCCCCTCACACCATCGAACGTTGTTTGAGTGAGTATAGCGCCCACCACCTTCCCGATTTCTGCAGCAAAACCCATTCAAACTACCATCGAGCAAGTTGCGTAGAAAATTCCCTTCGCTCAAAGCTCAACTCTTGAATTATGAGCACCGCCGGTTTAATATAAGAATCCTCCCTTCTTTCTCTCACCCAGTCCTCGCGCCTCAGAGTTTCGGAGCCGAAGGGGGGGGGGGGGGGTGTTGTCGAAAACAATGCAAAAAGCTCCGCACATCTTGGGTTATCTCAAAGTTGGTCGCATGAGACATGATACTCGGCTGGCACAGGAGAAAACATCCATGAGGCTTTTCCGACATTCGCCAGAAAACACTGGAAGCGATGAATCCGAAAGAGTCGACGGTGTGTCGTCGGGAGCCCGCCAGGGGAACTGTGCGCCGAGTTCCCGCTGCAAAGTTCTCCCGAGTGCACCCAGGAAATCAAGCACTATTCAAGATGTGGTACGGCCGCGTTGCCTACCTTGGTCATTGAGGTTATGCTGTGCTGAAAATATTGGGCCGACCAGGGGCTTGGGATGCAGGCACGCAATGGCGGGAACCTGTCTGTTGTGACCCTTACTAGATCAGGTCTTGAAAGGCATTTTGCTTTTTTATATGTGCAGTGTATTGACCGAAAATTACCAAAATCACCATCGCCACCGAGATACACGCAGCAGAACGTCTTGATCAAGGAAACTGTTCTCAATGTGCAAAACATATTTATTGGTACGGCGATTTTGTTGGCTTTTAAACAACTAATGATGTAGTTATTTTCTGGCGGTCAAGTGAACAAAACTGCGATCGCTTCGAACTTCACTCCACCATGTGACACTCCATTTCTCCTCCTCAATATGTCATTGCCGAATGTGGCAAATCAGAAAAAAAGGGAAAACTGCAGTTGAAATTGTGCGTATCGGCTTGCTGCTCTAGTGGTATCATCTTTGTGTGTAACAACCCGCAACGAAAAGGAAGAAGCAGTAGATGGGTATTAGCGGTTGATTACTGAAGAGCCGAAGTCCGGCCAGGGACCTGGTGAAAGTCGGATACGTCTTGAACCGTTTGGGATAATTAGAGGCCGGAGAAGAGGGCGCTGTTTTCCGCGATACCGATAGTGATGCGGTGATCATTCAAAGAAACGCAGTAAACTGAAAATCAAGTCGTTCGACCCAAAATTGGCTACTCAATCAATCTAGCGGCGGACTGGAGGAGGAGTTCGAGCGTCTGGGCTGGTCGAGTTCTCCATGTTGCCCGTAAGCTCTGCAACACGCGCCTTGATGCGGGCGACACGAGATTCAATTGCTGTAGGTCATTAGACTCCAATCTTGTCGATCGTCTACGCCACAGGGTGGTACTCACTCTCCTCTCCGCTTGTGTCCTCATCACCATCGGTTGTCTTGCTGTATCCACCGCGACTCTGCTCCTCACTGGGTCGCTGGGCGGCACGTTCCGCAGCATTCTTGCGGATCTGAGCCCAACGATCCTGCGCCTGGGGGCTCCGGGAGCCATCAGTTGGGGAAACGGGCGACGACGTCTTCGCAGGCGGCTCGGGCGTCTTGTGTCTCGCGATGGGGTGAGGGACCGCGTCATCGGAAGAGTCTTCGGGCACGAACGCGGGCTGCTCCTGCAACGGACCTTGGTCGAACAGAGAAAATTCGTGGTGAGCCTCGTTGGCATCCTCGGCATCGATACGGGAAAGCGATCCATTAACCGACGGCTCATACTGCGGCTCGTGAGCTTGGGTCTCAATAGGGGCTGGCTGAGGCGTCTCCATTGGCGTAGTGTAAGCCTCGGCGGGCGTTGGTGTGGGAAGATTGGACTCAGTGGCAGTGGGCTGGGGAACAGGAGACGATGCAGGTCTTGGTGGCTCAGGAGTCGCTGCTGTATCGCGCTGGAGCATACCATTCACATCCGCGGCGGCGTGCTCAGGGAGTTTCGAGTTCCGGTTCTTATTGCGGCCAAACAGCTTGCGGAGACCGCCACCGCCGGTCTTCTCCTTGTGCAGCTTCTTCTGCTTCTTGTCCTTCGGGCTGGTGTCCGGTTCCGGAGTGAACATGTTCTCGCGGGCCTCATCGTGGGAATCCTTTGGCGGAGGCAGTGGGGAATTGCGGCCGCGTGACTCGAAACGCTCGGTGGGTGCAAGACCATTGGGTGTTTCTGCCCTCTGCGAGTGGGCGGCAAGCTCATCGTTTTGTTGGGGCGGCAGCGGAGATGGCGATCGGGGGAAGCCTGACGAATTCTGTGTCAATGGTGAGGGCTGCGGTTGGAGAGACGGCGACTTGGCTGGAACCTGAGGACGCAGTTCATTGCCGTTAGTATGACCATCCGTATACTCATTGTGGCCGTGGCTACCGTTTCTTTGCATGGTAGAAACCCCGATCCCACGTCCAGTAGTGTTGTTTGCAAGATATGCCTCCCGGATAGCCTCCTTGTCGTATTTGTTCGCCCACTTCATCGCGGGAGATGCCTGTCTCATGATGTCGGGCTGAAGAGTCATCACACTAGTCGTCTTCTCCATTGCCAATGCATCGTTACGTCCTCTCCGGGCATTCAGAACTTGCTGCTTCATCTGCTGCTCCTGCTGTTGTCTTGCCTGGAGTTGTGCAGCGGCAGCCTGGATCCGGGCTTGTTGGTCCGGGCCAATGCTTGACTTGCTGGTGTTCGGGTCATTATTCTTGCTCCCCTTCTCCAGGGCATGCTTTCCAGTTGACTTGCGGCGGTTGACTCCCTTGTTGCGACGGGTCCAGCTAAAGAGACCCTTCTTCTCGGCGATGTAGGCGCCCTCCTGGGGCTCAGGGGCCGCTCCAGCGACCATTTCCTCCATAACCAGCCAACGTCCAGATCTGATGGCCGTCTCGATAACGGCACAGCGGCCGAAGGCAGACTTCCTTTCCGGTGTCTCTTCAGGGGCGAGACTGCTCATCCAAACCCACCAAAAGGCCTCATCGAGGTCGAATCGGGAAATGCTGGCCAACTCACCAGGCTCTAAGCGATGCGACTCGAGTCTAGGGTTGTGCGACTGGGAGCTTTTCTGTCGAACCGCCGTCTCGATTGGCGGAAGAACCTTATCGGGAGGCAGCAGCATGTTCGGGTTGTTGGGATTATCGTCAACAAAGCCAGAAGACAGGAAGTCTGCCCAGGAGGGCGTGGTGGGCCGTCCAAGACCGACGTTGCCCGCTGCCGGCGTAGTTCTTAGCCCGGGCGGCTGCTTTCGAGCCGCTGCGGCAGCAGCTTCATCTTCGTCGTCTTCATCTTCGAGCGCACTTGTGAAACCGATATCCTCAAATCGCGACCAAGAGGCATCCCTCAAGCTGGTTGAGTGCTTTGAGCTAGAGACCTGGGATTGGTTGGCAGAAGAGATCGCCTTGAGGACACGGCGACATTCTTCAGTCAGGGCTTTGACAGGATCCTCGTACTCGGAGAATTCGCGCAGCGCTCGATCCTCGTCACGGTACTGGAAGTGGTTCGCCCGTCTCAACAATGCGAACGGTGTGGGGGACACTGTGTCGACAATCATGACAACCTTATAGGTTGAAGACTGCATCAACGAGGGTCTCTGAGGGGGGTACTCAGTCTCTTGCAATAGCTTTTGGAGAGACATTGGCAGCATAGAAATGCCTTGAGTTGGCTTCCGAGGCGCCAGCGATCGAAGGTAGGCGAAGAATAAGTGGCTCGTAGCGTCGGCGGCGCTGGACCTTGTTAGTGCTGATCACTGCGAAGTCAATCCGACTTACCTGGCCCAAGACTTGTAACCGCCCTCGAAGCCGCTGCCCGTGTCCTTCTGTTCGAACGCCCACCATGCAGCCATTCGAGAGAGCTTGCGTCCGCCCAGACCGTTCATTTTACCGTGAGCGGCAATTGCAGACAGCAAATCAAAGTAATCAAAAATGATACTTGACCGAGCTCCGTCGTCGACACTGAGAGGTATGAACGTCTTGAATGAGTCTCTCGCCATGTTCGAATCTGCGAGGCACATGAGCCACCAATCCGCGTGGGGACAGGATAGTCGTCGCATGTATTGCGCTTACCTTGCTCGCCAACCTTGAACAGCTCATACGCATCCCAGCCAACAACGCCGCCTTGGAGTCTGCTCCAACACCATTTTACAACGCCGGCAATGACCTTGACAGTCTCAGCATTTGCACGCAATCAATTGGACAGGGCCACATACCATAGGCTCGGTCATACGGAGTTCCTGCGAGAGGAACTCGCCGCGCAGAGGTTGGCTGCCATCGAAGAAATGGCGAATGAAGGTACGGACAGCACTGGGATCCGAGGTAGGACGGAAAGGAAGAAGGAGGAATGGATGATCCAGGGCTATTAGCGGGCAAACATGTTAGCCTTCATGAGTTCGATGAGTCGCATCAGTGGAAAAGTTGATGCGCGGGACATTGGAGCACGGAAAGTGGGAAAGTGGTAAAGTCGTACCTCGTGCCTTGAGCTCCTTAGTGCAACGTCTGATCAGGTCTTGGATCTCCTCGGGTTCGACCGTCTTTCTCGTGTAAGCGTCGTCCCATCGTGGCTTCGCAGGCAGCTGATCGGCAGCATCATGGTTGGCGCCTTTCTTCTTTTTGGTTGGACCATCCTTGCCCTTCAAGCGAGAGAAGAGGCTAGGCATTCTGAACGTAGGAAATCGCCTTCAAATGGGCGATAACTGTGTTAGGCGGGGAGGAGCGCGCGGCATTCGAAGAGTGGACGAAAGTGAAATGGAGTCGTCACGACGACCACGATGAGGGTTTGAGCAGGTCGTAAGTCGTATAAGAGGTCTGAAACACGGCAGGCCCAGGTGTTCGAGATTGCGGATTCGCGTCGCGTCGCCTCCGGTGGTGGGGGACTCGCTAAGGGTACGCGATAGGGGAAGGTATCGTCAACGAAAGACTGCGTCGCGCGTTTGTCGAATGTCAATGATACGGCCTTTCTGGAACGGTCCCCGCGAGTGCATTCCACTAGGAAATTGCGGAGAAGGAAAACGACGTCGAGGGTATCGGAAAAATGGTTGGGCTTCAAGAAACGAGGGCAAGGCTCCAGCAAGTCTCCAGCAAGGGACAGTGAGACGAGGAAAAGGTGTGTGGTTGATGATGTGGTGGTGATGGTTCGGCGTCTTGGGCAAGAACCGAAAGAGAGGCGGCACCTTCACTTTCAGGGGCGAATGAACAAGCGGCGGGCTATTAATTGGAGGAGAGGGAAATGGCAATAATTGGGTGGTCCCCTGGAGGCTTGGCTGCTGTCGGTGCTTGTCTCTTTGATTTTCTTTTTCCTTTTTTTTTTTCCCCCTTCTTCTCTTACCTGCTTCCCTTTTTTTTTTTTTCTCCCTTTTTTTACTGTTCTTGCTCCCTCTGTCTGTATCTCCGTATCTTTTCCCTGGACACACAGAAGTACCTTTTGTGTGACAGGCACAGCAGTCGGGTACCTAAGGGCGACCCTGATATGACGGCCCGATGGGGAATAGCGGCAATGCAGCGGGTTAGGAGAGGCTTCCAGTCCGTGGGTCGTGGGACTCCGTGCTCCGTGCAGTGTGTGCTGTGCAGCCTGCAGCAGCGCCCTGTGCCCTTCTCTGGTAGGAGTGTAGGGAGGGGAGGCTTTTGGAGGCTTGAGGTCGGCTCGCAATGTCTCTGGGCCGTCGTTTGACCTCTCGAGCGTAGGCGGGTTTTCGGGTGATGCTACTATAGTGGCACCTGAGGGTCAGGCACAAACGACAAAGGTGGGAGAGAAGAGGGGCAGACAGGCCATGAAATGAAATTAAAATCGCTGGATAGAGGACCCCGGCTGAGTGCCACAGGCGCCAACGCCAACACTCGCGGACCTTCGATCTCTCCTCTCGACTTGGGAGCTTGGCCTGCCGACTTGGGACTCACCTCAGGCTGGCCCAGACAAGTCGCAGGCACCGCACACTCTGTGACCTCGACCAGTCGATGGAGTCCGATGTGTGGTT
Organism: Colletotrichum euphorbiae; assembly: GCA_037178605.1. NCBI lineage: Eukaryota > Fungi > Ascomycota > Sordariomycetes > Glomerellales > Glomerellaceae > Colletotrichum > Colletotrichum euphorbiae. Next base: position 159,187 of record JAXCEF010000004.1, read on the forward strand.
GGACGGAGTTGCCACAGTGGGACTAAGTACCAACTAAGATCCCAGATGTTAGTAGGGATACAAAAACGGCGGGAAGCATCAAGTGTGTAAGCGGACGTCGCGGCGCCCGGACGACTCGCAAGAAGCGGAACAGTCGTGATGGCAATGACGATGACGAACGGGGGAAGAGGAGGGTGTAGGGGATGGAGAAACTAAAGGGAAAAGACAAGACAAGACAAGACAAGACAAGACGGAGAGACGACGCGCAAGATATCAGTGGTAACTTCCATGCATCTGGGATAAGGTGTCTGTAATGCAGAGACAGCTATGCGATGCCGCCAGCCAAGAGCATGGAAAACCTCAGACGAAAAAAAACGACGATTCAGCAACTTCCGGCGCGACTCATCAGTATCAGCTTCGGCGGACAGACCGGACGGGCAGGAAAGGGAAACACTGGGTGCTTATGAACGGCACGAGACAACGGGAACGCAGAATCCTTCATCTCTCGAGGGCATGCTGTCATCGACAAGGCGAAGCAAGGTTGACGTGTAGTCAAGCTGGGTATCTGTACCTCGTGCCATCCATCTCGTCCGAGTCGTTGATCTCATTCAGCCCCTCAGAACCCAAGTGATGGCTGGGCCTCATGCTGCCCGGGCACAGATGCCCTCAAGGTCCGTCGGGGCAAGATATCTAGTGAGTAAGTAAGATACATGACATTCCTCGACCACGAGGTGAGTTCAGTTCGAGACGGTCGGCCATGCCTGGCTTTTCGTCGCGGTATTACCACGGACGGCTTGAGACAGTTTGTCTCTTCTGCTTGGTGCTTGGTATGGGCAAGCCTGGTTACCCCGTCTGTGTCTACTCCGCACCTTAATTGAGCCCCGCGAATCCGTTAGCTCCGGCCGATGCTGCTTGTACAGTGCAAGTCCAGCTGAATGAATCTGGTTGTGTTTCTAGGCTGATTTGCTCCGGCGAAGCGTGTGAAATGTTCGTATTTCACTTCATCTCAAAAGACCAGCCAGTATGAGAAATACCTGGCAACTTACAGAAGTCAGTTGAATGAATTGTAATAAAATGGAAAGCGCGTATCCTAGTGCGCTCGCTACCTCCTGCCGCCTACTACTTCTACCTCCGGTACCTTACCTTAAGGTAGGTAGGTGCCTTGTTGGTCCGGGCCCGTCTTATTCCTTCCCCGTAAGGCATGCCCACAACGCTTGGAGGACCTGGACCATTCACTACCCACTACCACCCACCCACCCACCCACCCTCATGTGGTGCATTCCATTGTGCTCCTCTCCTGCCGCCTCTCATCATCTCTGGGCCCTGGGCCCTGGGCCCTTACCTCACTTTAACCCACCCGGCCTGGCTGTCCAGTGGGGGTGGACCCTGTCTTGTTTCGGACCGGGAGCTTCTTTGACTCGTTTTGCCTGGCAGTTGGCCGCAATCAATCCAATATTCTATCCAGCAAGACCCCAATGATGTTGCATCTTTGCAAGATGCAAGCTACCTTGCCTATGTATACCTGGTAAGAGAGAAGAAAACTCTTGCTGTCCACCAGTGACCACCGTCTCTTCCGCTAAGGCAACATCTCGCAGCTGTATCTCCACGTCCATCTCCCATCTGGCGTTGGAGAACCACGGAAATAGGCGATGCTTTATCGCGCCACTCGGCACTTACTCAGAATTCTGGCTGATGTACGCGGCTCAACATTAACACAACCTCACTTTAGTCAGTGAGGCGGCCTAGAGTACTTTGTCGACGATCTATATGTATGCCATTCCGGCTACGAATGTCTGTATTCATTCCGCCGACACCGCCGTCCTCGGGTGAGGTTATTGCAATGACCAATTAAGCACGACTTGCACGTCCAGGTATCAGGGCGCAAATTTCCAACATCCTTGTATCACCCTTGCTGAGGTCGCGCCTCGCAGCATCCCCCAGCCAGGGAGCGACATAGCATAGCATGATGACCACTCGCAGAGGCGGCGAGACGCGTCTCTAACCTATTGCTTGGTTACTTCAGTCCTCCGGCGCCCGCCCGTCCGCCCCTCACCCGGCTCGATACGACACGGTACCATGCTCATGTCAAGTGCCTGCAGGAATTCAACTGACGCAGAAGAAATAGCAAAAATTTCAGCGACATCCAGGAAAGAAACCATGAATCTGGGGCGCCGCCGTGCCGCTTGAGTCGGCCGGGAAAACCAATGCTGTTAGCGCTGCCAAGAAGGGCCCGGATAATGGATACGACGCCACTTCCACCGCCCGTGAAAGCCCTCCTCTGAGGCTCAGAATAACCTGCCTCCGACATCCGATCTAGGACAAATCGTCAACTTCCCAGCTCGCCAGGATCTGCCAATAATAGGCAGAGCAAGTTTCTGTGTGATGTGAGGAAGTCGATTCGCCGGTCGCTCCGTGCATGAGATGGCCGTTGCCAGCACATCCTCGTCGTCACCCTTCCACCATTCACAACCGGGTCTTCCTACATCCACTGAGCTGAGTACCCCGTCGGGACAAGTCATTGGTCGTGTCCTGTGTGACCTGTGCGCTTGATCGGCGTGTGCTGGCATCCACTTGGGAGTGCTGTCAAGCCTGACGGGAAGCGACTCATTCGCCACTTGCATTGGGCATCGTGCACGTCACAGATCTCCAAACCCCAGCGAATGTCGTGCCGACGGGACCTCGCTACCGTCGTTCTCACCGTCTAGATTCTTTCTTCTCGGCGAATACAGTCGGCAACTTTGGTCGTGACATATCAGAATGATGCCATTGAGAGGAAATGGCTGGCAAGCAAGCTATCCGCTGGCATGGCACGGAATGGCACCCTTCCATGGGCTCCCTCAAACCATTCATCGGCGAATGCGACGGTGTTTGAGCCTTCCGTTATTGCGTCCTGCCCATTTGTTCCCGCGCAGTGAGCAATCCTGGTCTTGCCAGGTTCGCATGAACGCACCTCCAAGGGGCCCAAGGACCTGCCTGCCTCTGCGCGTCTGTTCCATGTGCCCTGACTGGCCAGATCGAATGCGAAACTCCTTTCTGGGCCTGTCTCGTCGAAAAAGTAGCTCCGCTACTAACTAATAAATGTCAGAAATGTCTGTTCATACTCCACCGAATGACCAAATCAGTTATTGGACGATGTCTTTAAGGGGCCCCGGCTCTACTTGGGAGACGACCCGCCGCTGTCTTACTCAGAAACGTCCTTAACCTGCAAATGTTCAAGCCCTTGGTGAACGCGAACCCTTCGACTGCGCTACCCGGATCTCAGCATGCCAATCGCCGCTGCATGTCTTTTTTTTGACTCGCCGGCATAAGCTTCCGGTGGCATGGCACTACACCAACACAGATTCCCTTCAAATGACATAAGCTGCTGACCATTTAGGACCCCGAGATGACATGTGACTACCTGCTGAGACGTGGTTCAAGCATTTAACACAGCACAAACGTGCCAAAACCAAGGCCCGACCTCGGTATAATAGCTTGGGGGGAATGCAAGAAAAAGAAAATCCCAACAAGCAGCCCGGATTGCCATGTTTTTCAGCTGCGCAGGACCTGCAAGGACCAAACGATGCATGAAATAGCCATGTTCGATGCAGCGACTTCGAACGGTTCGTTGCCGTAATCGGGTGCCAGCTCCGTCATTCTGCCGGCTTCACCGTTCAGGTCCGATCGGTCTCGGGGCGAAGCGCCATGGACCCACCTCCGACCGGGGGCCGGCTCCGGTCGCTCCGGTCATACTCTGCAGATTTCACTGAAAAGCCTAGCCTTTCTACGGAGACTGTCTACAGAGAGCTGCCAACGGCAAATGCATCCTCTCCGTAGCCATATTTGATCTAACGCGAGATGCGGTCGTTAAAACGACGACGAAGTAGACGTCGACCCTGACCTCGAGAGGTTGTAAACATGGGAGATGCCCACCACAATGCGAAGCTGATGCCATGACTTTTTGACACCGCCGCCTCCTCCTAGCATTTTTCGATGAGACTGCATCTTCTGTGTCGCCGCGCAACACTGGCGTCCCAGCATGTTGTGCGGTCGAGATCGCCTGTAAGCTCTATAGTCCACTAATGAAGTATGGAAGTCACTTGCACGCACGGTTGTCAGACCGAAACATCGTCGGTGAATCGAATTTCACCTATCCTTTTTCCAAGCCAAGCCCACGCAACTAACATCGTGGCCACTCCCGTCATGCATCTATACGTGATCCGTCATATGCCCACAACAGGCCGTATCATCTAGTAAAACATTTCATGATCTAGGCCATTCCTAGTGGATGGTCGAGATACCCAGTGGCAAATGAGACTGGCATCCACCAATACCCAATCCAATCGCCGTCCTGCCTCTTCCAAATCACTCCTCTTTAGGCGAGGTCTTGACCTCAGCCACCTTGTCCGTCTCAACCTTCTCCTCGCCATCCTCCCCGGTCTCAACCGTCTTGGTCTCGACGACGAGAGCCTTGACCTTCTTCGCCCCGCTCAGGTCCCAATCGATCTCAGCGCCAGCGCCGTACCGCGAGACGAGCCACTCGTTGGCCTTTTTGAAGTGCCCGCAGTCGAAGAAGCCACGCGAAGCGCTCAGCGGGCTGGGATGTACGCTTTTGAGGACGAGATGCTTCTTGGCGTCGACCTTGACGACGCGCTTGCCCGCGGGGGTGCCCCAGGCGACGAAGACGACGCCGCGCGAGCGCTTGGCAGCGACGAGGTCGATGACCTTTTGCGTGAAGCGCTCCCAGCCGCGGTTCGAGTGCGAGTTGGCCTCGTGCGCACGCACCGTCAAGCACGTGTTCAGCAGCAGCACCCCACGGTCCGCCCAGGGCGTCAGGAGCCCGCCGTTCTTGGGCGGCGGGGCGAAGGAGGGGTAGTCCTTCTTGAGGGCGATGTACATGTTCTTGAGCGAGGGGGGCGCTGGGGTCGGGGGCCGGACGGAGAAGGCGAGGCCGTGGGCTTGATTGTGGTTGTGGTAGGGATCTTGGCCTATGACGACGACCTTGACGGTGTTAAAGGGGGTGTGACGTGACCTATTGAGACCGAGTTAGAAGGATATTTGAGGGAAGGGGGTGGGGGAAGAATGAAGAGCTATAGAGGGGATCCACGAACCAAGAGTAGACGTCCTCTTTGGGTGGGAACCACTTCCTCCCCGCATCCGTTTCTCTGTTGAGGAACCTCTTGAGGTCGAGGAAATCCTTGCTCGTGACCTCGTCCTTCAAGTGCGCCAGCCAGCTCTCGTGCAGCGTGTCGATCTCGAGCTGGAGCAGCTCCTTCTGTTCGGCCGTCAGTCCGGCGACCCACTTCTCCTTGTCGAACTTGGGAGCCGGCGTCTCGGCACTGCCGCTCCCTGTAGTGGAACCCTTGGCGGCGGCGGCGGCGGCGGCGCCTGCTGATTTCGGGGCGGTGCCGAAGAAGGACTTGATGCTGCCGTCCTGCTTGGGCTTCTTGCTATCTCCAGACGACAGCGTGCCGGCCTTTCGCTTCAGGGTCGACATTTTGATCTGTGTGTATGAGAGGAACGAGTATGGATGGACGACAGGTCGTGTGATGGTGGAGGCCCCTTGAATTGGGCAAAGACCGAGAGGCACTGGGAGGAATGGACAGCGTAGACGTTGAATCGTGGGATAGCGTTGGGAAGATACGTGAAAGGCGTCAATCGGTCGTCAGTGGCTTATCACAAGCCAGGATTTTGATTACAAAAGAAGTAAGGGTGTAGAATGAGGAGGAGAGGATGGAGGAGAAGAAGTGAGGTTCGGTAACGAAGAAAGAGGTTGGCATTGAAAGGTCGTAGTCGAGGATTTCTTAGCCCTGCGGTGCCAGCGCCAGCGCCAATGCCGGTCTGCGGACCGTCGCGTGGAAGCGACACGCTACCCGGCTTGGGGTAGCAGGGAAAAGTTAAGAAAAAAAAAAAAACCAGGGTATTTACGCGAACCCGCTATTCCAGGCGCGTTCTGACGAGTTTCAGTGGCTGATTCGGGGCGCGGGGAAGCTTCAGCTCTACAGTGTCCCTAGCTTTTGCTTGGCTGGTTTTTTTTTCTTAACCGATTTCCCTGAGATTGGCGTCGTTTGGGATGAACGTGGTGACTTCACATGGCCAATTGAGGTGCTTCCGACGGCTTCATTGGACGGTGCATCTTGTCATCTCTAGGGTTCTCGACCAAAACTGGCATTATTCAACTCACATACTTTTGACGAAAGAGGAGGAAGATGAGGTATCATTAACGTCTTTTGCTACATAGTACAAGTTTATGGTTTCCCAATGTCTAATAAAAACCGACCACGACATGTGTCATTCGGCGTGCAAAACTCCGTGTCCGGGTTCTCTTCCTACCGGTTCATTAATAGCCGCCCGCCCTGTCAACGCCCAACGATGCTAAGACAACCGAAAAAGAGGGAAGGGTAGTGGTGATGATGAGACATTAGTCCTTGTCCCTGCCTGATTGCTCGTTGACGCTCCTGAACACCCGCTTGCCAACCTCGTAGCTGCTGATCATGATAGCACATGCCGGAGCTACTTTCAAAGTGCGAGGAATCCATCCCTTCCACAAACCCTGGATGCCCTCGGTGGAAAAGATGTGCCAGAGCAAGCGTATCATAGACCCTTGCTCAGCGGCGGCCATCTTGGCGGCGTTTGGGGAGTCGCGGTAAACTTGGGTTCTGGTCTTGCCGACGTCAAAAGGCATTGTGACGATTGAGGCCAATCCACCCGAGACGGCACCAGCGACGAAACTATCAATCAACGTTTCCGTGTGGTTCTCCCGGCTCTGCGATCTCCGGCGCGCCTGTGTTCGAGAGCCTCTAACATCCAGCGTCCGACCGCGACCGGTCTCGCGCAGGTCGGTCAACTTTCCCCGTATCGTCTCGTATCCCCACCAGTAGATACCCGAAAAGGGCACGTCTCTCCACAACGTCAAGGTCAAACCTCTCCACAATGCGCTGTAGCCACTCGTATTGACCATCTCTTTGATGCCTCGGAATGTGATAGCGAGATGGCCCGTTGCAGAGCTGCCCGATGTGGCTTGCATTCTAGTACGGAACAACTCGATCGGACTGACAGCGGCGGCGGCGAGGATGCGGGCTCCGGAGCCAGCGATCAAAGGTGCGGTATCGTCGGTGAGCCTCTGAGCAATCGGGCTCTTTCGGTTGTATCGCAGCCAATCGTAGCCGGTGAAGTAGATAATGTTGCCGGGGATCGTCATTAATAATGTCGGAGACAGACCCCTCCACAGGCTGGTGAACCCCTCATTACGCGCAATCTTCCTCAGTCCGTCCATGGTAGAGCTGATAGTTTTCCGTTCCACCTCTTCCACAGCGCAGTCGGCCGTCATGGCTGTCGCTGCACCCTCCCCCTTGGGCATTGCTATGCACAGCTCGGACGTGTTATTCATGAAGAACACTTCTCTGCAGCAGGCCGTAACTCCGAGGTTCTCCGTGTTGAATGCCTTCAGATTTCTCGTCGTCATCGCGAGCTTGGAGAAGTCCACCGAGGGCGGTGTGACGGTTTGGGATTGCCATCGGATTCGCACGACGTCGAGAGGCGTCACTGCGGTCAATTTGTGTTAGCGAGAAATCATCCGAAGAAGTGTGAAAACATGCTTACCGAGCAGGGACGTTAAAAGACTGCCCGACATGGCCGAAATCATCTTTTGCGATGCACTGATGTCGTCGTCGCCTGTTGCCGGCCCGCCACCATCTTTGCCTGGAACCATGCGCGCCATGGCGAAGGAGTCGTCGGGATCGAATCTGTCATGGTCCTGACCGCGCGAGGTTTGGTGCATCGTGGTCATCTCGGCCCACGTAGCATGGTCGGATGGATCGGGGCTGAATAAAGGTTCGGCCCCCATTCCGGAGCTGTGAAAAAGCGTGGTGCAAAAACAGCAAACTAATGAGTCGGAGGGGGAAATTATGGATAAGGGGGAGGCAACCTTTCACGAGCTTCTCTGGTCGAGCAGGGGCAGCAGAGGAAGGGCGAGATTGACTTTACCCCGTTTTGACAGAGTCCGGCCGTCATGACTGCGACATCGCGCTCCTCCCCGATCCCCAAAATTTTAGTCGGAGATAATGAGATGGGTGGCGCTGGGGCACCTTGCTGGCCGAGCCGAGCTCACCTCAGGGACGTCACTGATCGAAGACGCAATCTGATTGGACGAATCTGTAGTGGGCCCCCAGATGTGCCACACTGCGCTAAATGTCACCGATAAGGCCGGTGGACTAACTAAGGCTCCTAAGGTGGACGCCGAATGACTCCAGTTCTCGGCGTGCGTGCTTACAACGCATGGTCGATGATGAGTGGTCGGCTTGAACTACCTTCCTCAAGTCTTGGTGCTAGACTTCATTTTCAAACACCTAGAACAACTCAACTTCTCACTCAACTGTACAACCTCTCATTTCTGCAGTTGCTCTCTATGTCATAATCATACTAACTCTCATCGCTTCGCAGCTCAGCTTGTCTGGGCCACGCATCCCGATATCATGGACGAAAACCCGCCCAAGCTCGACTCTGAGCTCGAGTCTTTCCGTCAGCAATGGCGGACGGAGCTACAGTCCAGGAGACCAGTCCCAAAGTCCCGCGGAAACCAGAAGACAAATGCGTCCTCATCGTCGTTCAAGGCAACCGCGCCTTCTGAAAGCTCCAAGGCCACGGCGACTAGGACGTCTCAAATAGAAGAGAGGTCTCAAATAGAAGAGAGGTCTCAAATAGAAGAGGACGAGGATTATGCCCAGGCCTTGACCTTCGATGAACCGCCCCCTCCATCGGCTTCAGGACGGACTCTGGAGCAGCCCGTCGAACCATCAAAGGCCAAGGAGCTGGTCTCTGCGCTTGATCACTTTGAAGAGGCTGTGGAGAAGGAGGCTATTGGCAACCTAGGCGACAGTTTGAAGCTTTACCGCAAGGCTTTCAGGGTGAGGAGGTATCATATCAAGATGGATCTAAGAAAGGGGCTAACTCTGCCCACAGCTCGACAACCGCGTAGACCTCGCCTATAGGAAGAAGCACTTCCCCGCAGCAGTCGGGAAACCCGGGCAGCCAACCACCTCAAATGCGCCCGCCACGACCCCGAAAACTGCGGGAAAGTTGGCAGAGACGGAGCAGCAGACGGTGAGCGAGCTCATCGCAAGCTTCTCTGTGCTCTCCGTTGCAGCCGCGCCTCCGCCAGTGGAAGGTGATCCGGCACCGCCCTGCCCGATAGCCGAGCTCCCAGAGGAAATCCTAGTCCACGTTCTCAAGGACCTCGCAGTCCTGGATATCGGGGACTATATGCGTCTATCCCTAGTATGCAAACGCTTTGCCTACATCGTCGCCACAGAACAGTCCGTCTGGCGGCGTGTCGCCCTCGGCACGGAAGTCGGTTTCGCCGGCATGCATTACCACTGGCAAAAGGGGATCTACTGGGAACCCCTGGAGCAGGAAGAAGAGACCGAGGACACCGAGTTCGTCACCATGGAGGAACTCGCACAGCGCCGCGAGGAGGAGAAGGAAGCCACCACCTTGGCCCTGCTGCCCGAGCTCTACTCGTCTTCGTGGCAAAAGATGTGGCGACACAGGCCCCGTATCCGCTTCAACGGCTGCTACATCTCCACCGTGAACTACATCAGAGCAGGCGGCGCAAACGCGAACCAGATCACCTGGAACAGCCCGGTGCACATCGTCACATACTACCGATACCTGCGCTTCTTCCGCGACGGTACCGTGATAAGCTTGCTGACCACCTCTGAGCCAGGCGACGTTGTGCATTACATGACCAAAGAGCATCTGCAGCAGCACAAGGGCGGCAACGCGGCCTATCTGCCGTCCATACTTATGCAGGACGGGCTGAAAGGGCGGTGGCGGCTGTCTTCGGCCTTGGACCACGCAGACGCACCGTTGAGCGAGGCGGAAGGAGACGTATTTATAGAGACTGAGGGCCCGGTGTCCAAGTACATATACCGCATGGATTTGTCGATGCGGAACGCGGGAAAGGGCGCTCGGAACACGAAACTCGCGTGGAAGAGTTTCTTCAGTTATAACAAGCTGACGGATGACTGGGGCGAATTTCAATTGAAGAACGACAAGGCCTTCTATTTCAGTAGAGTCAAGAGTTATGGCTTCGGGGCATGATTAAGGCACTGGATAGATGATGAACGCGGGGCTCTCATCGCTTTCTCACAGCATGACTAGAGGTGAAATGTGAATTGATTGAAGCGCGCTATGCAAGTGGGATTTCGCAGCAATGCCCTCCGCACTCTCGCCAGTCCGTACTCTTCGCGTCATCCTTCCGCTCTTACGATTTCGTACCTTGCCTGAATCCTCTCCAACCCGTGCGTCCCCAACGGCACCCTCAACGGCACCTTTCTGCCCTTCGCCATTGCCTCCCCTCGGACGAGCTCCACCATCCTCTCGACGGCCTTCTCCGGGTCTCCCGGCTCCGTACCGAAGAGCACGACTTCTCGCGGGCCGTCGCGGCCTCAATGAGCCCCACGACCGCGGAGGTCCGTGACCCGCGTCGGCATCACGGCGACCTTGACGAACACCCTGGTCCGGAAGTAACCTGGTTCCACCATCAATACCTTGATCAGCACGGGAGAAGTAAAAACAAAGAAGAAGATTTTTTTTTTCTTTTTCAACGCAGTAGTAGCGATGATGGAAAAAAAAACTAAAAAAATCACAACTCACGTCCAGTCCTCCATCAACCCGAACACATGACGTAGCCCGCAATGTTCACGACGACGTCCACCCCGCTCGGGAACACATCCCAGGTTTCGGCGAACTCCTGGCGCGGATCACGCCCTCGGACGCCGAGACGTCGAGGCCCATGACGTGCGCGCCCGTGTCCTGGAGGTGCGCGGGCTTGACGTGGGCCTGCCGGCCCGTCGCGATGAACGTTGTCGCCCTCGGCGCACAGCTTTCCTGATGAGCGTCTCGCCGAAGCCGCTCGAGCTCGAGCAGCCGGTGACGGACCATGTCTTGGGCTGCCTAAGTTCCGCCATGGCCAGCATAAACGAATGCGACTGTTGGTGTGTATGAGTTCGTCTTGATTTCAGTTCACAAGCGGATTGTGAAGAATGATCAAGCGGAGAGATTGCTGCTGCGAAATGCGACCTCTTCCTCTTATACTTCCTCATATTCCCATGACCCAATCCATAGAACGGGACGAAATGCATCTATATCGACACTGATCTTGATCCTTCCGGCCTCGCTATCGCTTGAACTTGGGGGAATTTGAGTGCTGACCGCAACAGTCTCACGAATAAACTGATTAAACGATATCGATTGGCTCAATTCGAAGGTACCGCGCATTTGCTATTAGGCAGGGACTGGAAGTACAATAGGCTCAGTGCTTACATCGTGTGCATGTGTCCAAGTGCACAGGTGTCGGTTGCAGAGAGCAGGATTGGGGCGGTGGCCTTGAATAATTGAAGGGTGTACGAACTTTCACTGAAGGTTTGCAAAAGTTCGATGCGCGGTGGCAGTTTATGGAGATAAAAACCCCTTCATTTATATCTTGCCAGACATTGTCGGCTATGATTCTTTGCGTGATTCTCCTCGAATCGTGCATTACAAGCCCCAGAGAGGGCAAAGTAGTCAAACAGGGCTTGCCAATGCATCAAATAAAATGACAAATCGCTACCTTGTTATAAAACGCCCCGACACCAGGCAGGATGATGGTGATCAGTGTTCCCTCTCCCAAGTCGCGAGTTCCTTTTTCCAAAAAAAAAAAATTCAAACACAAAGACAAAATGTAGACGCGTAGAACATGCTAAATGCTGATAAATCTGCGAAAAACAAGGGTGCCATTGGGCATTTGTCGCAAACGCACGCAAATAAATGTGAGGGCAAAAACATCAATGTACACCTGGGGTATCAATATCGCACATCCGTGTCCACAGCCAGGGTTGAAGACGCGCAGAATGGCAGGTCCAGAAATGCTTCGGAGATCGGCATGCCACAGATTGATGAAGCAGGCCTCTGGTTCCCGGCAGGGTGGGAACTTTCCGACCTGGAGAACGACTTTTCGACCTACAAAACGGCAGAAATCCCGGTCCCACGGTTTTGGTACGACGAAGGCGGCCGAGAAAACGGGCCGAAACGCCCCCCGTCTTAGCGTGGTGTAACTCTCTTGCCATCCAAAAACTTGGGGCTTCTCGCGTCGTAGTACATGTTGGGGGTTTGCTGCTGTCTACGCTGTTCGTATGCTATTCGCTCCTCTTCGTCCAGTGAGAAAGCTTTCTTCAGCCAGCCGAATGCGCTGCGCTTCTTCTTCAGTCGTTTCTCGCCGCTGGCAGTAGCCTGCGAGTCGTAAGTCATCGTAGTGACAGTACTCAGCATACTTGCTCCTCCCAGGCGAGAAGGCGCATTCCTCTGATGAGACGGGTAGTACCCGGACTGTGCATATGGCGATCTGGGCTGAGCCCCGGCTGTGAGGGGCCTTTGCTGAAGAGGAGAATGGGGACTCGCTTGAACAGGGCGGTAGAACTGATGCTCTGAACGGGGGGAGGGCAACACTGGAGGCTGCACCTGTGGCGACAGCTCGTTAGTGCCATGATAACGCGGTCGTTGGTCGACGTCTGAACCGTAGGCCGAGTCAGGGGCCTGATGTTGGCGAGGTGATTCTCGCGCAGCATGGGAGTGCCGAAGGTCTGTAGCTGGAGGAGGGATCTGGATTGACTCCGGAGGGGTTGTCTTCAGGGAGACGCGTTGCCGAAGCGATGTCTTTTTCGTTGGCACGGGCGCCTCTTGTTGTGGCTCATACCTGGGCGATTCGTTGGGTACTGGTGATGGTGACGGTTCTCGTGGCTGTGGTGTATACGTCCGAGGCTGCAAGAGGTAGAGCGGCGCGTCATCGACATCATCGGACTCGACTGCCTCTGAGGTAGCATCAGGCGTTTCCAAAGTCAGCTTCGGCGTCGTCGTGTGCGTGCTGTGAATTGAGCTCTGAGCGGAGTGTGTGCTGTGAGCTGTGTGTCCGCTTGAAGCCGTTCGCCCGCTGTTCGTCGAGTGGAAGCTCCCTGTCGGGCGAGAACTGCTGATCGTGTGATTGCTTCTACTCGTATGCGTGCTTCTCGTCGTGTGCGCGCTTTTGCTCGTATGCGTCGTCTGAGCAGTGCGCGTCGATTGTCGATCCGGAGAGGCCGCTGGGGACGGCCTTTGAACCGGGATCTCAAAGTAGCTCGGATTCGAGCTAGACCTGCCCGTGGACATGGAGTCACTGACACTGTTTGCGCGCAGAGTGGATCGTCTTGCACTCCTCAGCGAAGGAGGTGAAGCCGGTGGAGAGTTGAGCGAGGCTTCGTCAGTCCGAGGACCCTGTATAGGCAGGGTGAAGGGCGGAATGCTTGCCTGCTTCACGTCAGCTCCGAATTTGTACCTCAAGCGCCGATTGTTCACTCACCCAGGTTCTCCTGCTGACTTCACCAGCCTTCCTACTCATCTCGGCCACCATTTTGCCAAGCTTGATGACCAGAGCATTCAAATCCTTGCCCTGAGCTTGCAGTTCGACAAACGCGTTGTACCAGCCTTCTGTGTTTCCCTTCATCGCGGCATAAATGTCGACGACATCTGGACGGTCCTGGCGCCAAGTACCGGCGTTTTGCTGAGCTAGATAAATGGCGAATTCCTTCGTCGCGGCCAAGCCATGTTGCACGTCTTTGTCGTACTGTTCCATTTGAACGTTTGTACGGGCAACAATATGTTCAATCTTCTCGTTTCCTTGGACGATTTCCAGCCGAAAGTTGCGGTCTTCCAACAGTTTCTCGAATATCTCCAGATTCTCCATGGGCAAGCGCAGGTAGTCTATTCTCTCCTTCAGATCCTTGGACGCCTCTTCGAAGTCCTCCATGACCACCTCAAGAAACTCATCCACTTCGTCGATATGTCCCTGGAGAATGCTGACGACCTGGGCCGCACTGTTGGCCATGCCATTCAACAGTAAATAGACACCAAACGAGATTTGGGCCATGAGCTTCTGAAGCTCGTGCTGTTGCTGGCCAGGACGATAGCGCCAAAGCATGTCGGGCAGATCATTCTCCCGTTCTTGGCTAATGAGCTCTTCACGACGCGCCTTCGCGTCGGCGGACTTCAACTTTGGCTTTTCGGCGGGGTTACCATCGGCGACTTCGAGAAATGACTCGGAAAAGGCAGCCTGCATCGAGGGGATAGGATGGCGAGGGACTTTGGGACTTCCTAATGTTGGAGACTCATTGTTGGTTCGGCGTGTCCTCCGGTCGGGGATTTGTGGAAAAGTTACTGTGGTTGGTGTTTTCAGAGCATCTTCCTCGTCGCTCTCGTCGATGGGAGATGGTAGGTCGTCGGTTGGAGGCAGGAGGACGATGGGTAGGTCCAGGCTCAGATCGAGAGTCTTGCCGGCCCCAAAGGACATGCGTGGAAATCCGGTCGAGGTAGCCATGGCGCACAGCAGGTTTGTCTCAGTAGCTACAGGCGGACTGTAGTGATCATCTGGGGTATGACGACCGCCGCGGCGGTTTGACAGAAGGTCCCGGGTCCGAATCGGTGGGTGCAGTGAGCGGCAGGCGAGTAAGTGAGTTGGTCGAAGGAACCCTGTGCGACGCAGGCGCTTAGCACAGCAACACAGCGACTGACGGTCTCACAGATAGGTGGTTGTCGCGATTGGTGGTGGGCGGAAGAAGAGAGAGAGTCGTAGGTAGTGCGGAAGCAGCGTTGAAAAGGTTCGGGTGGTGTTTAACAGTAGCACATAGACATGACAGGCAGGACAGTCCCTGGTGGAGGAGGATAAGAATAGATCCGGGGTCGTCGTTGTGGTGAAAAAGGACAAGGACGGGTGAGTAAGGAGGGAGGGCAAAGCCAGATAAGGCCAGACAGGGTAAGGTATAGATTATAGTGAGGTGGGATAATATTAGTATTACGAATAAAGGGTTAGGTTGGGGAGCGAAAAGTCGAATCGGCCAGGCCAACCGATGACGACGGGGACGGGGGACGGGGGACGGAAGGTCAGCCGGCGGAGGTATTGGCGGGGAGGGAAGGATAGAGCATTCCAGACGAAGGGGAGAGGGAGCGTGAAGGAAGAAGAAGGTTGAGGTGAGGCGAAGTTTGAAGAGGGCTTCGAAGGACGGGAGAGAAAGAAGATGGAAGAATGGTAGCTAAGGTACCTAAGGTAGCTAAGGTAGCTAAGGTTGCCAAGGTACCGTGAGTTTGAGAAAAAAGCAACACACAAACGGACGACGACGACAACGACGATGACAACAGGAGGAAAGAAAGGGCGGCAGGTTCGCGTAGGTTGTCTGTCACTTGGAGGTCAGACCTTGTCACTTCATGCCTTGTCAATGTCCGGGTTGTCTGAAGAGTGAAGGAAGGACGGATGGGACTGGAGGCGGATGGATCATGGGATGTTCCATGTCCTGGCCAGATGGTCCTCCACCGAATTGAATAAAAGAATGCCCTGGGGCCTGGCCTGAATGCCGGGAGCTGTGCAGCGCAAGGTGCGACACTACCTTGCGACTGGACCTTTGAGGTCCACGAGTGCATTAGGTAAGGCAGTCAAGTACCTAGGTACCTCAAGTACAAGCGTCCAAGTATTCGTACCTGGACATGGACCATCCATCAGTGCAGTGCAGGCGCATTTACCATTTTTACGATTACGATTTTCGCAGAGCGTTTTGCAAATTGTATATGACAGTATCTGCTCTGATGCTCGGCATTCTAGATTTTTTTACCTTTACCAGACCTACCTGCGCACCTATCTTTTACCTCACCTTTACTTTTACGTTAAGGTACGTTATGTACGCACATAGTTCGAGCTGCTGCAAGGCTGGCTGGCTGGCTGTCTGTCCCACTCGGGCTTGGTGGCTCCTGCCGTGTGTTGCTTGCCACCTGCGGCTTTCCGCTTGTCGTCTGTTTTGCGGCTGGGCCTCGATCGGAGAAGGGGGAGGGGGGGGGGGGGGGAAGGGAAAGCAAAACTCGAGGTTCCTGTTCCTGTTCATGTCCATGGCACTCTGTAATACCCGTACTGCATACAGTACTGCGCATGCGGCGGCCGATGGAGCCTAAAAACTGTCGGATTGCAGTGACACCTGTGACCACCACTGGGACTGTGGGGGCACCAAAGTGGGCTTATCCAGTCGCGTCGCTGCGCAGAGAACTCCTTGCTTGGTGCGCCTAGCCCAGGTATTCGACTCAGGTTTCTTCCCATGTCTGTCTCTCTCTCTCTATCTCCGTCTTTTTCTACCCTTGCTGTGTCTTCCTCATAGAGTAAGGTACCTGAGGGTAAGGTATTTGATCAGTCCCCAAGCAACTAAGGTAAAGGTCCTTTACCTGCGTCCGAATATTCTTACTGCCCAACTTCATCAATATCGCGTCAATTAATTCGATTAATATCAGACCATCGAATTCGCCCCTCTTCGTCATCTTTGACCCCCCTTCTCCTAGCGGCGCATGGCTCCCCTAAAAAAAAACTGAACAACAGAAAGAAAGACCCAGTAGCACCCGCCCGCCGTGGAACCCCCTTGAATGATTCTCTCAACCCTTGTCGCCCTTCCTCTTTTCGACCTTGGCGTCCTTTCTCTCCTCGAACCCCTGATCAAAACGGGGAAAGACATGGCAGAAGGGAAAGGGCCCAGAACCACCCGAAGCTGACTCTGTTGCAAGGACCCCTCGACTAAGAAACCACCCCAGCCGCCAGCGTGCCACGCCCCTCTCCTCTCTTTCGTCTTTGCGATGCCCGCTCATCCTCAGGGCACCCCCGATTTCCATTGCGAACATTTGACCTTCAAAGTTCCAACGAGCACCTCCACCTGGGCCTCTTTCCATTCCTCTCCGGCAAAAAGCGGTCCTCGGGCACCGACAAATCTTCAGCTTTACAGTACAGAGTACCTTTAGGTAATTACGCAGTACGTACTGCGGTCAGATGACAGATGCCTCGATCGTCACTCTACGTGCCCAGAAATGTTCACCCACTTTCCTTCCCCCCTACATCCATCCCGTCTGTATTGATGAATTGCGCAGCAGCACACTCAATCCGCACCGACATACCGACATGTCCCTCTACCATCTGCAGCTGCAGCCGCTCTACCTACCTTGGACAGGAACACCGGCCCCAATAGACGCCCGTGGAATACCCGTCGAGCGTGCGCAAGCAACCATCAAGCAATCAAAGCCCATGTATGGATACCACACGCATACGTACACCTAAAACCGTCATTTTGACTTGCGCACCCGCGCCGCAAATTTTTGGCTAAGGACACTGCATTGTAGCCCCGCCTGCCTGAAGCGGGCGGGCATACGTCGACGAAATACCGTTCACGCTCTCGGGAAGAGATGATCATCACAGTCGCATATTCGCTACGAGAAGGCAAGGTCTACTTGATTGACAGCAACTACAGCGTTGCATTCACGTTTACTATCTATGCCGGGAAACACGAACTGCTCGCCGTTGAAGCGGGAATCGCAAGCTGCAGCTTCTTGCATGCCCGCAGCCCGCCAAGTGAATCGGTTCAGGCGGTCGTCAGCCACCCTTCCACCCATCCACCCAGAGCACATCGCACCGGCGCGACAGTTGGCGTGCGATGGCCACAAACACAGCAACGGTCAACCTCGCATTTGCATCCACAATCTGCAATCTCATGATTCTCATCAGACCAGAGATAAGGTACCTTGCGTTAGGTCCATCGTACTATTCGTTTTGTGCAGGGACGAGTCTCAATCAGGTCTGAACCCCTGCTAGTGACAGCCAGTCTTGGACGGTCTTCCTCTCTTCTGCCGGCATCATCCAAAAGTCCGGTTACTTGGGTCCAAGTTATTAGTCGTCACCTTCTGCATGCAGCTGCAAAGACTCCATTGAGTCTTGTTGATGACCGTTATTCGACAACCAGAGCAGTTTGCCGAAGAGGAAAGAGGGGCGCACTATGCTGCAATACCCTACACGCGTAGTGTACGAAAGCCTCTTTAATAGAATGCCCATTATACGTTCCATTGGGCGCTCCATTGGGCGCTCCATTGGGCGCTCCATTGGCTGCCCACACGAGATGAAAATGGTACCTTGAACTGCAACCTTCATCCATATGTGTCGACGCGTCACGGCACACAGTACCAAACCTGCCCCTTCCGTGGCAGCGGCAGAGTCTGCAAAGCACAGGCGTCATCTGTTCGTTGTTTGCTCCCTTGTTCGCCGCCTTCAAACTTGCTTGACGTGGACCAGCGCCTCTCATACAGACAAGAGTGGCCGACAGGTTACGACCCGGGCTTCCGTGCCCATGGAAGAGCAAAGTCAAGCGCAGATTACAACTCGAGCTCATCCTTAGGGAGTCATGAACAACGGCCCTGCCAGCCTGTTACCTAGATAATACGGCGACCTTGGCGCGATCCGCAATACTGCCCCTCCAAGTCCTTTTCGCAACTGGTGGGTGGTTCGCCCGTCGCCTGCTATCGCCCGCCAACAACGGCACGCACGAGTCAACGGAGGGCTTGTGCCATAGCGCCTCCTTTTTTTTTTTGTTAATTTTTTTGTGGCTATTATCAACAGCAAGTATGGCTCCCGATCTGTGCACTGTCATTGGAGTGGCAGCTGCTGACAAGGCCTGTCTCCAACCGCACGGCCTGTGGAGGTTAGAAAGCCGCGAAGCTACTCCTGAGTCTCAAACCGCCGACTGTGTCGCCCAACGATGATGATGCTCTTGGTGCCATGGGGTTGCCCTACACGAGGTTACATCCATGGCTCACGTCTCCGGCTTCATTGCCATCTGCGGACATAGGCTCGCTGGCCCGATCGATCGGCCTCGACTCCCGTCTACGGAGCCCGCCCACGTTCCCTTGAGCAGCCCCTGTGTGCCCTCTGGATTGATCAAATTAACTACTTGCCCTCGTCATCAACTACCACTTTGGGTCCTTGGCTCATGTTTTCCCAGCCGTTGACCGCTTTTCGAAATTTGGGTACAGCATCCTTGATGTGGCTGGAACAGGGGAGATTGGGAGAGACGACGAACAAGCAACATGAAATGAACAACTGAGCCTCATGAAGTTCGTTCGAACGCCTTTGACTTTTGCAACAAAGTCTGTGCTGGCAACCACATCAGTGCCAATCACAACAAGAAGAATTGCCGACGCCAGCAACCGCGTCTAAATAGCAGCATCGCGCTAGGTCGAGCTACCGTGCTACCGAAGCGCTTCTTTCTTCCAGTCTTGACACACAGTGCCCGATGCACCCGTCTGACTTTTGCTCAACTCCGTGGCTCCACGCATGAGCTTCTCGAAATCAATAAATGGCCTAACACGGCCCCGTTGATTAGTTCTGCCGACCCAGTGACCTGGAATTGCCGCAGCCCAGACGGTGGCCTCCACAGGCCCGAAATGGAAATTGCTGATATTCGGCTGTCAAAATATTGGCTCTATAGCTACCTCTGGAGATCTGGGATACGAAATCACCAGTTACCCGAGAACCATCGACGGGGCTTCTCTCGACGGAATAAGCCAGACAGAATGTCGGGCATGAGATCCCAATGACCAGCCACAGCTTGCAGGGTCCGTTGCAGGTGGCCCATGTAACTAGCCGTGAGGTTATGGATCCTGCAACCGTCTCTCCTTGTTCTCTAGAGTCCTGGGCCGATGGTGGTTCCGCGTTACCGTCGCCAAGGGGGTGATCAATTGCACGATGACCACCTTGTGGCTCCTGGGCAGGCAGTTCAAAGTTGTCATCTTCTCGAAATGTTCCCCTAGGCCCACAATTAACCTCGCGGAAAGTTGCCGTGCGTGCCGGCTGGTTGTGGTCCTCCCAGGATCCCGGAGAGCAGCGGCGACAATCGTAAGGCGCTTCTCCGTCTCAACACAAGCGCGGGAGATGATAAGCACTACGATTCAGCAGTCTTGCACGCCTTGCACGACAAGCGCGGCTGGCTCGCACACAGGTGCAAGGCCTGCCCCGGTTTCCGTCTCGTCACGCAGGTGGTACCTTGCGAGTGCGGTCGCCCTGCTCCCATCAACCACGACGACCAGTGCTTTTCTGATCGACAGGCAGTTCATCCGGGGGGATCGATCTGCAATCGGCTTACCCAAGATGAGCGTCGTCCTTTACTTTCATACTTGTTGCTGCATCAGCCTCAACCCCGCAACTTGCACACTTTCCGAGGGCAAAAGTTCAAGAACTCAGCATTGGTGCGTTACGGCAGGAAGACGGACAGACCATGATCAAGCCACAAACCCCATGATGCTCAGCTTCATGGGATTGGGCACGCTATGAACAGTGGTGGCTGCTGGCTTACCTCGCGAGTTTCTTTGCCTCCTCAATCGTCTAAGCCATAGGCGTTTGGTTCGTCGGATGAAGTGACCAGCAACACTTGTTGATATAGGACGTTCCTCCTTATTACAGCCAGCCCAGTCCGAAGATGCCACGTGCAAAGCACACCACCATTGCTGACCGGCGTGAGCGAAGCGCAGGCAACTCAGGGCCTACACATTTAGGAATCGGATTCGGGCCAAGGCTGAGCCTTTTCGCTGGACGCAAAAGGACGCCGTGTTGTCAGCCGCGGAAACCTGGGTGGAGGAAAGGAAGGTTACGTCAAATCTTACCATAATCGAAGCTTTTCGGCCCCCACCAATAAAGAAGACGTCAATTCCCGCGTGCTTTTCAATATTGACCAAGCCGGTACGCGTTTGCACCTTTTCGCTCCCCACATCATCTCCGTTACCTCCCAGGTTACCTTGACTAAGGTAGGTAGGTGGCTGCAGCAACGGTGAAGACCCTCTTTCTGCACCAGGTTCTTTGGCCCCGATATTCGAAAAGGGAAGCAGGCCAGGAACACGGCTCCTCCCATGGGCATCAGCCACAACCACCGGGGCCGCGTCCTGATTGCGACAACCGCCGAGGTTGCTGTCGCTATCATCACTATTCTTACTATTATTCCTGCTGTCCGAGGACACACCACTTGCCTATACGCATTGGACGCTGCTGGACTACTCCTCGAGACACGCGAGCATTTTTTTTTTTCGCCAGCTGCACAGCTGCACGGAGACACAGATATAAAACAGCTGCACGGAGACACAGATATAAAACCGAAGATCGAATAGCACACGACATCGAACACGGAGACGGTCCAGGAGATCCCCCTCCCCCCCGGGATCCCTGCCTGCCCAACGACCCGCGCCGAATGCCAAGAAGGCCCACGTTGAAAAAAAAACCTCCTGGCTCTTGAGAATCCTCCCACTCCCGGCTCAACTCCAAAAACCTGAACATCGTCAAGTGAAAAGGAAAGGAAAGGGTCTCCCCCCTCCCCCCCAACCCAACGCCTTCTCCAGCGGAAATTTTCTTTTCCAAGGCAGAATCACAATGTTCGCTGCCTTCCGCTTCGGAAAAGATCTCTGGGATCCTTCCTACCGCTTCGAGACCTCGTGGCTCCTGTCGCCATACGTGTTGGCCGCTTGTCGCGCGCTGATCGTGAGTAGTCGCGTTGCCCCTATTCCCATCCCCCTCAACATCTCCCCGTCGCTTTCGTCGCCTCTCGCTCCTCAACCAGACGCGCCCCAATCCGATCAGAGAGACTAATGATTTGATTTTCTCCACACAAAGAGTCTCTACATCTTCGTCGTCCGCCTCTTCATCATCGGCTGGACATGTTCGCGCGAAGACTACGGTGGTTGCGAGGAGGTCCGCGCTAGCTTCTCCTTCTTCACCATCCTCACCTACTGGGGTCTGGCCTTCTACTTCCTCATCTCCGCCATTCACACCTTCACCTACGCGCACTCCGGCTCCCCGCTCCTCGACCGCTTCCCGCGTCCTATGCAGGCCCTCCACGCCTTCTACTACACCACCATCACGACCTTCCCCTTCATCGTCACGATCGTATACTGGGCCGTTATCTACAGGGGGCCCTGGTACCCGGATCAGTTCGATGCTTGGAGCAACATCTCCCAGCATGCCATGAACACGGGCTTCGCCCTCTTCGAGATCATCATCCCGCGCACCAGCGCCGCCCAGCTCGAGTGGGTGCACATGCTATGGTTAGTCATCGTGCTCGCGCTGTACCTGGCCCTCGCCTACGTGACGCACGCCACACAGGGCTTCTACCCGTATGCGTTCCTCGATATCCAGAAGACGGGCAGCGGCAAGGTAGCTGCTTACATCGTCGGCATTGCCGTCGCCGGTATCGTCTTTTATCTCATCGTCAAGGGCCTCATTTGGCTGAGGGAGTGGGTGACGGAGCGGAAGCTGGGCATGGACGGCAAGTTTGCGCAGCAGAGATTCCACAACCACGACACGGAGCTTGGTACCATCAACAGCAAGCATTAGCCGTTGGGCGGTTCTGTTGTACAAATTTTGATTTTTTTTTGGCCCATTTGTCCGCGCCACGTATACGACCTGCGCGCCCGGGCGTGTCTAATAAATCTTGGTTGAAGTCTCGGGGATGCGAGACTCGGAGCGGTAGCATCGGTCATGATATACCCCCAGGGACGACGTTGATGTTCCCCTATCATGGTTCATATCACGGCATAAAGGAACAGACGCAGAAGCCTATTACAGCAACATAAATAATGTCTAGTATGGTAATACAAAATATATTTGAAACATGTACACGATGTGGACTCTTGTCTATCAGCACTTCAGAGAGATGCCTCTCCTCAACTCGGATTCGCGTATTTCAAACATGATCTGCACGCCCATGAACAATGCAGTGCATGCCGATACTACGAAGAAGACGCCTAAATTCCCTTTGGTCAGAATGCACCGAGCTAGCGTGCGACGATTTTGTAGTCACTTACCTGACCAGTCATGCAAGATGCCATGAAGAATGCTCTGCAAACCATCCAATCCGACAGCAAACCCAACGAGGTTAGCAATCATCATCATGAGCACGTTCGCAACGGCTCCGAGACCGCACAGCCGGCGGTACTGGTCCGGCTTGTGCTCCCACTTCCTGGCGGGGAAGAGCATTTGCGCGAGCACCTCGGGCAGGAGAAAGAGGACAATCAGCCAGCCCCAGATGAGCAGACGCAGGCGGATGTCGTGCCACAGTGCTACGAAAGTGAACACAAGAAGGTACGTCGCAATCGATCGAACGGTTGTCGTCCAGGAGCGAAAGTTCGCGCCGCCAAGGGGGATGTAGATGTACCGGATCAGCCAGCGGTTGTAGGAGCGGTGCCAGGCCTTCCAGAAGGACTTTGGTGACCAGTTGTTGGAGACGCAGCGGAGCATGTTCTCGGGCGGGTCGACGCCGTCTAGAAGAGCCCAGAGACGGAACAGACGCCATGGGAGGAGCAGCTTGAGCCAGATAATGTGCAGATTAAAGTACGACAGCAGGGAAAGCTGGGCTGGGGTATAGGTGGACCAGTTGGGCCCGGCTTTCGAGATGGCGCAGACGTAGTCGTAGTGGAGCACCAGCTCCATGGCAAACAAGACGAGGACAAAACGGACGGCGTAACGGATGGTACGGCCAGACTCGATGGACGCCGGGGGATGTCGGAGCTGAGAGATGAAGTCGTTGAAGGTCATGATGGGACCGACGAGGTAGAGAGGCGCATAGATTGCGTAGGCAACATAGTTACGGAAGGAGTAGTCCTCGGGGGCGGCCGAGACGGCCAGGCGGTCTCGTTCAGAGAGATTGGCGGGGTCGAGTTGCTTCTTCTTAAGGACGTCAGCGCTGGAGGGATATGTGGAGGGGGTACGAGAACCCAGATCTTACCTCCAGGGCACTTGCACCGCGCTGGTCGAGACTGAAGTAGTAATCCAAGTTGAAGCTGATGAGGCGCAGAACGGTGATGTTGAACAGGATCTCCCAGCGGGACATCAAGCCGCCGTAGGAATCCAGCCAGGCGCCCCATCGCACGAGGAAGGGGTCTTCGGTCAGAAGGTCCCTATGCGCCGGGGGCGGAGCGATGTGTCTTGCAATCGCAGCGAATCTGTAGCCCTGAGCCAGCTCATTGGCGAAGAGCATACAGATGTTGAAGATCCACGTGGCGGCTGGGACGTAGCGGCGCGGCAGGCGGGTTGCGAGGAGGTAGTTTATGCGGAGGATGGCGAGGATCTTAATAGCGGAGAAGCCGTGTAGGGCGACGAGGAAGACGAGGGCGAAGCGGTAATCGAAAGAGGCTCTCTGCTCGAGGCGGGCGTCGCCCTGTTCTGTCGCGCACTTGTTGTGGAGGCCGGAGGGGATCGGGAAGATTGTGTTCCAAAGCTTGCGCAGGAGGGGGTGGAAGGTCAGGAGGAGGGCCATATAGGGGAGGTTCTGGCGGAAGGTGTGGTATTGGGAGTCGGAGACATCCTATGACATTTCGTGTTAGTCGGGGAGAGGTCGGAGGGACGATGCTTCTTACGATCTTGCGACCTGGGATCCAGCCGTCGGAGAGAAAGTGCTTGTAGTTGTGGTAACGATAATCGGATGCTGCCGGGAAATGAATGTCAGTACTGGGTACGAGGTGATCGCA
The DNA here is from genome assembly GCA_037178605.1 of Colletotrichum euphorbiae. Classification (NCBI taxonomy): domain Eukaryota; kingdom Fungi; phylum Ascomycota; class Sordariomycetes; order Glomerellales; family Glomerellaceae; genus Colletotrichum; species Colletotrichum euphorbiae. Next base: position 183,508 of record JAXCEF010000004.1, read on the forward strand.
CTCGAGCAGCTACTCACGCCTTGATACATCATAAGCAACCCAAAACATGTAGGGCAAAACAAAGGAGACGCAGATTACGTAGAACCAGTACTCCTTGGTGTTCCATTTTGATGGCTGCGCGCGGCTGTGGGCTTTGCTCGAGGACTCTTTGCCCTGCGCGGGATCGGTTCTTGCCTCGATGACGGTCTTGTAGGGAATCGAGGAAGAGTTCGTGAAGCGCGTGTCTAGGTTGTCGAGATCGTATATGCTCTTCAGGAACTTGAGGGAGCCACCCATGGCGGGCGGATTGACTGCTCCTCGGAGCTTGCTGCGCGAGTTTGGCTGGAGGAATGAAAGGAACAAATGCCGGTCTGATGGTTTCTAAGTCATTGTCATTGCCCTGAGACGAAACTTTAAGATCTCTCGGGAGCTTCGGGGTTGTGTGAGAGAAAATGGGAGTTGGTGAGCACCGCAAGTTTGGGAGATTTGGGGGGATTGAGGTCTCGTGTCCGTGGATCGCATTTCCGTCCCATGTGTCCAATTGACGGGACGTTTATTTTTGTGACGCAAGCACGAAAAGCGGTGCTAAGCTAAGCTAAGCTCAGACAAGCTGCCCACTAAGGTAGACGTACCCTGTAGGCACTGCGCGACCTGCCTGCCGTTGGGCCAGTTGCACTACACATGCACCTCCCGCGAAGTTGGGCAATTCTTTCCTTCTAGAGTCCCCCGATTGGCGGGGGTGATCGACAATACCCCTTTTTCTACGCTGGGGTCTCTCCAGGGTCGCCTTTGCCTCCCATGCCTCGGATCCTGGATTTGCTTGGGTTGCAGCTGATTGGAGAAGTCTCAGCCAATGAGGTGAAACTATTGACAATCTTCAGATGAAGACGTTGGATATATGCAACTCTGACTTCTCAACGCGCGTCTCCAGGCGATTTAAATCAACGCTTTGTCATGTCTGCAAAGCCTGTTGTTATTATAAACGGGCGGCATGATCTAGAGGCGACTAGCATTTTGGGTCTCGATCCCGGTTACGTCTCCGGCCAGCAATACAACCCGCTGTCTATATGAATGACTCTGCATCCTTGAACTAGCACATACGACCATACCCACTGGAAAACTCGGGATCCCGTCCGCTCTCCCTTAGATAAGCCAGTGAGGGCTGGATTAGTAGTTGGGTCGGTGACGACCAGCGAATACCCGGTGTTGTATGTTATGTTTTGGCTTTCGAAGCTATCGTTTTGCCAGTACAAACTTTCGAAGCTATCGTTTTGCCAGTACAAAAGTGAAGAAACTCGTAAACTAGTGTGATACAATTATCTAAGGGACTTAAAGTCGGTGGTTCTTTAGACTTAATAGTAAAATAAACTCTGCTAAGGAGTATAGAATAAAGAACTATTTAAATATTAGGAATCAAATTACTAAATTAAGAGCCCTAGAAGCGTATATATAGAGGAGAGTTAAGCTAAATCAGGGTTAGACGAGCGTTGTTGAGCTTCAAGTGTCGTAATGTCTCGACAGCTCTCCCCTTTCAGTGTCATCGTTCTTCCTGAGATACCAGAAGACGACGATTTCTCGGAAAGTGTGTCCTGCATGACAACATCCTCTTTCTGACCTCCCTCGTAATCGGTACCTGACATTGACACGTCCTCTTTGTCGTAGAATCTACATTCCCTTACACCTACTTGAGATGGATAGTCAAAGAGTTTTATTCCTGAGACTGACTTTAGGCACCCAGCTGCTTTTTCCGTGTTGATATCTATTACCGGCAAGGAATCATCTAACTGGAATGAATAAGACCCGAAAAAAAGCATTGACAAAATCTTTCTGGATGCGCATGATTGATATCTCGTTGCTACCCTCACTTTCAATCAGACGAGGCAGGAAAAGAATTTGCTGTGTTTATTTGAGTGACCCATCGGTCCCATCCCGGCGTCTCCTCCAAAACTGGCCCTCACCCTTGCTCAATTCAGAAGGTCGCATCCGTCCATGATGCGCTTGCGGTCCTGCTTGACATGCACGACTGAGAGTCGCAACAGCGCCGGCCGATATTGCAGCGATCCCAGTTCCTAGTATGGAGGAGCCGCGCCCACATGTCTACTAGCGAGCGGCGGCTTCCTACCTACCCAAGAAGAACAGGAAAGTTCATTTTGACGATACCAAGCACAGGGCTCAAATAGCACGGAAGACGGGCTCTCTGGTGACGTAGTCTGGCCAGCTGTGTTCACAGTGTTGTCTGTCGGTGTTGTCTGTCGGGGACTCGGGGCGTGCCGGTTGTCATATCGGGCAGTGCGCAGCGCTCCGAAATCTAGAAAGCGGCTTCGGCGGCGCTGCCATATCCAGGGTAACTCGGGGTTAGGGGGCCTTGAGTCTTGACAAGCAGTCACCGTGAGCGTCCTGATCGGTCCGCGCCCATGTGGCTGTTCGCGGCACGAGGATAGATCGGTTCGCCATCTGGCGTCTCGGTGGTCCTCCTGTGCCCTTTATACCTTGGTCCATTGCAGCCTAGTTTGTTCATTTTCAGCTTCTCTTCCTTGAGCTACGTATTGTTCATATGCCTATATCTGGTGGGTGTTGGCATTCCACTTTTGTGTAGGCCTCCGCCTTCTTTTATAAGATATGATTGAGCGCGCGCACGGCAGGGAAGGATGTAAGGCGCCGGGCCGTCCGTCCGCCAGATGTACGCATCTTCAAGTTGGTTTACAGAAGCCCTCTCCCCATTGGAAACCCTCTCTCTCACTTTATTCACACCGTATGAGAAATCCCAGCTTGTCTCTTCTGTGTCAAGTCCTCGGAGACACAGGTGTCAAGTATACATTAAGAGCTGGTTTATCCCATAAGATATATGACTTTTGTCTCTTCAGCCAATCTCTACTGTCTTCGGAAATTCTTAAATCAAAATGGAAGATCAGCTTCGCCATAATCATCCCCATTTCGACGTACGCCAGGCTCGACCATTGGTCAGCTCAGATCAGGTCAATGTCGCTCAAGGTTTGACAAAGAACTTACTTTCTTCCAATACAATTTCGAGGACCAATGCTGAACGGTTGCATGGCATCTAGCTGGTCGCTAGCAAATCCCGGGTCTTTCATAAAACCTCTCGGGGCTGAACTCGTGTGGGTTTGTCCATAGATAAGGATCATGGTTAATAGCCCACTGCCACACCGCGACGACGGAGCCTCCCGGAACGAATCGCCCAGCTATCGAGGCACCTCCTTGTGGAACTACTCTGGGTAATCCAACGGGCACCGGTGGATAGTATCTCAGCGACTCATTCAGGCAAGCGGGCAGGTATGGCAGGTCATTGACCGAGGCCACAGTGATCTCACCGTCATTCTTTGGAATAGCAAGTGCACAATTTCTTTGACGCACAACCTATCGAAGGTGCTCAGGTACACATTCTGCGGCACATAATGGTTGACCACCCGGATGGCGCTGCGAGGCATGTTCTCAAATGTATTGCGGATGCGATGGGGGACCAGGACTCGTGTATTTTGGTCAGTGACGTCGTCCTCGCGGATAGCCACGGCGAGGATTCGGTCAGACTCGTCAACGTCATCGATCTGCACTTGTTATGTTTGTTCCACAGCAAGCAGCGCACACTTGGTGACTGGAAGAGCCTGGTCGAGTCCGTTGGGAGAGGGCTGGAAACTGTCAAGGTATGGAGAGGGCAAGACGCGCCGACGAGCGGCGAAGCACTGTTGGAAATCAGGCGCAAGGCAGCTGTCTAGGACATTAGTTTGGTGTTGACCTCAATCGCCTCACATCGCTCTGCTGTCCTCCAACTACTACATATCTATCGGGAGTTTGTCGCAAGCCTGAAGTGCCCTAACGTTGGTCGTGTCGCTAAGACCCGCGGCTTGCTGGTACTGAACTGACCGAGCGACGACTGTTATGATTCACAACGCCGCCAGGAGGAGAGAAGAGTCGGCTGCATATGCGCTGTTCCTTATATGCCAATGAATGTCCTTGTATGACGGATCTGCACGATCTTAGCTCTGTCACCAGATGGGAGTCGATATCGCCGGCATATCTTCTCTAGTACGGGAGGGTATGCGATATGTTGCATCATGCGTGCGTTGTGTCTACTAATCCAAAAGGCTAGGTATGCGCTCTCTATGATGTTTAAAATGCAACACGGATTAAAACGCCCAAGGTGTTGAGATATGGGATCCACGACGGGATCCAGATTGCGATCCTGGTGAACCAAGACCAATTCATTGCCTCCAGGTCGCTCAACAATAAAGCATTCAGGGTCTTGAATTTTGGGTGCAGGTCGTCGAAAGCTCTTGGCTTATCCAAACCCAACCCAGTTCGAAACCAGTCGGATAAAACGTCTGCAGAAACATGATGCCCTTATTCACCACAGCTCCTGAAGCATCGAGAACGATCTGGCCTCTGGGGAAGCGACTAACGATGCGGTAGAACAGGAGGTTGGCGTGCGCCGGCTGGAGGTACATGGAGAGCCCTTCCATGACGACGAGGGTCGGCCGGTCGTCGGACACCAGCCCTTCGAGCCAGGATTCGTCGGTGACATCGTAGCCCAGAAGCTCATAGTCACCTTTCGTAGGCCGCAGTCCCAACTTCTCCCGGAGCTCGACGACGTCCGGCACATCCACATCGATCCAGCGGACACCAGGCCGTTGCCACTCCAACCGCAGGCAACGGCTATCGAAGCCGCAAGCAAGATGAAGAATGGTGGCTGCAGCAACACACAACAGCATTTGGCAACTCCTCTTAATTGTTTTGGGGGGCGGAATAAGGAAGCGGTAAACTTGCCTTCTTTGTGTGTCTGTCCAGGAATTCCAGTATCCATTTGTCGAATTGTCGACTGCGAAATGCCATGACATCGATTATGGATCGGGCAAAAAATTCCATGAGCTTAATCTTGTCCCAATCCGTGTCGATCTGGTCAATGGTACGTTGAGCCCATTGGTCGTTGAGTATGGGCGCGTGGCGCTTCGCATCGACAGAGCGCATTAGCAGGGTCCCAAGGAGGGTCACCTGCGACTTGTTGAACACAATTCTGGTCCTCCCTCGAGGCTTTGCATGATCGGCGAGTCGTGACATTGATACGTTCCGGAAAAGAAAGTCTGCTAAAGCGTCACGGGCGACATTGCCGGAAGAGAGCCTTAATCACGAGCCTCGTTTTGCCGCAACACTCGGTTCCATTTATACGGTCCTTGTCTGGGGCGGGACCATCGGCTTTGTCAGACACAACTGCCCAAGATCGTAACCCGGGCACGGACAACCAACCGAACGACTACGAGCGAGCCCGATCCCGTATGTGTGTGTCGGTAAATCTGGCTTGCCTGCTGGGTCCATGCAAGGGGTAACAACCCGCGGCTCTACACTTATTGTTAGCCCGGTCTAGATGCATAGCGTCATCGTACCTAATAGTCACCTGGCGCGATTCAGAAAACCATGTTGGTCGGTGATGTACTGGTAGGTGTTCCCCACAATGGGAAGCCAGCCCGGGTTTGGGAGAGCCGGCGCCTCATCGCAGCCGGGGCCGGCCACCCCTACCCCTATCCACCAGGCGAGAAAGAGCGCGCACGTCGCCGCAAGAAAGAACCAGGCGTAGCCTGTACGAAGGCCCTCCAGCCCCGCAACAGCCAAAGGCACCCTGTCCATGTTTTCAGCCGTCTCAGTGCAACGAAAAAAGTATGATCCTGCGTACGGATGAGGAATTCGTCAACGAAGTCGTCGTTATCCTGTTGCACAACTGCAACGCCCCAGGAAAGCGGCGCTTATGTACCAGGTTTCAACAGCCAGGGGGCTCGGCGGCAGAAACAGACGGCTTTTATCATCACGTCTATCCTCATTGGCATCTCTCCCAAGTGTGACTATCCCATCCGCTTGCTATGGGTCCCAGAGAAGCACCGCCGACAGAATTCGACCTTCGACGGTGCCTGAAAGCCTACTTTTTTCGCCTCCAATCACATAACGAAGACCATTGTTATTAGCTACAACATTCTACTTGCTTTCATCTGACCTGTAGATGACATAACTTCGGAGTCGGAGCTAGTTGGTTCAGACCCAACCGCATCGACCTTCTCACGTCCCATACTGCGGCTTTCTCCGGGATCGTGCGAGCTCGCATTTGAAAGTCGACGGAGCAAAAGCAGTTGCCGGGCTTGAAGATTGATGCCCCATGCGGCAAGTCCGAGGCCCTGATCAATCGGTTCGCTGGCAGAAACGCCGACAAGGTCACGTGCATTTGCTGGGTTTCGGAAGTTGCCTCTTGTGGCAAGTTTTCGACCTCCGATTGGCCACTAGGATCAGGCTTGTCCAGATTCCAGTGATTGGTAAGTCAGCTATGTCACGTCCGTTACTATTGCGGCTCTCTACGGCCAGCTGAGTATCTGGTAGATTTCGCGATACTGCTAGCTCACCATCTTGCCCATTTGGGTGGTCTATATCCGAAGATTGGTTCCTGTTGGAAGCGCCGCATGATCGCGAGCCGCAAGCACGTAGAGTCAGGCACGTGATGGATAATGAGTCAAGTGCTTGACGAGAATGTACGCTCGTGGCCTCTACTTTTTAGTACATGGTGTCACATACATTTGATCCGTTGTCTCCTATATTGATATTGCCGCATGAGTATATGAGCACTTATGCTGTTCTATCCATGGTTCTAAGCCTTTCTAAACGCCCCAACCTTACGACGGAGTCGTACGGGGACGGCACCTAGTGGTGGTTGAGTACCAAGACCAAAGAAGGAGTCGTCCATGCTCGGCACCCCATTGAGAAGTTCCATCTCAAAATAGGCCGCAAACACGGCAACGCCACCTATCATTTCCTGCTTGGACAGGTGACGGCCGGGACACGTGAGCGCACCACCTCCGTACGGAATCCAAGCGCCGTCGAGCCCTTCGGTTGAGAAACGAACAGTCTCTGCCCCTTCTCCGGCCCGATCCCTGATGAGGAAGCGCTCAGCCCAGAACTCGTCAAGCGGCCGTCGCGTGCGATCAGCGCCCCAAACCCGCTCGTCCGTCGCCGCCAGGTTCGTCGACACACACACTAGGCCCCCACGACGCAGCGTGAAGTCGCCCAGCTTATAGTCGCCCATCGTGGGCGAGCGATTGTGCATCAGGGAGACGCGCATACGTAGGGCCTCGGCGTAGATGGACTGCAAAAGGGGCGATTTCATGATATTATCCAGGTTGAAGCGCAGCGGTAGCTGTGGCGAGCCGTCCATGTCGTCGGTGTCTTCCCGTTGTACGATGGCGCATCTTAGCTCGTCCCTCACGCGGTCAAGTAGGTCCTGATCTTTGAAGATCTCAACAACATTCCAGAACGCCATCGTTATGGCGTTGGCGCTCGAGCTGTTAAGCCAGAGCGGCATTAATTAGTCTATAGCCCCTCCAGGCGCGCACGATATGGGGAAAGGAGGGCGGGCTGCTTTGTGTCGTCACTTACGCGGTTATTAGGGCCAGGTCTTCGCTGGCCAAGGCGTCGTCGTTCATCGAGCCGGTATCCTGACCCCACTGCTGTCTGACCTTGAGCAAGGGGCTGCCCCAGAACTCATCCCAGTCCGGGTTATTAGGTCCGGTCTGGCGGTAGTCCGAGTGCTGGCGGGCGTAGGTGTGCCAGCGCTTGATGGCATCGAGGATCCGCTGCCGTGACTGGTAGGCCTTCGGCGCCAGAACACGGGGGTAGAACTTGGAGATAGCCGGCCAGTTGCGCATGTATTCCCAAAAGTCTTCGACGAAGCCCGGGTTCAACCGGACCAGATGAGGCCCGCACACGGCGGAGATGGCGGCTGCGAACATCCGGTGAGTCCACCAGTCGAAAAGATCAGGAATCGTGACCCAGTCTCCCGAGTCGGTCGGGTCGTTCGGGTCGACCTTGGCTAGCTCTGACGATAGGTTCTCCATAACACGGGCTCCGAGCCGCTGTAGGTGGTCTCCCGACAGATATCGCGATAGAGTCCTGTGCTGGTGGTGCCACACTCTAAGTTGAGGTGCCACAGAAGTCCCGGGCAGAGGTATGGAACCTATGCCACTGTTGTCACCTTTGTAGATGCCTGTGAATCGGTTGAGCTGCCTGCTGCTTCTCGCCAAAGGGGCGACTGCTTGCACGTACCAATGGCGGACTTTGGAGAGCCAAATAGTTGTTGCATCACGAGCACGGCAAACGCTTTATTCGTACAAGAGCGTGTGTCCCTTAGAATGGGACCGTACATTTCAGGCTGGGTCAGCAAGTATGCCTTGGCTGGACCCAATTTGATGGTGACCGGCGTCTTGTTTCCGAATCGTCGGCTTTTCCGCTCAAGGCACGTCAATACATATGGGTTGGAAACCCCATTCTGCCCGGGGGAAGCTTTGGTGTCGGTGACTTACACGACGTCCTGGACAAGCGACCTCCTGGCCATGAGGAAGCCTATCCAGTTGCCCAAGAATGGCAACCAATATGGGTTAACCGGTGGCTCCCTTCCATGTTTGCTTTGGCGCGCTTGAAAATACGACAGCAGCGAAGTAATCGTGTATGTTACAGGAGCAATCAGAAGTGCTGCTAGCAACAAGCTCAGTTTCCAATTTTCGGCCACCGTGACGGAGACACTATGGAGAAGCATCGTAATGGTGGTGAAAAGGCTGAAGAAAGCGCAACAACGTGGTGCTTTCGAAAAGGTTCAGTCGATCTTGTCGCGGTGGTCGATCGCGTTGCGTTTAGAACTCCGTCCCCCTCGCAAGCCCAGGGCCGTGCTGCCACGCATTTGTTATATGTCATGCGATTCTCAGAGCAAGATCGAACCTAAAGCGAACGAGAGTATGCGTATATGCAACATTTCCTTAGTACCGAACCTTAGACTTCGGAGAGGTCTGAACCAGGTAATATCCGATGCACTCGAGTTGTACCATGTATTCCAGCCATTTACTAACTCTAGTAACCTGCTAGATATTATTTGCGTATGAACGGCGTGTCTGAATTGTTGTAACAGCTTTAAACCTTTTTTTTATCTATATTCTTCAAGGATCACAATGGGTATCCAGCTTACCTACCAAGATCTTCTGGAAGAAAACGCCGTATATAATAACTATGTGGTGATTCACGATAACATCTACGACTGTTCCCAGTTCATCGACGAGCATCCGTTTGTCTTTTACCGGATTCTTCCGTAGTGCAACGGTGAACTGACAGCGTCCCTTAGCGGCGGCGAGGAAGTCCTGATCGAAGTCTACGGCCGGGATGCCACCGAGGCCTTTGAGGACGTCGGCCACAGCGATGCGGCCCGCGAGCGGCTCAGTCAGCTCCAGATCGGTGTGCTCAAGCGCCAAGTGAGTGTAATATATCCAAAGGTCGCAGCAGCTGCGTGTGCGAGATGGAGCAAATGCTAACATGGTAACCGGGGCCGCAGCCTGGGGAACTAACACCCAAGAAGCAGGCGACCGTCAATCAGTCCATCATACACGACAGCTCCAGCCTCGACGGCATCGGCCGGTATGCCGTCCCGCTCATCTGCTGCGTGCTCGTCTATGTCGGGTATCAGTACAGCCTGGAGCAGGATAAGCACCATGTCGTGCACCCCTTGTCAGTGATTTGGTTGTGTCTATGCAGGTTGCATGGAATACGTAGTTCTAACAGCCACAGATGAGTCGAAGGCCTCTTTTCCAATGATAAGCAATAGAGTGCATTGCGATGCATCTTCAAAGTGCCTCATCATAGCAGTCCTAAGGTCATCTCAACGCCTTTCAGTACATGTATATAAGTTGCCTCGGTTAAATGAGTGGTATAGGCATCAACGGGCACAGAGATCATATAACGTCGATGGTTAATAGTGCAGATCTTCTCATCCAATATTGCTCTACGCACTTGTATGTGACATGCATCCATTTTAAGTGATAAGTTGAGGTGTGGATATGCTCTCAGAATCGAAGGCTGCGACAAAGCTAGATACGGCGGCGAATAGCACTTAATGCGTAGTGTCTTACATGTCGTTGAACTAATGGATAGTATGGCTGGGATTAGATACTGGGACGTGAGCGGCTTTATCAGGCGCTTAGGGCCTATATATAGCCACTAGAACCCTTATTAGCCGATTTGGGATGCTAGCATAGTACGGTGCACTATTATAGTACTACTAACAATAGCAAATTCTAAAAATATAGCCTAAAATTATTGTTAGCGTCTTCTTAGTATGCCTGTGGTAGTACTGAGGGGGTATTAAAATATATAATAAAAGAGTAATAGATAGAAATAATAGGATAGAGAATAATGATGAAATATAAGTATATATATAAAAGGTGTGAAAGTCTTAAATTCTTATAGTTTATTTCATTAGTCTATTTATAAGCAATATATACTATATAACAGTAACTATATACTATATAACAGTAACTATATACTATATAATAGTAACTATATGCTACTAGATAGTAATATTCACTCTTAGATAAGAAAAGGCCATTATTTTAGTAGTAAATATCTCTATTTATCTATGAATACACCCATAGAAGAGGAAGAAACTACTAGATAATATAAGAGATATTATTAATAATATAAGGGCTATATATAATAAACTATAAGGACTATAAAAAAGAGGCTAAATACAAAGCACAGTGTATCACAGTTTTATTAGTACTGTATGTACTGTGTGAAGAAGCCTCTAGACGGTTGTTGAAGGTGCTAGCATCTGCTCCCCAGAATAACCTTAAACCTAACTCAGGTTAAGGTTATGCTACAACTTAATAGCAAGCCTATATAGAAAATAAGTGGGGCGGCTTATGCAAGCAGCTTACGCGGCCTAGAAGGTTCTAGAACCTAAGCACTAAGTATGAAAGAAGCGCTACTTCCCCGAGATACTCTCGCTTACTTAGAAGATAAAGACTTTAATACTAAGTTTTTATATATACTATTACCCTTTTGAGCTATTAATTACGTCATCCATCGATTACGTAACCTAAGAAATCTAATAAGTAGTTTACTAGTAGTAATTATCTAAGGAGGTATAGCTACTTACTAGTTACTCCTCTATTCTATTTTAATATTAGTTACTAGAGATATTATAATACTATTACTAAATTAGTATTTAATAGGTTACTTTAAGTATTAGCTATTAGGTTTATTAGAGTATAGGTTATTTTAGTAAGTAGTAGGGAGTAATACCTTACTGTTAGTTTCACACGGGTAGGTGACAGTACGCGCGCGGAGCCCTAATATGTGTTGTTCGTATTGAAGCTATTCTGTATTGCGAGTGTGTGTGTGTAAGATATAAATGGCTATGTGGGCAGTGGTGTTGTGCTATATTGGGCCTGCGAATATGGTTACGTGACGTACGCACGTACGTACAATATCATATCTCGCAGAGTGCCCATCCTGCCACTCCATAGGTTACGGGGTTATTGCGATACTGGCAGTCTTCTCTTTTGAGGTCAGGCGCGCTGTAACCTATATAAAATAATATAAATGAAGTTATTTGTAGATCCCAAAATGATATAAATTAAATCCTTTATAAGGCCTTCCTCTATACTTTTATTACTACCCTTAATAGCCCTCATAGGCCTCTACCCATACCTCTATCGCCACTTTTAATAGCGTAGCCATCGTCTTTTGTGGTAGGAGGGATATTATTGCCCTTGTGGCCCTTCTCTTATCTTATTACCTATCCCTCTATTTGAATTATTACTGTATTATTGTTAATAAATTGCTTAAGAGATAGATTTAGGCTTTCTTTGGTGAAAGTATTAGCTAGGTTGTTATCTCTATTGATCTACCTTACCTCATATATCTCTCGTCGCTTATATAACTAATAAAGTGCTATTATATTGATTATGAGGCGCTTCTCTTTTGTAGTGCTGAGCTTTATAAGGTACTTATATAGCGAATATAAGTTAGTATAAATAATAGTAGGGATAGTAGGCTTCTTTAGGTATATAGTAATCTTTTGTAGTATAGTGGTAATAGCGTAGGCTATATCTGCGCTAGCTACTATACTATAGACCTTAGAGGCTAGAATACTTTATATAACCCTTTTGTATTTTATTAAACTGAAGTGGATGATATTGCTAGTTACTATGAAGGTATTATTATTATTAGCTATAGCCTCATTAGCAATAACTATAATAAATCTAATCTATGAAGATAGGTTGGTATTATTAGTAAAAGACCTATCTATAAATATAAAGAGTTTTGCTATAGTTAGGTTAATAGGCATAAAGGTTAGGCCTTGATTAAGGTTCTCTTTCTGCTATTTGAGGTGACAATTAAGGGCTTTTTCGTCCTCTATAGTGGGATCTTAATGCTGGGCTGCAGCGGATAGGTTGAAATAGGCCTCAGGTTAGCACATAGAGGCAATATATACCCCTCTTGCCCTTTGCTAAATATATTATTGTTTTCATTTATTTGGGGATACCTTTAGGTTAATTAGCTTGATTTTGGATCCCTGCCCCTTTTGGTGAAGGGTAAGACTGCTATCTTTGCCTAAAGTGATGATGCTATTATTAAATATTAGTGGGGACTTGTGGTTGATTTGCTGCTTCGCTTTAGTAGTGAAGTTAGCCTTTTTGAGCTCTATATCTTCTTATTAAGAGAACTTTAGTGTAAATAGTCTAATAGTATTATTAGTTTATATACTAATAATACTAAAATAGCTATTTTTGGTTATTAAAGAGATTAATAGGTATAGGTTAAAAGATAATTAGTTTATCTTGAGATTCTTTCTGTGGTAGTTACTATATATAGCCTACTAATAGGTGCTTGCCTCTGCAATACTATATAACGGTTTGATGATCCTTATGATGTGGTTTTTGGGGTATTTATTATGAATCTCTTTTAGTAGGTCTGCAAAAATCGACCTATTGAGCTCCGTTTGTGATTAGATATATGCTTATGTGATATTGTGGAGCTATAGTATATAGCCCTCTTTTATAAGTGATGGGGCGATAGTAAGAAGGAGTTGCTAGTTAGCCCGCTATATTGTCGGTAAATGGGTAAGTATAGAGGCTTTCTCGTTATTATTATAGCCCTAAATAATAAGCCTTGACTTCTCATAGGGCTGATTGGTGCCCTTGCCTTTTACCTTGTGGACTATATGTGATTTAAAGATGCGATATTAGCTATGGGTTGTGGCGTTATATGGGATAATTTTAAATATACTACGCTTTTGAAGCGCGGTTATCTCTATAGTTGATGAGGCTGAAAAAGGGTCCCTAGGTGTTTAGATAATCCCGTCTTTATATAGTTATATAGCGAGGTTGTGATCTATTTCCTTCTTTGCCATTAAAAACGTCGTAATATTACTTATTTTATTAGTAAGTGTTTAGGTAGTAGTAGCTATAAAAGCGTTAATTAGATGTATTTGACTTAATTTTCTATTAGCTACTTATATACTTCTATATGTTAGGCCTGCTAGTAATATTTCTTAGACTTATTCTTCCTTGTGGGGGCGGCTTTGGCGGCGTGGGATTAGGTTTGCAAATCTCTCTAGCGATAGTATATTGGGACCTCTATTATTATTTAGCCCCGTTGTCTATCTAGTATTTATCCCTGGGGGAGGTAGTATAGCCTCATCGGCTTAGTGCTATAGGCAGATAGCTATTAATTAGAACGTCTGGGGCCTGCGGGGTAGGTTAAGAGTATAAGTCTCGCTATTAATAATAAGAAGTTAGTATAGCTCTTGCTAGCCCTTCTTTTTATAGTAGACCTAGATAAGGGATAGTAGTAGTAGCTGAAGTATTAGTGCTATATCTGGGCTATTATAGGTAGTGAGGGCAGCTATAACTTAGCGGGAAGCCTAGTGCTTCTGGAGGTTCTCTATCGCCCTTTGTATAGCGGCGGCCTATTGCTAGAGGTCTGGAGATGGGGGCGAATTATTATTAATTTGGGGGTAGGTGCTAAAAATAAGTAGCGTGGGTACTAGGCTATTGGGCCCTATAGTGTTATTAATAGCCTTAATAGCTATTTAAAGGATAATCTTATGGTTTATATTAGGTAGGTCTTTATAGATAATTATATATACCCTCTGTAATATTGCGTGATATTACTTAACCTTACTAATAGAGTTATAGGCCTCAACTAGTACTTTAGTAGTAGTTATTAAAAGCGCCTGAAGGGTATTTTACTACTCTGATGATATGAAGTTAGTACTAGTGTTAGTAATAGCAATATTTGGTGGCTTGAGGTAGGTATAGATTTAGTATTATTTAAAGGCGTTAAGTGTTGTAGTTATAGATAAATCCTTTAGGAATTTGGCTATATTAAATGCGGTTGCAGTATTAATAATATAGAGTACTAGGCGCCCTTTGAGGTAGATAATATTAATAACTATAGCGTAGTTAAAGTTATAGTTATCTCTAATTATGAATTTGAATTAATTTGGTGCCCCTATATTAAGTTAGTAGCGTTTATAAAACTTTATGAGATATTTAAGTAGGTATAACTTGACTTAGTGGCTAGCTTACTAGAGTACTTTATGAAGTTAGTAGACTAATAAGTAGCTAAGATGTTAATAGAGTTTTTGTAATTTAGCTTCTGTGAGGTTGTTGTAGGCTAAAACCTTTTCCGTCTCTAATAATAGCTATAGGTGGCTCTATTTTTATATAATAGGTATAATAAGGTTATCCTATTGTAAGTAGTTTTGAAGGTTATTAAAATATATATCTAACCTATCTATATCTGCTAGATAGAGCAAGAAGGGGGTATTTATAGATACTATATAGAAGATTATATCCCCAAATAGCGTAGGGATAGTTACTGTCCCTATTAAGCTAATAGCCCCTCCTAGCCTAAACCTTATGCTTGCCCCTTTTGCTATTATAGAGTTAATTGTGATATTAGGTATAACTCTCTTGAGTGCTTTAAATTAGCCCTTGCTAGTAGTTAAAAATCCTGCTGCTTCTATATTAGGGATAATACCTTAGAAGGTCTCTAAAGAGTATCTTCCTTTAAGTGTGAATAATTTGATAGGTATAGGCCTAGCTAATTCTTTGAATGGATCTGAGTGTATAATAGTGTGGTAGGCTGCTTAATTAAGCAGTATCCTCAAGATAGTCGTTTTATTTATAGTAGGGACTAGATTGGTGCTCTAGCTATTATTTGGGTTTGCGAATTGGGTGAAGAATATATTATACTACTCCTTTTTAGAGTTGCTATTATTGTGATAGTCCCTGCTCTTATTAAGCGATTAGAAATATATTTTAATCTCCTTATTCTCGTTATTATTTGCTGCTAAATTATTAGTTATTCTTTCTATAGCCCCCTTATAGTAGGTTAGGAACTGCTAGTAGGCTGCTTTTGATTTATTAAGAGCTTATAGGTTACTTTACTATTATGAGTATACCTCCTCTTTCTCCTTTTGTATATAGTTGGTTGAATAGTATCTAGGTTCTTTATAAATATAGTATTTTATATCTAATTGCTATTATTTTTAGCTATTTTTGTTGTCCCTCTGTGGCTTGGGCCTTCTGAATCTGCTATTTTAACTCTTGCTATTATATTTGTGGTCTATTTAGTATTATTTAGCGTGATATTAGCTTTATGATAGTTAACTGTTTATAAATGTTATTATATTGCTAATAGCGACCTTGAGCTGCTTGTAGAGGCCTTTGAAGGTTTTTGATGGGTTTATAGTGGCCTATTTATACTTCTTGATCTCTTGGTAGCCTTAAAGGAGTTGATTATATAGTATCTTATTGCTTTAGTAGGTATTACTAAGCGCTAGCTGAGTTGATATGAGGGTATTAATTAGGGTATCTAAAGCCTCTAATTTGGACTTTGAGGGATGGTTTATTATAATTAAGATAAGGGTTATATTGTTTTATATTGTAAGATGGGCTTAGGTAGACTCTTTAGTCTTAAAGTATCCCTTGAGCCTATTGATAATTAGGTGCTATTTAGATGAGGCTATAGGTAGTAAAGGCTCTTATAGTAGTATTTTAGCGCTTTTCCCTTAAGTATTATTGGAAAGGCTATTGGGGTTTGGTCTTTTGTGATATCTATCTTTTTGTAGGTATCTTGAAAAATCCGTAGTTTTAGCTTGAGAACCTCTGTACTTTTGCTATTATACTTTATTTTATTAGTATATATCTTAGCTAGGTCTGCGATTTAGTATATTAATAGGCGGGTGCTATTGCTTTTTGCCTCTTAGCGATCCTCTTATAGTTCTTCTGCAATAGGCTAACTTATTATTAGGGCTGGGCTAGTAGCTATAGCTAATGCTCTTATTAGTATTATAATATTATTATTCTAGAAGTTAGTGATATCCCTGCTAAACTCTTCCTTATCCCAGTTTTTTGCAAATGTAGTACTCTTCTTAATCTGCTTATTTACTTCCCTAGCGGTCTAGAAGTAGAAGTTATCTATAGTTATAATATTATATATATAGCTTATAATGCTTAATCTATCCTAGATAATATAAATACTATTATCTATTAGATACTAGTAAATCTTCCTTATAGTTACTAGGCTTACTTTCTAGAAAAACTCAATAGGTAGGCCTATAAAGTCTACTATAAATTCTATCTATAGGTTCTTGCTGAAGAGTTTATTATATTTATAGGTTTTAATATAGTATAAGATCTTAGCAGTTACTTACTTTATTATAGTATTTTTATTAAATCTAATATCTTAGCCCCAATCCTCCTTATCTACTAGGGCCTTGCTTTTTATTAGTATTAGTAGTTCTATAATAAGCTTAATTAGCTATTAGCCTAGCAGTATTGATATTACTAAAGACCCCTCAGGGGTGGCTATTTGTGGCTGTTCAAGTAGTAGTGGGGGTATTAGTGTTGAGGGCCCTAGAGTTACTATTATATATAAACGAGGCGTAGTTAATAATTTAAAAGATCAATTAGGTGGTCGCGTGCCGTTTCTTCCAGTAATTCTAGCTCTCCTCACCCTTAGTAATTAGTATTAATAGGAGGTAGTAATAATAATAGGTAGCCCTTATATAAAGTAGAGGCTCATAATATATATAAGTTAACTGTTGGTCTCACAAAGACTGGTACCAGAAGGTAGGGGGGAGAAGGGGGGGATAACGTAGTATTCAAAGTGCTCAGATGGATGTTGAAAGAAGGTATCTAGAAGGGTGGCCAGCGAAGGCGAGGAACGATATAGTAGACTGACGAGGTGGGTCACGTGACTACCTTGTCGACGTTCCTGCCCGCTGGGCCACGGGCCCGACACTTGGGTCGGGTCCGGCTGGGCGAATATCCCAACATTAACGTTATTTCATTATTATTTAACATCTCTACTAGCTAGGTATCACGTTATATAGTTAAATAATGCGGTATTTGAGGCTTAAGTCGTAGGTCGTCTTATTTTATCCTAACTTATATCTCCAGGTCAAATCAATATACTCTTCTTTTCGTGACGTAAGGGTCTCAGGAGAGTTAATTATTACGTAAAAGTTAACTATTAAGGTATTAATAGACCCCTTTTATAGTTATCTTCCTACTTAAGGATCTCATAGTAGTAATATTAATAATAGTAAGGGTTATATAACAGACATAAGGATCAAATCAAGTCCTGCAAAGTAGTTAGCTTATATCTAACTACTTATAGTCCGTCAATTAATCTAGGTAGCACAAAAGGGCTACTAGTCACAATTATCAAATAGATTCAATATACAAATCGATTATAGACCAGTAGAGCTTTTATCTCTTCAAGTAATAATAACCTTACTAATCTGCAGTTTCATAGCGTAGCCGAAGTAGTATAATAGTGAAGTTAACCACTAATCAGTATTAGTTTCACACGGGTAGGTAACAGTACGCGCGCATAGCCCTAATACGTATTATTTATATTGAAGCTATTCTATATTGCGAGTATGTGTGTAAGATACAAATAGCTACGTGGGCAGTAGTGTTATGCTATATTGGGCCTGCGAATACAGTCACGTGACATACGCACGTACGTACGATATTATATCTCGCAGAGTGCCCATCCTGCTACTCCATAGGTTACGGGGTTATTGCGATAATTATTAAAGCTTAAATGTGGAATTATTAAGGTATCTCTGCTTAAGGAGGATATGAAGGTGTATAACAATGATAAGTAATCCTCCTTCCTGCCTCTATATTATAGTCCTCCTGTATTTAGACCCCTTCTCATTAAGTGGGCCCGCTGCACTACTAACTCCGCAGCTATATTATCTTATTCTATTCCATTAGGTTTCTTTATAATATATAAAACATATTTTGAGTTTTCATAAATATATTAAGATTAATATATTATTACTAAAGTAGGTATAATATAAAAATTAATTTCAAGGTTATATTAAGGGCTTAAAAAAGTACTAACTTATAATCTATATAAGTAATATTTAGTAGTAGAATATCTAATTCGATTAGTAACCTTACTAATATATTTATTACTTAGTTATAATTACTCTCTTTTTTACTACTTAAAAAGTATGAGATAACTTAAAATGCATACTTACTATTAGTTACACTATAAATATGAAATAATAGTATATTAAATTGATTTATATTATATATTAAATCTATTAATTATATATTTAGGTACTAGTAAAAAAGATTAAATTACTATATAGTATAACAAAAGGGGTAGTAATATAGCTTTAGTTCCTAGAGGTAATAATACTAATTCTACTTATTATTTTAAAGCTAATTAAGAAGCTACTTAATAGATATTTCTCTATTAAGTTTAGCTTACTAATAAGTAGTAAGAAGATTAATTATATTATAGGTAGTAATTTATCTTGCTCTATAGGTATGGAGAATTACTAAATTTTATCCTAGGCAGATACCTTTATTTTATAGCTTTATAACCTTATTATAGTATTTAATAATAGTTTTATAATAGGTTTTAGTGTATAAAAAAGGGTTAGAAAATATATAGTCATAGTAGGTCTAACTAGAGCTTATAATAGCCTTAACAACCTCTTTATTAGCCTCCTTCTTTAGTATAATTTACTAGTAGTAGCTAGTATTATAAAAGAATAATCTTTACTTCTTTAAGCTATACTTTAGCTCTATCTTTCTGCAAGCTAGAAGCATACTAGTATATATACTAATTACTCTTTAAACATAGCAAAGAGACTATAAGCCTAGCCTTATATATAATATTATTAAGTATATTATATATAACTTATTTTAATAAAGAAGAAAATAGTAAATATATAACTATTCAATGCTTTAAGTAGTAGTAGAAATAGAATAAATATATTTATTACTATTAACTAATCATATATACTTAGTCTTAACTTAAGATATTATAAGTAGTAATAAGTAAGCTCTTAACAACCTCAAATTAATAAAGATAAATTATATCATTACTAATAAAATCTTATAGATACTATAGGAAGACTAGTACTATCCTTTTTAGCTGGGCCTGCCCGCGAAAGTCCGATTATAGAGGTTAGAGGTTGGTGTGGCTGGAGGGGTCCCGAATATCCAGGTTGGGGTCCCGAATATCCTGCCCCCTCTTTTTCCTTGTTGGAATATCTGATTTCAGCCTCGTCTGCTTTTGCGTCCCATGATCCCTCAACCCGCGGCCTAGCTCAGATAGATAGCGCAAGTTACTCCTTTCCTTCATAGTTTGGGCAGCTATTTTTGGGTCCAGTTCGGCAAACATTTTTGCGAGAACCCACGAGCGTCGGGCAAATAATCCGATTTGGATCCCTTCTTCTGGAGGGAATTCGTGTCCAGATTCCAGAAGCAGACTGCAGTAGATGGATTGTGACGCCCGCTGTCAAAGCCGTCGTAACCGGGCCAGGCGTTTCGGACGATGGGGACGCGGTGGCCTCCCGGAGCGGAGACTGGTCGCTCTTGTGTACACCATCTTGTTTACACCATCTTGTTTGGCGATGCCACCAAGCGCAGCGGCGGCCATCTGCCAAGTGCGCCACGCGCACGAACCAAGACTTGATGGGACCGATGGGTTCATGCTGTTGGCGGCGATGTGGAGGGGGGATTGCTGATCGTGATGTCGGCAAACACGTCGGCATGCTTTAGCTGGAAATACTAGAGGCGGAAGCCACCAGGTAGAGGCGTCATCCTTTGCTTGGAAATCCTCATACGCGGCATGGAGGCCCTCGTGATCGATGATCGCATAGTCGGTAGTTGCAGCGTAATTAATAATGAATTCACGCAAGTCCAAGCCGCGATATATCGGCGCTCAGCTTCCGCCCTTGCATCGTCTCCGCCATCACCTTGCCCGTTCCGAGACTCAGGCTGATGCCCCAGGGTCCGTGACCGGCCGCAATAAAAACGCCGCCATCCGCGCCGGGGCGTGTTGAGATTTCACTTCCGAGCTGGGAGTCCGGTATTCGGCCCAGGATTGGCGCTCCGAAAGCCGTGACCGGGCGGAAACAGAGACCATGTCGGACGACTTCAAGATCGTCTTCCCGGACGTTGATGATTCGGTTGGCTGTTTTCTTCAGCTGGTTTATCGCGGCTGCTGAAACCGGAGCTTGGCCGGGCAGATCTGGGAGAGTGAGCGACGGGGCGTTGACGCCGGCGATGTAGATGTGCCCGCCTACTCGGGAGAATATTTCGGGGGAGAAGCCTTCCCCGTCGGTGCTGAAAATGGCGTGGCAGTCTGCTTGCATTTGGCCGTCGCCCGGTGGCTTGACGACGAGGGAGTGACCTGCCAGGCTGGAGATGGGCAGTTCAAGTGACGCTCCAGGGAAGAGCTGGGAGAAAACGCGGGGTGACCAGGCACCAGCTGCGATTACCAGGCGAGTGCATGGCACGTCGGTTTCGGTGGATGAGGTGTTGTCGCCAATGCGTGCCGTGGAAAGCTCGCCGCGAAGGTCGGTGTTGATGGAGAGCACTGTGGCCGGGTGGTGGAGGTGAACGCTTTGCGACTTGCAGGTTTCGAGCAGGAAGGTGCAGAGACGAAGGGGATCCCTGGAGTCGTGTGAGGTTTCATGTGTACTGAAGAGTGTCGATGGACAGGGATACGTACACTTGGCCCGTTGTCTCTGAGTCTCCGATGATCTGGACATCGTCGCCAGCTGCTCGTCGTAGCCATGAGGGCCCGTCACCCGCCGTCTCGACGGCTTCAACGACTTCCGCTCGGCTGCCACCTTCGCTTAGCCATCCGCCGCCCTTTTTGCCTTTCTTGATGGGCGCTGCCGCGTGGCTGTACGTCGTACTGGATGACCATCCCCATCTGCCCCGGCCGTTGTTCTCTTCAGCAAGCTTCTTGTGCTCATCAAAACTAAGAGCTCCCAGGGCTGCACACTTGGGGGAGAACCAGTCTCGCGCCAAAAAGCCACCGGCATACCCTGATGCTGAGGCGAAGAGCTCTGGTGATGCTTCCACAAGGTGAATTGTAGAGCCGGGCTGATGGTCTGCAAGGTAACGGGCAATCGAGAGGCCGATAATGCCTGAGCCCACGATTACTGTTGAGCTCATCGTGGAAACATGAAGCTTGTTAGGGATGTTGAGCAGTGACGTTATTTATTAAACAAGCTCGGGGAGCTTTCCGGAAAGCACCGAGCTGGGACCCCGCCACAGCTGATAAGATAAGGACTTCTGCGGCAGCTGGCCCCGCTCCACCACACAGAGCGTTTGGCTGTATTGGTGCAAGCCTCCTACCGAGCAGAGACTTTTTGCGAGGTGAATTCCCATTCCTAAATTGACTGAGCACCCAACTTGTACATCAACCGCCCTCAGTCCTGGAAAGCCACAATGGCGTCAAAAGTGATCATTGTCACCGGTGCAAGCCGCGGCATTGGCTTGGCCATCGCGCAGTATCTCCTTCGGGATTCCCACAAGGTTGTTTTGGCGGCGAGATCCAAGGAGCAGTTGGAGGCAATCAAGGCGTCGCATCCTGGGCAGGTCGAGTATGTTGCAGGAGACTTGGGTGATCTGAAGGTAAGAAGGCATCAGCAGCCACGATAACGTGATTAAGCTGCTAATAGTCGCAGACCATCCCTAAGATCGCTGAGACTACTGTTAAAGCATTTGGCAAGATTGACGGAATCGTCGTCAACCATGGCGTGCTTGAGCCCGTCACCCGCTTGGAACACTCCAACATCGAGGACTGGAAGAGAGCATACGACATTAACGTCTTCAGCGGACTCGCTTTGGTAAGGATATATGTGAACGACATGGAATGCGTTGGTGTTATCTAACTACGAGGGAAGGTCCAAGCCGCTCTTCCCGAACTGCGCAAGTCCCACGGTTGCGTACTTTGGGTCTCTTCCGGTGCCGCCACTGGCGCGTACACCGCGTGGGGAGCCTATGGCACATCCAAGGCCGCCATGAACCACCTCTCAGCCCACTTGGCCGTTGAGGAGCCCGAGATCACGAGCATCGCCATCAGTCCCGGTCGCGTCGACACTGCCATGCAAAAGGTCATCCGAGACACTGGCAAGGACCACATGGCCGAGAAAGACCACACCTCCTTCGTGTCCGCCTTTGATAAGGGCGAGCTCTTCAAGCCTGAGCAACCCGGCAACGTGATGGCGCGGTTTGTTGTGAAGCCTCAGCATGACCTGTCTGGCAAGTACTTCAAGTGGGTCGCACCGATGCGTCGAATTTGACAAGTGCTGACCCGCTGCAGGTGGCAAGCTGGAGAGCTTTCGGCGTACCATGAGTAGAAGATATACTTGTTCACTAAAACGTCCAATGTTAGCCAACTGCTTGAGCTAGTAAAGAGCAAATAGAAAACATTAGACATGATGCCTCAGTCGAAAGATGAAAAGCTCATATTTGATTCCACATTGTTTATTCAGGATTAGCATGGAATATGTTTCATCATCATCGGCAACGTCGCGAAGAAAGAAAAAAAAAAATTGGCGCCTACCTTGAACAACGAAGCTACGGGTTTGCATTATTAGCAAGACTCCAGAGTCCTCAGTGCGAACACACCCTGCAACGACATTCCCAGTAAGCGTCGAGTCCACGAATCTCTGTCGACGAAAAATGTTGCGTTGCGAAGCATTTGCTCAGGGGTTATCGTTTCTCCGTCTTGGAAAGTCGGTATTTGATAGTACTTTATTTTGGACATCATCGCAGGCGCGAAGCAGCGCATAACAGTTTGATTGCCAGCGAAGCAGGCGGGCAGCTTACGTTTCTGTCTGCGAGTCTTGTTAGCCGAGTCAAGCCAGTAAAAAGAATTAGAAACAAGATAGCTCAAGGTGAGATGTCAGAGAAGTCCGTTTGGCAGGACGGTCATTCACCACTGTATGAGGGGAGTTATTCCTCGTAAGTTTGGGGCGACAACAGATGTCATCATGTAGACGAGGCGGCAAGAGAGAGAAAAAGACGGAGACCTACCAGAGTCAGTCCGAGCGAGGCGCAGAGACGACAGCAGCTCGACTGGAGGAGCGCATGGTGAGTATTGTCTCTGCTGATGTTTGGTAACGCATGAGAAAAGAAATAAGAAGCCTCCGTTGAAAAATCGACTTTTAAAGGGACGAAATTTTTTTGGAGTGATTGGAGAATCTGGCCCGTGCGCCATGGAGTGCCGGAAGCTTCTTTCACCGAGCGCCGTGTGTAACTGCAGGTGCCCCGGGCCTGCCCCGGTTGAGTGGAGTCCAGTCAGGTCACAGCTTAAAAAAAGTTGCCTGCGACACTGCATTGTGGCTCGCGCTGGCTGGCCGCGGGGAGGTTCAAATGCAGTTGATGTCCCGCACCCAAATAGCATAAAAGACCCCACCAACAGCAGTCGCCGTGAGCGAGCCACATTGTCCCGCGATACTTCACATGCCCGGTCCGCCTCCGTCATTTTCACCGCCAACCATCTCCGATATATATCTGGAAACCGGCCTCGAATTCCTGTGACGACACTTCAGATATCCGCGACTGTTTTTCTCAGCACCCTGGAAATCAGAATTTCTTGCCAGCAAAACAGCCAAGCACGCCCACTTTCCACGATACACATCATTCATCCATCGTACATTACACTTACCTCACCTCTCGCCATGTCCGACCACGATATTGCGGGTAAGTCCTTTGCAGTTTCCTCAGTTGTAATCTTCCTACAATGCACCTCACAGAATGTGGGGGACACTGAGCCGCCGGTCATTTCCCGCAGGTGCTCATCCCACACCCACTGTGATATGCTTTTTCCCAGTAACTCCATTGTACCTCTTCTTCAGCCATCGTTCGCGTATAAGACACTTCGGTTTTCACCACCGCTTCCGCATTCCTTCAGCAGAGCTATGGTTGCCGGTACTATTGCAAGAGGAATTGCGACGAAGATGGCAAATGGAATGAATTCTGAGCAGCCCATCACGGCTCGGACTGCATACACCATCCCTCGCGCAACATGATATCTTGTAGACCTCGCTGACGCAATATCACAGGAAATGATGACTTGTCCTTGCCGAAGGGTAAATTTCACCCGCTCTTATCACCGTTGATGGGAGAGAGATCTTCGACGGGGCCATCTGTGCCATGTTCATGTTCATGTCAGCTGACTCACCACAGCAACCGTCCAAAAGATCGTAACGGAGATTCTTCCGCCAGCTCAGGGCGTCGCCTTCTCCAAGGAAGCCCGCGACCTCTTGATCGAATGCTGCGTCGAGTTCATCACTCTTATCTCGTCCGAAGCCAACGAAATCTCGGAGAAGGAGGCCAAGAAGACGATTGCCTGCGACCACATCACAAAAGCACTCGAGCAACTAGGCTTCTCTGACTACGTCCCCGCCGTGCTCGAGGCGGCGGCAGAGCATAAGGAAGTCCAAAAGGTACCCCTTCGAGTCATCCCATCATTAGAACCAGGCAGCAGAGGCACTGACACCCGCTGCAGGGACGCGAGAAGAAGGCAAACAAATTCGCCAACAGCGCCATTCCCCTCGAGGAGTTGGAGAGGATGCAGAGGGAGGCGTTCGAGGATGCTGCCAACAGACATGCTTGACCACGTTTTTACTTGCACGTTAATCACTGCTTTCATTATTGTCTTTTGTTTCGGCATGGATACGGCGTTTGAGGCTACTCTTGGGAACGGATCATTACGAATTCACCACGCTGACGAATGCATGATTCCGGCTTTTGCTGCCTCGGGAAGGCAATATATCGACAACATGGCTTCATCGACTATAGCACGGTCCTTCACGGGTACTGTGCATGAATACAAAGCCCGTGGGATTTCGAATCCGCATTTTAGACACAAGTATTCGTTTTTGTTTCCATCGGCCCGAGGCCGTCATCCTATTTACATGAGTGTACATGGTTTTATTGATATCGTAAGCATCCCTTCATTACTGCCTCCCATGAAACAAAACCGCCGCAGATCCCATATAGATGGTGAATATTTCTCATCCCAGCATCCTGTCCACCTAATACATCCCGAAACAGTTCACCACAGCCGTCGTTGGTAGTATACCGGGGCCTCCCCCTGCGACAAACGCTTGATCTCCTCCTTGATCAGTCTTCGCCTTTCGGCACGGCTGATAGGCTTGTCACTGGCGGCCTCTGGGTCCGGGTGCTTCTGGTCCTTGACCTTCCACCCCTTGATGTTCCTCTCCCTCTCGTCCATCTTGTCCAGCTCCTCTTGGCTCACGCCAGGATCCTCCTTCTCGGATGGCATCATCTTCTTCCACACTTCCGATGTCCATCTTCCTTGCTTCTGTCCAGCGAGCTTCTTGGGCTGTCGGTTCCCGGGCACCGAGGGGTTAATCTCGATTACGACCTGGTCTTGCTTCCCGCCTCCATACAACGGCACATTCTGTCCGTTGCCAGATACATCCTTGAGGTGGTCAGGGACGACGTACGACGTCTTGGGCGAAGGTCGCGGGTCGTGGTCCGGCTTGATGGCTTCACGCAACTGGCTGAGGGTACGCTGCTGGATCACATAGCCGCTGAGGAAAAGGGCGGCAGTACATGAGACAACTATTCCGAAGAAACGCGTTTGCACATGCGGCTCGGCACATGCGCGTAGGCGTTGGAGGTCAGCGGTTTGCTTACATTCTCGTGTTTGCGGTCGGACTGGAATGCGGAAAACGGGCGGGTATTACCAATGGCGGAGGAGAGTAGAATTGAGACTTGCGACGATGTGAGAAGCACCATGGTCGCGGCGAAAACGCTGGGTTTCTGTTCAAAATGGGTTCGGTAAATTGCGGTAAAGTGTCGAAGAAAACTCGAGAGAAGAAGTAACTGTATTTGAAAGCGTCGACAGAGGCGCCATTTGCCCCCGGATTGATGTCGCAGTCGCCAGATGTGACGCGGCTGAGCAGCTAACTTGGAAGTGGGCTGTTTACTCCGTTCGCGGGGCAACTATCGATTAGCTTTCTTTCTGTCATCGGCCGCCAACAGACCATCACCTTTTTTTTGGCTTCGAAAACGTCACGCCTCAGCTAGGGTAGCTTCCGTGTCGCATTTGCCAATACGTACCACACCAGCAACATCAATCGCGGAAGCTCTTTCGCATACGCGCCTGACGAAGCCCAAAAACTGGCCAGACTATTACTCCGCAGGCACATTTGGTGCATCCTGACCGACCAAAGGACAAACCCCTCCTTACGGGTTCCTCTGGCGAGACTTCCCGCCCGTTCATCGATCCCTACTACACCGTGCACACGACGCCGGCAAAGATGAGCAAGCCCGACACCCACTACGCCGACGAGCGCAAGTTCCTCGACGAACGCGGCTCCTCGGCCTCCCTCGCCCCCAATGGCGAGAACCCGGCCACCATCATGGAAAAAGCCGTCCGCGAGCGCATCGTCGACGCCTACTTCTACAAGGAGCAGTGCTTCGCCGTCAACGAAGCCGACGTCGTCGACCGCGTCGTCGAGCACGTCACCTTCATCGGCGGAACCTACGGGGTCACACAGAAGCCGACGCCCTTCCTGTGTCTAGCCTTCAAGCTGCTCCAGCTCGCGCCGTCGGACGAAGTGCTCGAGACGTATCTGCGGTTCGGCGGGGAGAAGTTCAAGTACTTGCGCGCGCTGGCGTGCTTCTATATCCGCATGACGAGGCGGGCGAAGGATGTATACCTGTTCCTAGAGCCGTTCCTCGAGGACCGGAGGAAGTTGAGGAGGAAGGGGAGGCAGGGAACGAGTCTGACCTATATGGACGAGTTCGTGGACGACCTTTTGACGAAGACAAGAGTTTGCGCGACGAGTTTCAGGGAGCTGCCCAAGAGGGCTGACCTGGTCGATCTGGGAGAGCTGGAAGAGAGGATCAGCCCTCTTGGAGATATTGACGAGCTGCTGGAGCAGGAAGAAGAGGAGGGGAATGGCAGCCCCAGGGAGAATGGAGCTGATGATTCTGAGGGAGAGATTGTCGAGGAAAGGAGAGACGGCGAGCCGATGGACGTGGACGGGAGATCACGGTCGAGAAGTAAAGACCGATCTCCTTAGAGGACGATAATTGAAGCAAAATGATACCCAAGCTAGTTCGTAGACGAGAGAAATCCTTCAGAGTGGTACGTACGCAATGGCACATTCGCACCCATGTTTCATTTCGTGGGTATATTGTATCCTAATTGTACAAGTTCGGGTTGATCATGTTTGCTGTCCGGCACAACGCCTACGCCGACAGCCGTCGGAGAAGATCTCTAGCCACGCCGAGGAGACGTCTGTCGTCCCAAAACTGGCCGATCAACTGCAAACCAGCTACCCTCCGGCTATCGTCCGCGTCCGCATCTGGCGACTCGATCTTCGTCGGAATGCTGATAGCTGGCAAGCCTGCCAAGCTCGCAGGCACCGTGAATACGTCGTTCATGTACACCTGCACCGGCGTCTGTCGCCTAATCTCTTCGATCCTCGGCGCAAACGAGGGCGCCGTGGGACACAGCAGGAAGTCCACCTGCGATGGTCCCAGTTTGTCTTGCAACTCGACCTCGTCCTTCATGTCGCTGAGGTCAAATTGTTGCGGATCATACAATGGATTCTCCAACCTGAATACGCGATCAAAGTCCAGCTGGACGAGTTTGCGCACGCGCTGTGCTTGGATAAAGTAGTTATCCATGGCCTCCGAGCTGAGACTGTAGGAACCGAGGAGAATGCGGCGCTTCACCTCGTCGCCGAAACCTAAACCGCGAGTCTTTGAGTACAAAACCTCGCCCGCGCCGTCGCTCTCGTCGCCGCGCGTACCGTATCGGACACCGTCGTACTTGGCGAGATTGGATGATGCTTCCGCGGGTGCGATGACGTAGTATGCTGAGAGAGCGTGTTTGGTCGAGGGGAGTGAGACCTGAACTACATCAACGCCGGATGCCTCGAGGATGCTTACCGCGGCGGACCATGCAGTTCGGATCTTGGGGTCTAGTTCTTCGATGTTGTACTCGAGAGGTATTCCGACTCTCAAGCGGGGGCGTTGGTCAGATCCCCGGTCTTGCTGGTTCTTTCGAAAAGCCTTTGAAAGAGATGTTGGGTCATGAGGGTCGTGTTCTCCCTCCAGACCGGTGCTGAACACCACCTCCTCGATGACGCCTACCTCTCGGGCGAGCAGTCCTACGGTATCCAGCGAGTTCGCGTACGGCACCACGCCCCATCTCGAGAGCAAGCCGTATGAGGGTTTGTATCCAACAACACCGCAGTATGCCGCAGGCAGACGAATCGAACCGCCTGTGTCAGTGCCCAGCGCAACGTCTGCCTCGCCTGTTTGCACTGCGACGGCGCTGCCACCAGAGCTTCCGCCGGCGGAGGTGGGCGTTGACGACAACGGGTTGAGCACCGGCCCGTGTACTGAGTTCAACGAATGCGATCCCATGCCGAATTCATCCATGTTCGTTTTCCCAACCAGCCGCGCGCCTCGTTCTCGGAGCTGGCGCACGATGGTGGCCTCGAAAGGGCTCTGGTGGGATGAGAGGATCGCTGAAGAGCACGTCGTCGGTAGGTTCCGCGTAGCGATGTTGTCTTTGACCGCCAATGTGAAAGCCTTGTTCGGGTTCGCCGAGGTAGTAGGTGCGGTCGGCACCGTTTCGGGGGGCTCTGGGAAGCTGTTAGCTCTGGTGAAACTGTACCGCCGTCAGGCCCACACACCTGTCCTCACGAAGTGGTTGAAGTCATGACGCGATCGCGTTTGAGGGCTCCCTAGCTGCCCGATGCTTCTTGAGCCCAGCGCCCGTGGGCGCAAGCGCGAAAGTTTGGCATGAGAGGACATGAGGCCATCAATGCCAGCCTGCGATGCGATGGTGGTGCTGAAGCTACGGCACGTTCGCGCGAGCCTCTGTCGCGGAAGTCTGGCCGGCATTTCGACTGAATGACTAAGCACTTCGGCCCCACGCGGTGCTGCATGGTTGCCTTTCCGGCCCCGCTCGGAGACACCGTCTTCCCGGCAAGGCAACCTACCTCATCGTTCGTAAGCTCAGAAGCCGGAGTTTGTGTGAAAGAATCCAAGTCTTCGATGTTGTCCCGATTCATCTGTTGTGCGTTTCAACTTTCTATGGATTCATCCCGGCAGCCATCGGTCCAAAGAGCCGAATGCGAATTATTGCTTCTCGCAATGATCCCGGCTTCTTACTGCACTCACCACCGCCGTGAATGTGCGTTTTTACCACGATGGTACTCCGTCTAGCTAAGAGAAAGGTTCATAATTCCCGTTTTTAGTTTCCTCGCTTAATCAACCCAGTTTCGCTGCTTTAATCGGCAATGTCGATTGTGTCATTCTCTTCAATATTATCAATATCTGCCTCGTAGGACTTGGAAAGTACTGCTCACTGGTAAGACTGGTTTTCACCTCACTCTTACAAGCATTGAATCTGAATGAGTCCAAGGCCTCATGATTGAATCACTTACCCTACGTGGTCCGGACTCATT
Organism: Colletotrichum euphorbiae; assembly: GCA_037178605.1. Classification (NCBI taxonomy): domain Eukaryota; kingdom Fungi; phylum Ascomycota; class Sordariomycetes; order Glomerellales; family Glomerellaceae; genus Colletotrichum; species Colletotrichum euphorbiae. Next base: position 213,110 of record JAXCEF010000004.1, read on the forward strand.
GTTCCAACCTCTTTAACAACACGGCGACCGATTAAGAAACATATGGGCATTTGCCATCCTGAGAGCAACCACTAGGTTAAACCGAACATAAACCATTGCAATAGGCGTAGTCGAATGTCCGATTCGAGAAATAATATGATGAGCGTCCGTGACATGGTTTTTTCGTCTATGAAACGCCAAACTATCAACCCTTTCATCTGTATTGTTCTGCCTCCGAATGATCCTACACCTCTGCACCTCTTTAGCGGCCCCCGTGGCCAAAGTAATAGTTAGACCCGTCTGAAGACCGGTTCTGCGTACTTCGGCTTCCACCCGCTTCGCCCTTGTGAACGTCCTCCATACGAACACCCTCGTCCCGGGAGACTTTAGGACTCGCTTTTCCGCGTCCAAATACTAGTCCTGGGTGTCCTACATTCAAACAAAACACGGCAACAGCCATGACTCTGCAGCGTTGTCAGCAAGTGACCTGGGTTAAAGGCGAAAATTAATCTCTTACGCTGACTCCAAGGCAATGAATAGAGCCTCATCTCGGAACCAATGACTGAAGTAGCCCTCGTGTAGCTCCACAATACGGTATACGCATCGGAGGAGGATGAAGAACGTGCTGAGCCCGAGGAACAGCAGGAAGATCTTGAGCCGTCCGTTCATCTTTGACCGCCCAATCGAGCGATTGTATTTGATCATGTAGTCCGCAAACAGAATCGAGAAGACCACCAGCGAAAACACTTGAAACACCAGTCCGGCCAAGGAGATTTTCACGCCTCGATCGACGGCGGCCTTGGTGGTGCTGACGGCAGACGAACCGCCACCAACAGCCTGGAGAACAAGGGAGACAATGTCGGCGGGTATGAAAATCCAGTAAAAGAGCTTCGGTTTGACACGGGATAGCGATGCGTCTAGATGGTTTACTCTGCGCCACGAAATCGTTAGTCCTTTATCGCATCGACTCTTGGTTACTAGAATATCAAAAACGTACGTCTGAGACAGGAGAATGTAGACGGCAGCAGAAAAAAAGACCGGGGCGACGGTGATGCACACTACGCGCACGCCATGTTAGCGCCGTGGTCATGGATTTCGCCTTGTATGTCAGATCGAACCTATTTGCATCAAGAATCCTTCAAAGTTGAATGGGTTATCATTGATGAAAAGCCGTCCTACGTAGCCGACTATTTCGAGTATGCAGCCAGCAATCACGCTCCCCATGACTCCCCATGTCCTCTTCCGGATTCCCTGTACGGCATGGCCCAGCAAGGCTATCGAGAAGAGTGCAATGAAGATGGAGCTGGCTGGCACCGACGGTCGATATCGCAGGATGCTCCATTCGATGGGGCAGAGCTCGAGGGTGCAATTGGCGTCTGGCCCGAAGGCGATCAATCCGTTCGGTAGCGTTGACATGAAGAAATTATCGATAACTCGTCTGGATATGTGGCGATGGCATCATTGTAAGCACGATGGGATGGAGGGGATGTCCTCTTATAAACCTCAAGCTCTCACCATAGATGCCTGGTGGGGGTAAATAAGCATCGGCGACGGAAGGCCCGTTGGCCCGCAGGATTTGGTGTGAATGGGCATCCGACATCTGCAAGTCTCAGTAGCGCCATCGCCTGAGAACGTGGCTTACACATCCTCCGACGTGGCCCACAATCTAGCCTGTCCTTCGGTGCCCAGGCGCGACGTGGTTGATCTAACCGCTAATCTGAACAGTTTTTATCGGACGAGTGGTGTCAACACTTCCATAAAAGTGATCATTTGTCCCGGGAAGTTATACCGCGATACCGAAAGAACGGCAACAATAAGTGAGATGAAGATGACTTGATCCTTCCTGGGAGAACAGCACTGCGAAGTTGCAGTAGTCAGGCATGACGAGTCCGGGTTCATTTGGACATTCCTGTCCATATCTACTCAATAAATATTGAGAAGTATTGTTGTGCCACTGGTAATTTTCGCAGGCTATTCGGAGCCGTAGTCCTTGGCGCTGAAAGCGAACATTTCCTCGTGGGCGCCCTGAAAGACTGCAAGCTGACGTTGGATGCTTTGGGTGGTCTTGCCCGAAATGGAAATAATGTCGCGACGCTAGTGCCCTGTGGGTCCCTGCCCGGGTGGGTCTCCCGGTTCCCGGCACCCGACGGAGGGAAGCTTGGTCTGCCTACCTTAGAGGTACGACGCGAGGAAGAACTGCTTACGCTGTTTCTCTGCCCCAATTCAACCCCGCGTGTCGTGGATTTGGATGACAAAATGAGCTTCAATGAGGCCTAGCAGTGCGTTCCCGCGCGAGCAAAATGCCATAAACAGTTAGGATGTCGCCGTTGTCTCTCGGACATTGGGCAAGGCTTGACATGGGAAGGCTTTATAATTTCCTAAATCACATATAATTGCGTTGATTCGGAGTTCTTGCGTCTCGGGTGCTGAAGGAATAGGTATTATTACCCTTATCTAAAACCATCGTGGGACTACACGTAGCCTGGAACGTCAAATCGACTCAGAAAATGATGTGAAAATGACGCCAGAGGCGGTTACAGGCCTCGAATCAAAATGCTCAGTAAAAAGCCTCGAAACTTACTGAAATGTAGACACATGACTAACAATCTTTTTTTCCGAGACATCTTACGCGACTTGCTCCTTTTGTGAGATGCCCTTTATTGACTTTGAGCTGTGGGAAACTGCTATATGTTAATCTCGATGAAAGGTTCCGATAGCCCATGTATGGATGCCAAATGGCGCTTTCTGGATTCTTTTATCATGTGATTTTTATGAAACATGCGTCTCTCGACAACTTGCAAATTCATTTCATTTTGGAGCATAACAGTGAGCTGACTACAGATATCTACCGCATGTTTCGTCACTCCTGCCGAAATCCATCGCCTTCTCAGATAGCTCTGTTGCAAAGGTGTATTTCGTCGGGATCCCATTTCCCAAGGAGATGGCTTCTGAATTCATCCACCACGTCAAATCCCCTACTCTTGACAATGTCAAGGAACTTCAGCATTCGCTGCTTTTCGGCCGGCGTCTCCATCTCTTGCCCAACGAAATCGGCAAACGGTAAGTAGAGCGCGAGGTCGAGACCGAGCTGGCCCATCAGCGTTTCGACGTGCCCAAGGGCGGCCAACGCCTGCTGGTGACGTACGTCGGGGGGCATGACTGGCAAACCGCACATGAGGAATTTCCACGCATCATGTTGGAGCATATGAGATAACCCAGTGAGGGCCCAATGATAGTAAGGGCTGACGCTGGCGGAAGCATGATCGTGCGGGTCCGTGGATAGTTGCATAAGATTCCCAATCATTCGAGATTGTAGTGCCGATACTTCGCAGATGATGTCCAGTCCCTGGACCTTGAGTTCTATGGAGTCTTTGAATGGTTCGGAGCCGTCCGCGAAGAGCCGCCGCTCCTGAGTTTTGGTAACCCAGGCCAGGGCTCTGAGCTGCGTCAGCCGATGCTAGATTCGTAAGAAGGGGTTAGGAATTCACCTCGGCTGCAAGCTTGCCCACTGCCACATCGCACAGAGCATGGCATCTACTTTTCTAGAGTCGGGCGATGGTACGGTACTCCCTTCGGTGTCCAGCGTGGGTGGCCGTGCCGGCCAAGGTTCGGGAGCAACTTGGGGTTCCACTGGGTCCTCGGTCCTCGCGATGCTCGAGAGAATGTCGAGGAATTTGAAGAAGCGGACCAAGTCTTTCTCGAACGGCGTCCATGAAGACACTGGCCGTTTCTTGCTGTACGCCTTCAAGAAACTGGAGATTCTCGTGAGCCATAGCTGGAAAGTCCCGTCTTTCTGCGCCAACATCAGCTATACAGAGATTTAGCTCCAGGTCTCTATCCGAAGATGCGGCATCTCGACATCTCACCTCGACCACCGCTAAGAGAAGAGCGCTCATCAAGACTGGAGTGAACTTTGTCGTCTCGGGCTTCTTCAGCTCAGATTCGATCACGGACTTCTGCCTCGTCCAGGTGCCCTTGACGATGCGCCTTTCCTTGGCGTTGATACGTAGAATCTGAGGGTTCCGAGAAGCGTACAAGGCCCCTACGATGGACAGGGTGCGGCTGACGTTCTCGTCCTCGTGCGACATGGCCGTCACCGTAGCACTCCGCAACACAGAAGCTTGAGTGAGAGAGCCCATGGCTTGGAAGTAGGTGCTTATGTAGCGCCACGAGTCCTGAACCACGACCCTGGGGACCCGCGAGAGTCCCCGTTGCTGCACGAACTGGAAGGCTGGGGAGGCTCTCGAAGCTGCGCACTCCATGCCGCGGGCGACGCAGCTCGAACATGGACGGCCTCCATCGCACTATTCATGTCAGAAAAGTTCGTTTCTCTGGAGAGAGACAAGTGAACTTCGGGGGTCAGGGTACCTTCTTGTGCGACTTCTTGCAAGGAGCGCAACGGTGCCCGACACGTCGCCGGTCAAGCTGCCCACATGGCATTTGTGCCGTCTAGCCGAGGGGCAATCCGCTGGATCGACAACCTGGTCTCGGTGAAAATGAGATATGGCATGACCACCGAACACGGAGGCCGGTCTCCGGAGATGGGATGCACCAAAGGTATCGAGAACTACGGGCGGCGAGGATGTTCAGGTATGAAGGAACGTCAGCGGGCTCTTGGGTAATGGGCCGGAGGCACCGGAAAACGTACGGCGTAGCCATGTGGCGCAGGCGCAGACATTAATTACTGAGACTTCTTAGCCTGGGAACGGAAAAAAAAAAAAGGGGGCTGCATCGAATTGGATACGGCCGGCGTTGCTTTCGAGGCCATCGCAAGCACAAAGATGGCGGACGCAACCTCGAATGCAGTGTGACCAAGTATCTATAAGTATCTATTCTTCGATTGAAAGACTTATCACGGCGATAACAGTATACTAGGTCATATTCGACCGGGCTTTTCAAGCCGTCCAAAAAGCACGAGGTGATCAGCATGAGAATAAGACGACGCGCTCCCAGCTGGCACCAGCTGGCGCCTCATTCGATCCAGAGGTTGCGGCGCTGGCAATTCGAGTCTCAACAGTCAGCAAGACATGCCGACCCCTTCCTGTAGACCATATCGTATTCTAGACACTTCAATTGACGTCTCCCTCAAGTGTCTTCTTATCATCGATAGGGTTGGTTTCACAGTCACGAAGGACGGCGTCTTGCACCTTGCGTTGAAGATTCGAGATGACACTGCGCTCCGCTATAGAATCTGCCCCTTAAGAGCACTCACGCGCCAGCTTGATGTCCCAACTTGCTGCATTGATCAGGCTCTGTTTGCTCAGTTGGGCCCCCCACCTTGCCAATGGCGTGAGCCCCCTATGCCAAGGGGGACAGACAGATGCACGAATACGCTGGCGAGGAGAGAAGCGAAAGGGGCATAAAGGGGCTGCGAACACAACTGAGGCTTGTTAGGTGCATGTTTGTTTCTTTTCCAGATCACCGAGAGGTGAACAGCCTGATGTCAGCTCTGTCTTGAGCTGTCGGATGTATTACGAGGAAACTCGTGTTAAGCGAGGTTCATCTCTTTTAAATGTCTAAGACACGTACCGGCTCAAGGCGTTCAGCCGGGTCGGAGCAACGGCCAACGTCCAGCGCCCAGCATCTAATCAAATGAGGCAGGCTGCTGACATGAACAAGGTCTCCATGTCTCTGGGACTCTGGGCCTCACAATTGAACGCCTGTGCCGTTGGAGCCGCTGCACAAAACCCTGTGAATCGACATGTTTGCTCCAACAAACAAGCAGCCAACCCTTGTCGAGCCACTCCGGCTTGCACGCTCGTCTGGCCCAGCGACCCTTGCTGGCGAACCATGATCCATCGGCGATGTCTGATCCCCTGATGGTCGTCGCCTCGACTGTGCCTGCGGCGGACGCGCGGAGTTCGTCCCCGTGAAAGAGACTTTGGTGTTATTTGTTATTACACTAGTCTAGAAAACTCTGACTAAACCCTACTTAGCTTAAGTTGCTTAACTAGCTCTGCAGAGAAAAATATCGCGTAGTGTATGTTCAGATTGCGTTCCACTATGGGAATGATCAGGGCAGCACCTCAAATAAAACCTACGAGGGAACGATCGCCACAGTTTATATTATCGATATTGTTCCAGGTCTCCAGCTCCATAGGGCGCGTCAGCAGCCCCGTTGTTTAAACCTTCGGAGAGAGAATGGGGCCATGGCGTTCATCTCTCATAGATGGCGTTTGGAGGACTCCGCGCGCGGTCTCGCAAGGATGGGCCAGTCTGTTTCGCTTCAGCTTCGGGTTTTTGACTGGTCCGTTGAGGGGGGAGAGGCCTGCTTCCCCAATACGCCCCCTTGGAAGTTGGGCCCTTTGATAACTAAATAAGGACTTGAAAGTGGGCGTTCTCCGAGTCATGCTGAACTCGATTGGCCGGTCTGCGGCTCTTCAAATTGACCAAGAGTTACTTGAAAAGTTTAACCGGCGGGGACGCATAAACGTTGCACGACGACATGCCATCACTTCAAACTTGAGTTTCCTTTAAGAAAGGTCACATTTACAGGGCTACTTCAGTACAGGTGCGTCGACCTAGCCATTTCGGGGCTTCCATCTTATCGCCTGCAGCCTGCTGCAAGCTGCTCTCGCAGCAAGAAAATATGGGACGATCGACCTGGGTCCTGTCCATTTCCCAGCCAGCTGGGCAACTCTGCAGATGCCAAGCCTGAGCTAGCCAGGTTTCTTTGCTTTACCTCAGCCTGGCGGTGCGTACCTGATGAGGACGAGGATGCCCAGGCATGACTCGACCTTGTTTTGAGACTTGGGAGTTGAATCCTTGGCTGTGAATCTTGGCAATTAAAACGGGATGAACACGATGGGGCTGTTGGCGTTGGACTTCTTGCAGGAGGGGGGACATGCGGACTTGGCGACATGATGGGATATATGGGAGTCCGCATGCCGTTGTCCACTGGTCCATGATTTATTCTTCTTCTGCTACTACTAGTCAACTGTCAACCAAGTCGTTGTTTGGCAGAGTCACTCGTTTGCTCAACTTAGTCATTCTTTACAATATATAGCTCGTCTTTCTTTCTGCTCGCGATGCATCTTCAGACTGTTGCTGCCACGCTCCTCGTGGCCGGAGCTGCTGCCTCCCCTTACCGCCGCCGAACCTCGAACGAGACCTACTGCGATGGAGACCTCCCGGAGCAGCAGCCGAGCACAACCAGCGCTTACTCCCCTCCGTACCCCGTGAACACCACCATTCCGGGTGTTCCCTCCAACCCGGGCGCCGGTGGAAGCAGCCCTTCTTACCCGGGCAAGCCATCAAACCCCGGCGGCGACAACAGCCCTTCTTACCCCGGAAAGCCCTCCAATCCCGGGGGCGAGACTCCCTCCAACCCGAGCAAGCCCTCGACCGGCGTCAACTCTCCTTCCACCCCCAGCCAGGCTTCTACCGGCGGTGACTCTTCCAACTCCGGAAACCCTTCTACTGGCAACGGCGGTTCGCCGTCCTACCCGGGCAAGCCTTCCGCCCCAGGTGCTTCCACTCCTGCCACCCCTGGCGGCACCGGCGGCGGCAACGACAACACTCCCTCTTACCCGGGCAACCCTTCAGCTCCCAGCCAGGCTCCCTCCAACCCCGGCGGCAACTCTCCTTCCAACCCCGGTGGAAACAGCCCTTCGTACCCGGGCAACCCCTCCGTTCCCGGCTCTTCTTCTCGCCCCTGGATCCCGTACCCCCAGAACACCTCCGTTGCCTCGGTCATCCCCTCCTTCACCACCATCCCCGGTGTTGCCCTCCCCACCGTGCCGATCCCCAGCACCACCATTCCTGCTGGCAACAACAGCACCGCCAACGTTCCGACTCCCAGCTCTACCGCACCGGCTACCAACATCCCCTACGGTGTACCCATCACCAAGTGCACTGTCCCTGGTGACTTCGCTCTCACCTTCGACGATGGCCCGTTCACTTACACCGACCACGTCCTCGACCTCCTTGCTGAGGCTGGTGCCAAGGCGACCTTCTTCGTTAACGGCGACAACTTCGGCGACATCTACGACGAGGAGGACGTTGTCAAGCGTATGATCGCCGACGGTCACCAGATCGGCTCTCACACCTACAGCCATCCTGACCTTGCCACCCTGGGCGATGCTGATATCATCCCCGAGATGACCACTCTCGAGGATGCTCTCATCGACATCATTGGCAAGTACCCCACTTACATGCGCCCTCCTTACTTCAGCTGGAACGACAACACTCTGTCCATCCTGAAGTCTCTGGGGTACCACGTCATCCACGCCGATATCGACTCCCTCGACTACGCCAACAACGCGCCGCTTGGCAACCTGACCAGTGTTGGTATCTTTGAAGCGGGTGTCAACGAGGGTGGCTCTATTGCCCTGGCCCATGAGGTAAGCCGGCTTGCAAATTCGCTAAGTGTTTCGCAGCTGACTTGAAGAAACAGGTTCACCAGAACACCGCCGAGTACCTCGTCCCTGAGTTCCTCCGCATCATCAAGGAGAAGGGTCTCAAGGCCGTCACCGTTGGTGAGTGCCTTGGCGACCCTGAGGCCAACTGGTACAAGACCAAGCGCACCTCCACTCCCACCGCCACTGCCTCCAAGATCGTCGTCTCCATCACCAGCACCGCCACACCCACTGGTGTCATCGGTCCCGACGGCGCTTGTGGTGGCTCTGAGGGCTATGTCTGCGAGGCCGGCTACTGCTGCTCCGAGTACGGATTCTGCGGCGCTTCCCAGGCCTACTGCGGCACCGGCTGCCAGCCCCTTTTCGGTGTCTGCGGTGTTGCCGCCCCCGCCCCCGCTCCCCCCGCCGGCTCTGCTACCAGCACTGGCAGCGCCCCTGCCGCCACTCAAACAGGTGCTACCGGTGGCATCGGTCCCGACGGCGCTTGCGGCGGCCCTGAGGGCTACGTTTGCGAGGCCGGCAACTGCTGCTCCGAGTACGGGTTCTGCGGCACTTCCCAGGCCTACTGCGGCACCGGCTGCCAGCCCCTTTTCGGTGTCTGCGGTGCTGCTGCCCCCGCTCCCCCCGTCGGCTCTGCTACCGGCACTGCCAGCGCCCCTGCTGCCACTCAGACAGGTGCCACCGGCGGCGTTAGCCCCGACGGCTCTTGCGGAGGCGCCGTCGGCTACACCTGCCCCGAGAGCACTTGCTGCTCTGAGTACGGTTTCTGCGGCTCCACCACCGCTCACTGCGGTACCGGCTGCCAGCCCCTTTTCGGTATCTGCGGTGCTGCTGCCCCGGCTCCCCCCGTCGGGTCTGCTACCAGCACTGCTAGTGCCCCTGCTGCCACTCAGACAGGTGCCACCGGCGGCGTTAGCCCCGACGGCTCTTGCGGAGGCGCCGTCGGCCACACCTGCCCCGAGAGCACTTGCTGCTCTGAGTACGGTTTCTGCGGCTCCACCACCGCTCACTGCGGTACCGGCTGCCAGCCCCTATTCGGCACTTGCTCTTAAGTTGTCTTCGTTGGGAGAGTGTGCATTTGTGATATTCGCCGCGTCAGGTTGACGTGGTTTGGGTTAATATTCCCTTGATATATCCCTGTACAGTGTGTATAGAGTCAATAAAGTGTACTTACTTCAGAGTTGATATATAGCCTCCAAGCCAATGCAAGGCAGTAAGCTCTCCGTCAGCAGCAAGTAAACCGTTCATGATTACTTCATATCAAACGGCCATCCTCAAGTGCGAAGCTACAGCGAATGGTCTCTGACTGAACGCTCAACGTCTCCCTCGGCGAATGCTTTGCTTGGGCTGGCCGAGATGCGGAATGGGGGGGGTTTTCCTAGTCATTCGTTGCCAGCGCTTTCATGTCTTCGAGCCAACTCGGATCGGTAGTATCGAATCGGAGTGGGCCAAGTTGAACGGCGGGTTGCAGCCAATCCATTGCACGAGCGCTCCAAGCAGTTAGAACATGATGTGCATCCGTCCGTCGTGGGCGGGACGACGTTGACGGTGGCCCGCGATCTGTTCCCGAGCTGTGGAACGGACCAAGGGGCAACTTCGGAGACCCCGTGTTTGGACGAAACCTCCTAAGTAGGAGCGGCCGATGACGTTGCACGCCCCACTTTTTAGACAGTTCTCATCAGTGTTCTAAAAAAAGCTGGATTAGCCTAAAAATCCAGTAGGATTAATTTAGCTATAAAACTCAATAAAAGCGGGGCGTAAAATAGACTTATATTAAGCTCTAGCGCACTAACACTATATAATGTCTACTACTAAGAAATAATAAATAGATTTTAAGCTTACTAAGTATATTAGTACTATTATATTCAAGAAGTAGTATTATATTATATTAGATATAAGTCTATAATATAATATAGTAATATACTTAACTACTATACCTTAGTATTTATATAAATAATATGTATTATTTTGTAATATAGTATATAACTTTTATATAAAAGAGTATTATATAAGTATATAGAATATAATCCTAATATCTTACTACTTATCTAAGTAGATGCTTTACTATATAAGTAGGTATAACTTACTTATCCAAGAAGTTTCAGCTAATTAGAGGCCTCTATTAGACCCCATTGCTCAAGCCTAAAAATTCAGTGAATTGAAATGCCTGATCTCAAAATTGCAGAAGGGGGCAGTTGCTCCTTTGGAACCCTGGTTCTCGCGGCAATCATTAAGCGCTTCAGGAACACGCAACATCATAGAAACACGAACGAATCTAGGAAGGGAAACGACCCGGACAAACGGAGGATATTTGATGGCATCTGCTTCTCAGATCGGTCTTTTGAGGTTTCATTCATGCACGCCCGCGTTGCTCATCTCCCGAAGTCAATAATTCCCCACTACTTAGGAATCAGCAGAGCGGGCTATTTGAGTGTAAGCTCAGGGAAACAACAGCAGCACTGATAGGTGCTAGTATCACTTAGATAGAGTGATAATAGTATGATCATACATATCAAAAGGTAGGGAGTCAAATTGATAGTATTAAAAGGTCTAAGTTAGAGTATTAGCGAGAGGGCTAGAGGGCGATAGTATTATAAATAGGAGACTTATGCGCTATACTGCCTGAGCTATTCTACTACGCTACCTACGCCTACGCTATTACTCCTAATATCCCAAAACTAGTAGTTTTTTTATTTTCTGCTAATATACGCCTAATTAGCCCCAAAAACGCAACAATGATAATTATAAAATAGTTAGCTAAAGTAGCCTCAAAAACGCCCTCTTTTTTAGCTATTATTCTCTATTTATCTAATTTACCTATATCTACAAAACTCTCTATCTATCTATTTATTGATCTAGATAGGTAATAACTACTTATAATTATTCCCAATTTATCTCTTTATAAATAGGTAGTAAATGCTCAAGATTCCCCGCGCTGACAGGGTATCTTCTGAACGTTTACCTTGAGGGATCATCGCTGACGTAGCGGGTTTCCGGGTTAGTACAGCTTCGCGTTGCTATCTTCAGGCACGCGTGCCTGTGACTCCCCAACGGCAGCATTCCCAACGAGGTCTGCTGACAGCTATCTCTGGCTCCCGACCTCCCTTCTCCTCATCCTCTGCTCCCCAAATCACTCACCCCGGCAGGCAAATCATGGCTCGGAACCCATCATCAGCAATGCTCCTCTCCGCAGCCGCGGCCCTCTGCTGGCAAACGGCGTCGGCCGCCCAGCCCGGAGCGCCCCCGGCCATTGCCGCCCCGATCCGCGACCTGGCCTGGGGCCAGCTCAACTTCCTCCACACGACCGACACCCACGGCTGGCACGGCGGCCACCTCCTCGAGCCCCAATACTCCGCCGACTGGGGCGACTACGTCTCCTTCGCCTCCCATATGCGCCGCAGAGCCGACGAGCAGGGCGTCGATCTGCTGGTCGTCGACACGGGCGACCGCGTCGAGGGAAATGGACTCTACGACTCCTCCAGCCCGAAGGGCCTCTTCACATACGACATCTTCCGCGAGCAGACCATCGACCTGATCTGCACGGGGAACCACGAGCTGTACATGACCGACGCCGCGCAGCGCGAACACGACATCACGGTACCGAATTACAAGGAGAACTACATTGCTTCGAATCTGGACTACGTAGACCCCAAGACGGGCGGGAGGGTGCCGCAAGCTCAACGGTTCCGCCGGTTCAAGACCAAGAACCAGGGCTTGGACATCATTGCTCTGGGCTTCTTGTTCGACTTCACCGGCAATGCGAACAACACGGTGGTTCAGCCAGTCGAGGACACGTTGAAGGAGGAATGGTTCAAGAAGTTGATCAGTGAGGAAAAGCCGGATCTTTTCGTCGTGATCGGGCATGTCGGTCTGCGCATGCCCGAGTTCAAGAAGATTTACACCGCCATGCGCAAGGAGAACTGGAATGCGCCGATCGCCTTCTTCGGCGGCCACGCACATGTCCGTGACGCCCTCACCTTCGACAAGGACTCCTTTGCGATGGCGAGCGGAAGATACTTCGAGACGATTGGGTGGATGTCGATCGACAACATCAAGAAGGTAAAGTCCGCGGACGAGGTCTCCACCGAGGCCGTTTCGTGGTCGAGGAAGTACATCGACAACAACCTTTTCGGTCTGCACCACCACACCGGCCTCAACGAGACGACGTTCCCGACCGAGCACGGAAAGAACGTGAGCAAGATGATCGCCAAAGCCCGCAAGGCACTCGACCTGGACTACAAGTACGGCTGCGCGCCGAAGGATCTGTGGATGAACCGCGCCGAGTACCCCAGCGACAACAGCATCTACACCTGGCTCGAGAAGGAGGTGCTCCCGGACGTGATCCACAACAAGGACAGAAAGGACATCCCTCGCCTGGCGATCGTCAACACGGGTGGCATCCGCTTCGACATCTTCAAGGGAGCTTTCACCAAGGACAGCACTTTCATCGTGTCTCCCTTCACCAGCACCTTCCAATACATCCCCGACGTCCCTTACGGCGTGGCGAAAAAGGTTCTCGACCTCCTCAACTCGGCCGGGAAGATCTTCGAGGCGACCCACGACGCCCGCTTCATGAGCATTCCGGAAATGATGTACCCCAAGGACGACATCCTGATGACCATGGCCAAGACTGAGGAGGGCGAGTCCCGCCGCCTAGAGCTCCGTTCCGACCAGCACAGACTGGCAGACGAGGACAAGTCCAGGCCAGATCTCGTCAGCGGATACACCACCAAGGACGACATCGGCACCGACGGTGACGACACGGAACACTCTCCCATCACCTTCTACCCTGTTCCCAACTGCATCCAGACCCCAATCGACTTTCCCAAGGAGGGCGAGCCGGAGAAGGTCGATCTCGTCTTCATCGACTTCATCCTGCAGTGGGTCATCGTCGCCCTGAAGTTCAGCGGGGGCGACTACAGCGACAAGGACGTACTGCCGTACTCTGACGAGACCCTCACATACAAGATGGGCGAGTGGATCAAGGAGAACTGGAAGGGCGACTGCTGAAAGAGAGGAGAAGATCACTAAAGTCGCACAAGATTCTCGAAATACCGGCTCAGATTGCCATCTTAATAGATTGTTGTCTGGCCTCGGGTAAATGAATCGCGGCAGGAGTTTTTGTTGGATCAGTCTGGACCCCTTGCTTTCTTTTTTTTTTAAATCGGGTTAGGCGCACATCATACTTTTATCTAGATCAAACAGACATCGGCTTAGGGATATCGGACGATTGGGACGGGACGGGTATGGGACGGCATAGGATGGGACGGGATAGGATGGGACGGGAATCGGTGATGGGATCGTCAGGGACATAGAATGGAAACGACAGTAGACTGCAAATAGCAAAACAAGATAATGTCAGCTTCAGATGGCGGCTCCGAACGGGTACCAAGGCCTCGTGAAAGTACTTTCTCCCCGCTAATGTTCGGCATCTGAGCTGCCGCGTCCATCTGTCCGTTTGTCAGTGTCACTCACCCACCTGAAGGAGTCAGTCTCGTATCGTTCCTGCGGACGGGCGATGCTCGGGTCCGGCCGAGCTGGCATCTTCCGTCGCGTCTCCTTTTCTCCTCGTGTTCGCGCTAGGCCCGTGGCGCACGGTAGAGGTTGAAGAGTTAAGTGACGATTAATGGGGAGGGTAGGAGGTAAGGAGTGTAGATTCGCTGCATGAATTACACAGGTGTAAGATGGGAAACGGCCGAGCGGACGAGGTAGTAGTCGAAAAGCGCGGGTCGGATCTCGGTGTGGACATCGAGGCGGCGACGCTATTGACGGGCTGTTGTCAGCTGAAGGCGCATTAGCCAGCGTGGACACAGGCCAGTCGGTTTCTTCACGACAGCCTCCCAAGGGGAGAGGGGGAGGGTGGGTTAAAACGCCGCCTCCTTTCTCGCATCTGCATCGTCCCTTTCTTTTCGGCCCAGATAACGGTGATGGGGAGGAAGAGATGGGTGGTTCGAGGGGTATTTGCCCTGGCCAGTGGAGATCATCGAGCGGGAGGAGAAGAGCCGTCTCACCCTTGGGGAATCCAGCCGCGGAAAGAGAAGTGGGCGATCCGGCGGAGTTTATGTTTGACATGGCACGGCAATTCGCTGGTCGTTCTGACTCTGACTTCCGAGAGTTTCAAAGGCTCCTCATAACATTCGGATGGCGTAGCCGGTCCAGGAAACTCTGGTGTTTGTGAAGCTCAAAACCCACGTTTAGCCAGGGCATAATTAAATGCAGCAAAACCCCCATTTCACTCATACATAGTCGGCGGTTCGTACCATTCGTCAGTTGGCAGGTGCCTGCTGTTCTCTTCGATCGGCGTACTGGCTGAAGGCCCCCTTACCTTTTTGCCAAGCCGGCACTAGCAAGACTCCAGCGTAAAAATCGGTGGAAGTGTAAAGTAGGAGGTACCTTGCGAGTAATGTATCCTTCAATTGACCGCAGCCTGCAGGAACAAGCAGATACGGCAATGAAGTCGACGCCCGTTGTGAATGACTGGCGAGCCTGGTAGAAGAATGATAACAATAACACTGCAGGAAACTCAAAGAAGATGAGTTCGTGGTTGCGGGTATGATATCAGGTAATACCCTTGATCCCAGGATCCCATTCAGGTGGTATTTTCCGGGGATGGCCTTATCAGTTCCATGCTGGGTTATCGCCGGTCGTCACGAGGTCATTTCGAACCTCTCTGCCCAAGGTCGTTGTTGCATGAGGCTTTGCAGCTTTTTGTTTTTCAGGGGTTCTCGACTTCCTCGTCGTCTCATTGGCTCCCTTTGCAGGCTATATTTCCTGGGAGCGCAATGTCCTTGCAGGTGCAGCAATATGATTCGTTCCCTCCCCCCCCCCTGCCCCTTGGCCGGGGTTATCCTCCCCACTGGAGCTGTTGACGTGAGCGCGTCGAGGCCCTGTCCAAAAACGATGCAAGCCTAGGTCAAAAGGGGAAAAGGGCTGTAAAATTGCACGCATAATCGCCAACACGGGCTTCAGTTGTAGCGAGGAGGGACGTGTTCGCGGTGCCCGCGACTCTCACCGGGCTGCCGTTTCATTAAACACCATCCCAAAGAGGGAAAATGTGCCTGGAAAGTGGAGGTAGGCCTCTTCTTCATCTCCACACTGCACACGGTCGTGATCCACCCCTCTCTGGCGACCGCGACGACGTCGCAATGGCTCGGTCTGCTCCGGACGATGTCCCCGTCACGGGCTCGTCGCAGTTGACTTTTGTTTCCGCGTGTCCTCGTCCAAGATGTCCTGAGAGGTTTTTTTGTCGTCTTTTCCACTTTTCACTCCCTGCTGTCCATTCTTTTCAATCTGTTTTAGAAGGGGCCAATAATCAGTCTCACCACTCTTTACACCCGACAGACATCGCAAGCAAGGACTCACCACTCATTTCTTTTCCATCCAAAGGTCCAACTCTCAGCCGCCCTCGCTGAACCTCTTCTTGACCCAACCCACCAGAGCTCTTGTCTCTGTCCACCGTTCCAGGGCAGCTCCTCTATCCCGAGCTCCCTCTTTCGGACGACGTCGCTATCCGAGCCCTGGGCCTGTGACGGATCAAAGTGTCTTGGGGTCGCGAATGAGGATCGTCGCCCTTGTCCATCGCCCAACAAACCCTCCACACCTTACCTTACAAACGACCCATATGCAATAGCCACGACTGCACTTTTTCCTTCCACAACTCTCGTCTTGCTCGTTCGCACTTTAGACTCTCGGCTGTTGTTCATCGGAGCCGTGGCCTGTTTCATACTTTCATTCATTTATCGATCGTTTTGGCTGGTACTGCATTCATTTCGTCCAGCGGGATTCTCTTTGTTTCCCCAGTCGTTGACCGGGTAGTCCGGTTCTGAGGTTTGGACCCATTCTGTGCATAGGCCACAGCTGATTTTATTTTCTTCACTTGTGCGGTATGCCCCTCTTCGACCCCTCTCGACTCCTTCTCACGAGTGCGCTGACTGATGTCCGTAGACTTGCGATAGTGATCTGCCGCAATCATGGTTTCGTTTTTTGGGCTGAAGCTAGGCGCTGACAAGAAGAAGTGTGCCTGTGTGTCTGTTGTTGACGGAGCAATGGCTTACACCTCCCAGGAAATCCGAGAAGACGGCGGAACCTAAGCCGCAGCCACGGAAGAGGATCGATCAAAATCTTCTCGGCGAGGGTCAATTCTTTGGAAGCGAGCTGAAGCGCCCTGTTGTGATCAATGGCTCTCGTCCGGGCACGTCCATGTCGAACAAGAGCTTTGTCGATGACTTTGTGCATCCCAACGCACAGTCATTAGCCGGCCGGGGCTCTTCACTGTATGGCTCTCGTCCCGGCACCGCAATGTCGAACAAGAACTTCGTAGCCAACTTCCGTCATCCCAATGCCCCGTATCTGAATGGCGGCTCATCTTCTATGGTCGATCTTGGTGGCCATGGTGGCAAGGGTGGTGTCAGGCCGATGGGATCCGAGAGCAACTTGAACATGGGCTGGAGCAACGGTTCCATGACGAACCCGAAAGCCATACCCACTCCACCCATTATCACCAGCAGTGAACCAGGAACTCCAAACTCACCTGTTCGCAAGAATAATTGGGTCCACCCGCTCGACGTGCATTACGGACGCGATGGTGCCCTCAGCCCGGCAAGCTCTATGGGTGCTCCGCGTTCGCCCGGATTCGCCCCGAGTCTGGCGCCGAGTGCCGCACCGAGTGTCTCAAACGCTCCCCGAAGTCCGTTGGGGCAATTCGAATTCAGTCTGAACCCGTCAGATATTCTCAAATACAACGAACTGACACCAGCACCGCTGTCGCCATCCAAGGCTTATCCTTCCCCTCCACAATCGCTCAAAGGCTCTCTTCCGCCCTTGAGAACCGACTTGGCACCAAAAACGGCTTTCAACTCCGTCCGCGATGCTCACAAGCCCGGGCCGGCATCTCCTCCCTCCCCCACAGTATCGGCAGAGCGCACGTGTGAAGAGGAGCGCTTCTACCCAAGACCCATCATCCAAAATGTTGCCGCAAAGCGAGACACATTAACGTACCACTCCCCCAGAAGACAAAGCTTTTCCATGGATATCGACGAAGACCCAAGCAGCCTCAATTTTGGAGCGGAAAAGCCAAACATGTCTGGACCAACCAGCCCTCCGCCGAGAAGCGCGCTTCGACCGTCACCTCCCGCATTGAAGACGCTGCCTTTACTTCCGACGGAGGCTTCGACTCAGACTCCGCCCAAAAGCCCAGTAGTTTCAAGCCCCGCCTTTCCACCACCTCGACCACGCCAGGTACCATACGAAGGACCCCTGCGGAGCCCCGCGCAAGCACCTGATGACTGGGTTAAGGCCAGAGAGCGCATGGGATCCGATGCCAGAGAAAGGTTGAACTTTGAGCCGCGAGACAGAATGAACTCGGACACCCGTGGAAGAACGACGGAGCGAAGAGAAAGACAGGATTCGGATCCCAGGGAGGTGGCGAGCCCAGAGGCTTCTGTGCCTCGCGTCGATCGAGCCCTTCCACCCCAAGGGTATCTCGGTCCGCCACCGGCTTCGCGGAGAGTGGCGCCTGGAGAAGGAGAGCGCAATTATGGTATTACGCCGGCAAACCGACGTCAGGCGCCCCCGCCCATGGAATTGCAACGCAAGGCATCAAACCCGCAGTGTGTACCAGGAGGTTGGGATGATCGGGAGGTGCAGCAGGGCAACTTCGCGATGGTTTCTCCTCGGATGCAGACTCCGCAGCCGCCGACGCCGAATAGCTTGGTAGCGGAGCCGTCTGGCGATGCGAACTGGCCGCTGCCGAGTCCGTTGGCAAGCCCGACATTCGGATCAGGTAATTGGCCGCATACGCCAAGCGAGACGTCTGAAGGACAGATGAGTCCTGGGTACACGCTGGCCCCAGCTTCAGGGCGTGATCAGGGACGGGAACACAGGCGGCCGGACTTCGGGCTGAGAGCCCCGACGGGCATTGCGGACGATTTTCGAATTGGGTTCATTTAGGCCGATTTGATGGACAAGCAGACAGCCTAGGATGTTGTCAGAATGTCTGAAATCAGGATTGGGTGGGAATGCCTACATGAACATTGAGGAAAGATGGTCAGACATATCTCAGGAAGGCACATGGGCGCTAAGCTGCGGAAGGCGTAGATGAATATACCTGGTTTCTTTGTGGTTGGATGCGAAAAAGAGAAGGCACACGAACACCAAAATCCGATATCAGGTTCAGAAATCTTCAATGGGATAATGTAATCACCTCAATTTCCAACAATCTGGGACGCAACTTCCTGATATGCGGGCGTGAAGACAACGCAAAACCTTAACCCAACCCCAATCAACCGCAGTAAATTCATGACGCTGCGAATGGACGAGAGAAGAAGGGCAAAAGGCATCAGACACTTGAGGTCTACAAAGACCAACTGGTTTTGATGGTTTGCACAAGTCACCGAACTCACCGAGATGCTGGTGGTGACACGTCCCCACTTCCCGAGTCCGAAACACCAGGGCTGGCACCCTCACCCACTTACAATATTAGTCACTTCTGCTCAGTCTTGTTCGGAGATCGGCGGACATAGCTCAGTTGGGAGAGCGTCAGACTGAAGTCAACTTCATTCCCTTAAATCTGAAGGTCGTGTGTTCAATCCACACTGGCCGCATCTTCTCTTTGGCCATTTCGTCGGTTTTTTTGGTGCTGCGAGTGACAAGCTCCTTCCTTCCCTCCCTCCTTCCTCCCTCTGCCAACCGGTATTTGAACGAACGAACACACGGGGAGGGAAAGCTTCTTTACTCACCTTCGTTGCTATTGTTGGATGGGTTCCACCTCTGAAGCGAGATCTTCAACCTGAGTGCCCCTCAACGCCTCTATTGTTCTAGCATGACGAATGCTTCCGACGAAGTGTACATTTCAAAATCAACTTAGCAAGTGACTAACGACTAACTAATCCTTGGATGATGGATGGTGACTTTCTACTAGCACTACCAACGCAGTGTGACTGTGGTGATGCAAGTCCGTCCTTTCATCCAGTCAGTCAGTGTAAGTAAATAGAGAAGGAGGGAGGGAGAGTTCCCAAAATCCTCAATTTCCGCAACCCACTCCTCACTCACTCACCAGCGGTACAGCACGACTCACCAACCGGACCTTGATGTTTGACAACGTTTTCCTCGACCAAGCAAGCCTGCGAAATCCACCATCTTGGCTTCCATGAACATCAGGAGGAATACAGAATACTCCAAATATGCCAAGAACACCCGGACTCGGTGCCTCCACCCCCGGTGTCACTAACCCACCTTACGTGTAGATCGACCACGCAACCCGTCCGCCAGGCTCGGCCGTCACAGCTCAAACCGTCGAAACAAGGAAATGCGGGGGGGAAGGGGTTTCCCATCCTTGAACCACCTTTCGCCCTCCGGTCCTCCCGTCCCGTCTCAACAACCGCCTTGCCGCCCGGTCTGACAACCATCGTCTTCCGTGCTTCAGCACCCTGTATTCCCGTCGATCAATTCTCTGGGGCCGGGGAGGAAGACTTTCCAAAACAACTGCCGCTGCAGCCCAGGCTCCGATAAGGATTATTGAAGCTCAGTGTCGGCCCTGGGACCGGTGGGCTGTGTTGACAGGCCGCGAACGACGTCTCCGGAATCGTCTGGCTTTGTTCACTTTTTCCACTTTACACACCATTGCCCAACCCCGAAATCATCCCATGACGTCTTGGCTGTCTCCATAGGCGAGACGGCAATGCTGGTTTGGACGACATGCCATCTAAACTTCCGATGTTGCAGGCTCGGCGCTTATGATGCATTCCGATGCTCCCTGCCATGATGAGGTTGACAAGTCGACGCCCTCTCTTCATTGATTGAGATGGCCGGGAGACATCCAGATGTCAAGTCCTGACGAGGCATGGCCGCCTCCACCCCTTTTCTTTTGGCCGGCAATGATCTGGTTGAAGACGCAGAGATAAAAGCCCAGGTCGATCCGGCAGAGGACCAGGGCGCTGAGCTCCCATCCTCATCCGCTTCCCTGAGTGCACTCTTTCCTTCCAGTATTCGACCGTTCTTTTCTGGTGCTGCGCACGCCTATCTTTTTATTCTGAGACCAACGAGCCTTTCGTTCTGCTCCATCCTCAATCTTTGCGGACAATTTTAGTTCAAGTTCTGTTCCAGTCAAAATGCGTTACACTACTCTTGCTGTTCTTGCTCTTGCCCTCCTCACCGGCAACGCTTCGTCAGGTAAGTATACCAAAGTTGCGCAACTTGCGACGCTTCGACATCTATACTAACTTGCAATTCCTCCAGCTCCGGCTCCTCCAGGCTTCGGTCGGAGAGGTGGTGGTGGTGGTGGTGGCCGCGGTGGTGGCGCCGTGGGAGGTGCAGGTGGCGTTGGCTTCGGCGGCTTTGGCGGCGGTGGTGTTGCTGCAAGAGGAGGCGGAGGCGGCGGAGGTCGGAATGCCGCCGGCGGCGGAGGCAACGCCAACGCTAGTGGCAACGACGGTGACAATGCTGACGATGCCGACAATGCTGACGATGCCGACAATGCTGATGATGCCGACAATGCTGATGATACCGACAATGCTGATGATGCTGACAATGGTGGAAACAACGCGAACGACAACAACGACAGTGCTGACAACAACAAAAATGCTGACAACAACGACAATGCCGACAATGCCGACAATAACGACAATGCCAACAACGATGACAACGGCGACAACGCCGATGATCGCAATAACGGCGACGTCGATGAGGTCGCCGCTGCCGAAAACGAAGGCTTGGCTTGCACCGACGGAACTGGCGCCGGCTCTTGCGAAGCTGATGGCCAGTGCAATATCAACGGCACCGTCCAGCTTATCGAGGGACAATGCGGTCAGTAAGCAGTTGTCGAGGCATATCTCAGCCGGACGGTTGGAGATCCTCAAAGGAACATTGAAATCTGGACGCTCAAGAAAGAACTGCCCCAAGAACAAAAAGAATACAGCTTTGTTGTACTAGTAACCCTAATTCATGATGAACGACTTGTTAGACCCTAACATCTTTTTGTGTCATCCCTCGTGGTCTGAGTTGGAGTGGAACTCCGACTTTGTCGATCCAAGTCGAGGAGGGGATGGCGGTATGTGCAGGTTTGGAGCATGTGTGACGTACAACAATCAGTCATCTTCATCTCGGTCAACAAGATAAAGAATGAGCCCGACGAGTCCCGCTATCTGGAGACAATGATTTTGTTCCTTGCGGGCGTCGTTTACTTCTTATAGGATCTGCTACTCGCAACTTCATCTCCACCCGATCACCAACCTCTAGCAAACACATAGAATCAGAACTAGGCCATCTCGGCATCAAAACTGTAACCTCGGACACTAACCTCACGAAGCAGCAGATCGGAAAGAGATCAATCCAACCAATCCTGAACTCACCCACCTCAAATTACTAACCAAACTAACATCGTTCACAGACCAAGCAGCCAAACATGTGCGAGATCCTCCACGTCCAGCAAATATGTGATCAATGCCGCGTCATGGTCGCCAGGACCTCGCACCGAACCAACTGCGACACCAAGAAGGTTCTGAACGGCGAGTTCCGCAGCAGGTGGCACGCATCCATGGACTACTATTGCCCCGAGGACGTCAAGCAAGACGTCAAGAATGTCAGTGTCGACAGGTGCGAGGAGTGTTGGCTGACGACCACTCAGGAAGCGACCGCGCCGCGCCACCGGCAACCACAGCAATATCGTAGGTCGTGTTCGCCGGGCAGTCACGACAACGCGACTTTCATGGACCCGCGGTCCTTCGCGCTCGGCAAGAGGCCCAGGAGGAAGCCCAGGTCCGGCAGGCACTAGAGGCCAAGAATGCCGAGCAGGACCATCGTCAGAACGATGGCCCCCCTCTTTTGCGCTTCAAGCCCACCTGGACCCTGCCTCCTGGCCGTCGCGAAGAGGTCCGGCGACAGAATCGAGAGTACATCGAGCAACTCGAGGCAGCTGCGCGCGCGAACGCACAAGGTCGGTTCGACTTTTCGCAGGTGATCGAGGAGCTTCGTGAGTACGTCGAGGGTCTGTTTGGCTATCTTGGTGAGCGATCCCGAAGCTAAGGGCCGCTGAGGGTTTTTTTTTTTTTTTTGCAGTTTGTAGGTAGCTTTTGGTAGAAATTAAGCTTGTTTTTTTCTTTTGTGCTGTTTCGGAACTGAGTCGAAAGCGAGTCTTACGACCGCTGATGCCTCAAGGTCAGATTCTCGCCTTTCTTTAGTGGTACATACGCATAACTTTGGATGTAAATAAGGGAGCTGTTGTTTAGCACGCGTCATAACCAGGCCCCTGTTTGACATCGGCTTTTCGTCTCGTCTACGGAGACCAATGCAATGCGCCGTTATGTCCTTATATCATACTACAATCTAGGCTGTGCGACTTCGGGCTTTGCAATCTAGCTGGTCACGCAGGGCTATGTCGTATGGCATGCTTGATCCGAGAAGACATATATACTTTCCGCACGATTCAAGTCGAGAACACAACGGTCGGTTTCACGTAGATGTGCGTCTTCAAAATGCCTTGGCGGGATGCCGCGCGTTAGCTTCGTTATCGGCCCCAAACCTTACGTTGCTTGAGGAACGCGACCTGCCACTTGACAGACTTCGGAAAAGAGTCTTGGCGACTTGCCGAATTACCCTGATTATGATTAATCCCGTCCGACCTGACGGGCAGGCAGCGTTCATCCCACGTGCGCGTTGGGCGAATGTCAACAGCGGCTTTGTTGCAATACGAACCCGCCTGTGTTGGGAATGCGAACCCGAGCCAGGGGTCTGTCTCCCCGCCGTATGTATTCGCGTCTGCACCTGCAGGCGGTCGAGATCCAACCAGGGGCATCGGGCTGATCATCCGAAACCTCACCCCCGGAAAATGCAGCGCTCGGCCAGGGTACAGAGTTTGGTTCCACCGTGGGAGACGTGGAAAGTGTGGGAGAACGGGTTGAAGAAGTGAGCTACAGACTCTCAGTCCGTACGCGTATTCCGACGTCTTGTTGCCAAATGGCTGGCTCAGAAATCAGGTTGACGAAGCCGAGTTTCTATGGTTTCAGTCTCGAGAATATGCGGTCATCACCTTGTGCTACATATAACCAGTTCCCGGGTCCATTCTCACCACCAAGTCGAGACGCCATGTCCGTAGGATAAACCCAGCTTCCCCAGTCCCGGGACGGCTTCGAGTAGGATTCCGGGTCATCAGAGTGAGCTTCCCACGCTGGTGCTGCCACCGAGCCTGCGTGAGAGCACACATGTGACGGGTATTGGAGAATAGAGCCACCCGGCGGGAGAAGCCATAAAGACTATCGCCAAAGCGAATACGATTCATGACAATGTCTTATTAGACTGCCGACAAGAGAATTGCCCACGAGCACGTCAACGAACGCCGATGCGCCACCACTTGAGTGTCATCGCAGCGGTCCCCGCAACCCGCCCCGCAACTTACCTAGCCCCTCCGTCCACGGTCCACCGTTTCTTACTTTAGAGATTCCAGACCCTTCACGTCTGGATCAGATGGTCTCATTGACCCATATCCACTCACTCGCTCTTTGACTCCGTCTCATTCGAATCGTCAAGGTCTCCTCAGCCCGACTATATGCAAACTTAAACCAATTGTAAACAACGCGCACACACACACACACACACACACACACACACACACACACACACACACACACACACACACACATACAGTCACGATGCCCACTCACACCGGCACGACCGTCATCGTCACCGGCTCCGGAGGCGGCCTCGGCAAGTCCATCGCCGAAGCCTACCTCGCCGCCGGCGCCAACGTCGTCATCTCGGACATCAATCAGTCCCGCATCGACGCCACCGTCGCCGAGTACCGCGACACCTACGCCGGCCGCGTGCACGCCGTCGCCGTCGACGTCACTTCCGAGGCCTCGGTCGAGGCTCTCATCAAGGGCGCCGTCGACCGCTTCGGCCGCCTCGACGTCCTGGTCAACAACGCCGGCATCATGGACAAATTCGACCCGGCGGGCGACTGCTCCAAGGACACGTGGGACTCCGTCCTCGCCGTCAACCTCACCGGCCCCTTCCTCACCACCAAGGCCGCCGTCAACCAGTTCCTCGCCCAGGGCGCCACCTCGGCGAGCGGCGGCCCCCCGGGTCTGATCATCAACATCGGCTCCGTTGCCAGCTGGCGCGGTCTGTACTCGGGCGTGGCCTACACGGCCTCCAAGCACGGCCTGACGGCGGTGACCAAGAACACCGCCGGCTTCTACGGCGACAAGGGCATCTACTCCGTGGCGCTTCTGCTGGGCGGCATGGACACGACAAACATCATGGACGCCTTCGCGCAGGGTGTGAACCAGGCCGGCATGATGAAGACGACGGCCGCGCAGCCCGAGTACAAGCGCGGCGAGACGGGCCTGGACCCCGCTGCTGTGGCCAAGTATTGCATATTCTTGACGGATAAGGACATTGCATCATCCGCGAACGGAAGCTGTATTGTGTTCAACAAGAACTGGCCTTACGCATAAGTGACGAGGGGTCATGAATGGGAATACATGGCGTAAAATGGCATAATAGGATCAAGGGATCGGGATGGGATGCGTTCGACAGGCGGCAATAATTGCATATATGACAAAAAATATAATGAATTTTATGAGTTCGATACCATTCTCTGCGTCGACTTGCCGCACAGCTGGATTCATGCAATGCAATGACCAATGACTTTGGGCGAAAAGGGTGATTAATATATGGATGATCTTCAGACGAACCAAAATAGCGCTTCAACATCTTACTCAGTCAGAGCAAGTACTTACGCCCCACGGAATGTACATCAAAAATGCGTTAATGATTTGAGAAATATCCGTTTCGCGACTGGACAAGGAGATGTTTAGCTTCTACGTTCCAAATTGGACAAAAATTTGAGTGAAGATGCGGCCAGTGTGGATTGAACACACGACCTTCAGATTAAGTGATTGAAGTTGACTTCAGTCTGACGCTCTCCCAACTGAGCTATGTCCGCCACATTCTTCGATGTCACTAGCAGCTACTTTTGTTTAGAAGTAGCCTGAAGCGGGGCGCGCCCACCTGAGCTTCCTTCGCGCAGCCCCACTACTTCCAACGTCCGCCGGGCTCACATCTCATCGTCTGAGTGAAGCAGCGTTGTTTGAGCTCAGTGTCTAGAAGCCGAATTTAACATTCTTATCTAGCTCTTCTAACTAGCCCAAGTGCCACTGTTTCAGTAGCAAGCATTCACGCGAGAGTCTACACAGTAGCATCAAAGTGGAACAGTAAGGAAAGAATCGCTATTCTGTATTCAAAGTAGTTTACTCCTTATTTACCCCTTCTATCTTACATAGGGTTATAAATGATCTAGAGACCTCTAGAGCTTTTAGGTATAGTTAAAGACAGTTATCACTGAATGGAATACTGCTACTCCTGAGGAAACGATATGCGAGGCGATTTGTTCAAGCTGCTTGCTGCCTTGCTATAAGAAGAAAGACCTATGCTTCTATTATTAGTCCTCTTTCAATAAGCTTAAAATTAGCTAGCACCTGTCTTATACAAACAGAAACTGCAGCCCAAGCCTTTCCCACCTGCACCTTCCCTCACACTGCTTCCTTCCTATCTACAGCGCAGCCGCACACCCACCTACTTGGCGCGGCTTCCCGTCTACTCTTGTTAACAGCAACAACAAAGGATGAGATGGTCTAACGGTCAAAGCCGCTGTGGAGCAATAGTAGCTTATTGGCCTCCTAAGCCAAAGGTTGCGGGTGCAAGTCCCGCCAGCGGTGCTCTTTTTTGTCTTCTTTTCTGTTCTTGTCTTTTTGAATGATGGTCTCATTCTACCTGGCATTTTTTTTGCTCTTTATATTACGCTTCATTTCAAATTCCTATATTGTGCTGGGCGCTAATGCAGTTGCTGAGTTGTTTTGATGGGGATGTGTGATGTCTTGCTGAGGCGACTGAAATCTGCAGACAAACAGTAAGCGACTCCTTTGAACGGGGTTCTTCATTTTCTTCTGACAGGATTCCTTCTCGGTACTTGGGCCTCCTCATATACGACGATACACTGGTCGAGAACAAGGAAGAAGAGAACGCAGCGAGAGGACACCCCAGTCTTTGACCACAACTGCTCACTGAAGCCCATCCATTCCCTCAGTCCTGAATCATGTGACCACGACATCACCAAGTTGAGCATCAGAAATGTCTGATCAAGCAGACTTTCAGAAGACAGCTTGAGGAGAATTTGAGGCAGCCCGGCTTCTGTTCCTGCTTCTGATCCTGCGCGTGTACAGCTGGCTTCCCTATCAAGTTGCCTGGAATTTCACCCGCAGAACGTTTGAAACGCACAGTAAGTTCGATTGCCTGTGTTCACCTCGGAGCCGTTTGCTAAACCGTCTTCATGCCATACCCCATCCCGCTGGTGAGCGCCAGTATCAGGGAGATCTCCTTGATCATCCTTGCGCGGTCCCTCGTCTGGTCAAGGTACGCTCTTGAGCGAACCATCTGGACATCGGAAACCCCGCTGAAATCTTGTACTAGAACGCAAGAGACCTTGCTCATTCATCGGAGCAGCGAGCGGTGCGAGTGGTCAATCAATAAGTAAGACCGCCACCCACTGGCGTCCTGCGACTTTGCCAATCTGTTCAGTCGCACACGTAGATACCCGCCATCACCAAGATGATGAGCGTTGACCGAGCAGTAGTACAGATTAAGACTTGCCGCGAGGACGCCTCTTGACGCAAAGCCACATGCCGCTTGGGCAATGCGATTACTCAAAAGCGATATCAAGATTTCGCCTCGCCAGACCGAACGCTGTTTCTTAACCAGTCTACGGCGAACCTTCCTCTGCTGCTGCTTTCATTGTGATCTACATCCCCCCCGACATAAGACCGTCAGGTAATCAAAGAATTCTGTTTGCATACAGACGTGTGCTCAAGACAGCGCGCATTGATATTCATAGGACGGGTATGAATAGGACGGGCATGATATTTTGGAATCAGGTTTTCGAGTGCGCGCTTGCTACACCATCGCGTATTTTGAGCTCCGTAACACTCCTCGTCGAGAACTCCTAGATCAGCGTCGTCGCCCTCCTGCATGTTTACACAGCATGCCCTTAGTCTCATGAGTTAATGGGACGAGGACATCATGTAGGACAGAGCAAGTGACCAGTTGGGGTGCGATCCGAACTTGCCAACCTTCTTGTCTAGCACCAACACACCGGCACCGGCGCCCGCTTTGCTTTTCTTTTCCGATGAGGACAGGCTCAACAACTCCCGAGAAAATCAGTCCTCCCCCCCTAGAAGAGCTATTCATCAATAGCAGTCCATAGCCACAGGAGAGAAAGACATGTCGACTGAAGACTGATTGATGTCGTCTAGGGCCGCCGGGGACTGGGCTGCCTCCCTGTGTATCGCCAGTAGGGCGAGGGAGTGGGCGACTATGGATTCGCATTAGATCGTTCCCTTTTGTAGAACATAGCCTCATTATAATGCGCCTGTAGATATCGCTTGTCTACTTCAAACGCCTGACTGACTGCACGCTTGCTGTAGTCCACGAATGCAGCGCGAATGCCGTACAGAACCCCTGTTCTACGTGAAAGACTCCCTTTCCCAGAATCAGGAAAGATGTAAATCTTTAGTGCTAGGGAGACATGCAATTTGGCCGAATAAAGAAACAAACGGTCGTTAAGCTGAGTTTTATTGTGCTGACTTCATCAGCGAATCGGCAATCGAGGCCGGATCCTACAATGGTCAGCTCTTACGCTGTATCAGTGCCGTGTTTGGTCGAAAGCCCTCCTTGAATCATAGTACTCGTGGTTCTCTAGGACGATTTGTCCTCAAAACCTGCTGTCCGTGGTAAATGGAACATACTGCACCTTGCAGAACGCAGACGCAGCTCATATGAGGGATATGAATGGTTTGTCCCAAAGCGAAGGCTTGCGGGAAGTTGGCGCGCAGGCAAGGCAGACTATGAAAGGCTGTCCGGACCAACCAGAATGTTCTTGAACAGCAACTATGTCATCAGCCGGGTTCATCCGAAGTCAAAGGGCGAGGATGCGCATCTACAGGTATATGATGCGCTTGCGCACCCTGCCGTCCGAGTTTCTGGCTCCATAGCACAAAATCTGAAGGCTCAGAATAGTGGTGCGGTAGCGGCCTTTTTCGGCATTTTCTTCGCCAGGACGCATATTGCTACGCGTTCGATGGTGGAAATGGCCCGAGGGAAGGCCGTCCCTCACCTTGGTCTCCCTTTTGTAAGTGGCACACCGCGAGCGCTTGATGTATGCTGTGTATCGTACTTCTGAGTGGCTACCGAACTGTGATACCGAAGCACCAAGTTGAATGAACCTGCATGTCGGCGCATGCGTGGTTTGATGGGGGCCGTCTGTCCCTAGGGCGGTCATCACCGACAGGGCTTCTCCAACTTCCTGCTTCGGAGGTGTGGCACCCAATGCTTATTGTGAAGCCGGCAGCAACGAGTCTTGCGAGCCCACAGCGATGAAGCCTCGCGGCTAAGTATATATTACGAGTTGGAGGTTCCCAGTTACTCCCTTTCTTTTCCGTCTCATGCTGGGAAAGAGCCATTCCGGGGCACGTCCGGTTAGCTGGATTGGGTTCGCGGTGAGGCCGGCACCGCGTCACTAATATCGAGCCGGGTCTAAAGGGCTTTCGACCCGAACCGGTGTGTGAAATCAAGCGGGAAACCCTGATGGTGGCCGCCGGCGGGGTACAGAATACGTCGGAAACAACACGACCGAGGATGATCGAGAACGCCATCGCGCGAAAAGGCGAAGGTGACGATGGTACGCCCTTGTACCGATCAATGCCTCTTACGAGTCGCAGCCCTTGCAGGCTGCAAGTTGCAGCGCTTCCATAAGATTAAGTCCGGTGCCGTTGGTGACATGCAGCATTAGTGCTTTGTTCGAGTCGTCTTTGGGCGCCGACCGCAAGAGCAGCCAGACGGCATTAGACACATTTTACCGCTTGCCAGCACCAGGTTTTCGTCAGCGAATGTGGGATCATGGGATGACATGGGCCGTTGAGCGTTGCGCCGGATTTCATCCCAAATTTGGCTTGGTGTTTGTCACTATTTCCTCGTCTGACCGTTATCCCTTTCCATTTGGGCTCAAGGCTGAGGCGTTGCATTCGCGGGCTGTGGCTCTTTATGAGTATCTCATACTGCTTGCCGGTGATCAGTTGGCACTCTGTTGGTCAGTGTGACGTGAGCCGCAGAATGGCAAAGGGGCCTGATGAGGTCTCAACTGGTGGACAGGTGTCAGCGGCGCGAACTCGGAGAGATGCTCACTCTCTTGCGGCACCCCGCATCCCGTCCAATTGGATCTAGATTTTCCAGGGACAGCCTAGTGCTGCCGTAAACGTAAACGGAAGCTGGGAGAATGGCAGGCATGACATCATGCCAGTGTGTGCCAGAGGCGTGGTAGACTGCGTTGTAAGATCTTTTGATCACATCCATTGATACAGCAGCTGCGCTCGGCGTTTTCAGGATAACACTTCATCGAGGAGTCCAACGTCAATATGTCAGTCCAGGCCAACTGAGCGGCTGAGCCAGAGTTCAGTATAGCGTGTACCAAGCTCGTCAAAACCCTCTTTCCCACGGGAAAGATGCACATGGTCAAAAAGCCGCCTTCGGCGCCGGCCGGCGGAGAAGCAGGCGCCCACGTGCGAGTGACAGTATTTAAAACTGTAAGAGAACCCGTGCCCTATTACGTCCTGCAGCCCGAAGACTTCTGCCAAGCACCCTTCTGCCCGGAGAGCCCATCTGCTGGACTGCTAAGCTACCATGCCTCTGGTGTAAGAAGGCAGATATCGAAGGTTCCCCAAGACGGGATGAGCGTCTAGCTTTAGAGGCGACAGCTTGTCAACAGGCCATCCAGATCATCGGGTTGAGCTTCGCATGTTAAGACGCAGACGAAACTGTGCATCGTCTTCAAAGCTGCCGTGATGGGCTTTGTCATCCTATAGGCATGATGAATCGGCCGATTGAGTCCCATCCCTCTCCCTAGCGGTTCTTTGCACCGGGGATGAGGAATTCTCGGCTGAGGAAAAAGTCGTACCAGTCCAGCAGCAGGAGGGCCCAGTCTGACGGGGAGCCAAGATGACTTGTTGCCGGAAGAATTGGTTCAGGGATGATTCTTGTGCTCCACTTCCCGAGGAAACAGAGACAGAGTTAGACACTGTTCCATTGAAGTTTCAAGACGTAGAGCGCTGCGTAGCAAAGGATCATCAGCAAGCTTCAATCATCCGGTTTTGAACATGGCCATCATTGATGCCGATATTTTGCCGTACAGCGGTGATCTTGTGCCAGCTTCAGAGTTCAAACTCGGTCGAGGAAGCTGACCGGCCAGCCAGTCAGCCAGCCAGCCCTGCAAGAGTGCGTGGGATGACTTGCTGCAGGATGCACGGGTTGCAGATTCGACGGCACAACTCGAATTGTAGTGTCTCTGACAGTAACGATAAATGTGCCGTCTTCGACCTTTCGAGACAAATGTCTCTGCGGACGGAGCCAAAATAAGACTACTCCATGCTCTTGGCCCTGTTCACGCTGCCCAGACTGAGATTCTATTCGGAAACGTCCAATCTGTAGCCGGGACCGAAACTGTCGTGCGTCGATGTTCTGGAAGTCAAGGGCTGCTTTTTTCTCGGGGTCCTTGGCCCGATTCAAAAACAAGCCGCCAACATGTTTCGACGTTTTAGCCTCGGAGATGCCTCTGTGCCTACTGCGGTAACTGTAGGTTGAAGAGTCACGGGTAGTTTCTGCGGATATTGATATTTCGTGTCGCTCGCAATGGTCTGATCAATCATCACATCGCACAGTTTAAGTGATTCATTGACGGCGCAGTTGGCCACCTGGCATTGGACTTGAATCGTAAAAGCTTGAGGCACCTGGGATCAGTGTGGATCATGGAAATTCGGGTACCTAGCTTTTGTGAGCTCGGGGCACCTCCTGCCTGCGCAAGGAGGGCTGGGGCCGCAGCGCGAACCTGAAGAGGGGGGGATCACGCACCGCGACAGATGACTTGTGCGACAGGTAGACCGTAGCTGCCTTCGCAGATATTGGCGGCCGCTACGGGGGTGCTGGGGGCGACAACTGTCCGCACTTTTAGAACGCTCGCGATTTGCGGTGTGGAGTGTATGGCCAGGCGGCGACGACGGAGATCATGTTGGCATTAGCCAGTCGATATTGATTCA
Source organism: Colletotrichum euphorbiae (assembly GCA_037178605.1). Taxonomy (NCBI): domain Eukaryota; kingdom Fungi; phylum Ascomycota; class Sordariomycetes; order Glomerellales; family Glomerellaceae; genus Colletotrichum; species Colletotrichum euphorbiae. Next base: position 244,578 of record JAXCEF010000004.1, read on the forward strand.
AGGTCGAAGTAATGACCGTTTCGCCCCGAGGATGCGGCTTCTCGACACTGCGATCCCTGAATACGTTGGCCCGTTCATCAAGGGCCGGTTCGAGACCTCCAGAGACGTTCCGTTGCCGACAACGGAATCCCGCCAAGTCTTGTGCGTGATCTGTGGCGAAGGCGGGAGAGGACGCGCCGAATGGGTCCCGAGATCATGTGTATGGTGTGCTAAGCATAGCACTGTGTGGGGTACCCGTTCTCAATCGATTACTTGTTACAGAGCGATGGCACAGAGCAGAGGTGCCGAGGGTGGTGGGAACCGACAAGGAGGTGTTGGTGTTGGGTTGGCTGATGTTTGGTGAAGACTTTCAGAGGGAGCCCACGCCTGTACTAAACTCGTCCAGAAGGGTTGTCAACAGAAGTCGGGTACATCCTTGTCGATGAGCTTGCTTCCATTTTCCAAAGTGCTGGAGGTAAGGGAGGTCGTTGGACAAGGACTCGGTACCTGGTTAGCGGATAAGGCAAGGTCGGCTAGGGCGGCCCCCAGAGCTCGATTCTCGAAGCACGTAGCTCAAGATGAAGAGCGGCCATCTGAGACGTGAATCGACAAAAGGGGCCCCGACCAAATCGCATCTCGAGGGGAGCTGGCTGGGCTTCGGCTGACGTAACTGCTGGGCCAGAAGCTGCCTGTAGCCGACGAGCCGCTGGGCTAGATCCATCCGAGAGGATAGGGGAGATGGAGGCTAATTACCGACACGACGATTAGCCGGCTGCTCGGGGATGGGTCACGGAGTACTATGCCGTATCGCAAGCTTCGCAGGGTACGAGAACCGCGCTGTCAGGTTGTGCAGGATCGTTGTAAGGCCGCAAAGACGAGCTCGTGGAGGTAGCTGCAATATTAGGAAAAAGGGGTTATCTGCAGGCTCGCGAAGGGACATTTCTGGTGTAACGATACCCGTAACCGTGTCGAGATCAGAAAACCGGTCCACCTTGGTTAGTACCGGGGGTTAAAGTGGTGGCCATGAGGCTCTCGGGCATGGCTCTGTTGTTTGTTTGCTCTGGGATGCGGCGAGAGAAATGAGAAGCAGGGGTTTCGGTGATGTACGACTACTTCAGTTGGAGTCATGTCTGCTCAGGCTTGATGGTGTCTCTGCATGCCAACTCGGATGACATCGAAAGTGCAGAAGAGGCGAGGTACCATCTTAGGCCAACGAAAGAACCTGAAGGCTTCGGGGAAAGGTGTCCGTTATCCAGCTTGGGGGCTGAGTGACGTCAACAAGCGCCGGGAAAGATCGCGAACTTGCTTCACGAACTTGCTTCACGAAGCCAACCAATGCTTCCAGTCCTGAGCCGTTCGTTGTACGGATACGTAGCTCGTCTTGGTGTGTGTGTTGGGTTGCATGTGCTGGCTGTTGACGGCAGGCGTGAGGTGTCTTTCCCCCTTGTTCGCGCATCCGTATCCGAATGTCTATTCTATTCTGCTGCCCCATCCCAGCCTGGCCAGCCTTGGGGCCCTGCTGCGCTCTGCAGGTTGCGATGATTTCAATTGGGTTCCCAGAGACGTATTCGGTGCAGATGCAGTCATGCAGTGTGAGCACGGCGGCAGCGGCAGGAAGCCGCGCGTGAGGCTTTCTCAAGGTGCGCATAGCGTAGGAAGGACCAGCGTCGAGATTCGACGAGGAAGGAAGTGTCAACTGGGGCATTCATTAGTGAGGTAAGGAAAGCGCGTGTATTACTAAGGCCCAAGAACAGGAAGGGAAGAAGCTGTCCGTGCTTTCTCCGAAAGATACCTTAACACACCTCAGTACAGATAGGTGGGTACCTCTCCGCCGGCGAGCAACAGCGTGTTCACTGGGTTGAGGTTTAAGTGGTTGACAAGGGTGCTCCCCACGCATCGGTCCACAGCCGGTCCAGCTATTATTTCGGGTCGTCGAGATGCTGGGCAATCCCCGAGGCCAAGTGGAGATGGGGTTACCACGGTGCACCTCTGAAAGTCTGGTGTTTCCGTTTCTGCCAGCACAGGGCTCTGAGGATTCCATACGTCCAGACAGTCGAAATGGTGAGGGGGACATGAAGCGCAGGGAAGACGGACGTTGGAGTCTCAACGCGGATAGGAATGCCCGGGAAGAACAAGGACGCAGGCGGGAAACCCAAGACGCAGAAAGGTACCGACACAGCAAAGATCGAAACGGCGCTCAGGCACGGATGGAGATTCTGATGGGGAACCATCTCACACAGCACTTACGTAGTATACTTGTCTTTTTGTTCTTCCAGAGAGGTGTCTCTGTCTCTGCCTTGCGGATGTATACTGCGTCCCTTTCAACATGGTGAAGCGGTTTGCCTCCGTCAGATATCGGTAGACCCCTGTCACAATTCCCAGGTCTGGGTCTTTGAGTGGTTGAGCCGGTCCAGAGTCATGCCTCGTTGGAGACATGAATTTCAGATCGATTCCAAAGGCGCAATAACGTCGGAATACTGCTTCATCCCAATCTCACGGGGCTTCTCTACTGAAGTAGTGGATCGGTTGTCGATATGAACTTCATCCTGGTTCGCAACGAAGTTTGCTGATGGATCGCTCAGAGATTATGTTCAACTGATTGCGTCTTTCCCACGCGATGCTCAAATGCTAAATATCCTCGATGCTGCCGCAGGCGACGGCCTTTGGCGACAGGCGGCATTGAATCTCGTTCAATTGGAGCGCGGGCAGGGAGTAACGGAAAGTCCTTGACGAGGCCTCCACAAGCTTCCTCGGCTTTCCAGTATGGTGGCGGTCCCCCTTGTCTTGTAGATCCACTCCTCCGCCGAGCTTCGTTGTTGCGGTGTCCTGTGAAGCTGGTCAAGGTCGATGACACTAGAATCCGAGATATCAGATGTGAAAAGGATTTCCAAGTCAGGGAAAACCGTCTTCAGACTTCTGGAGAGTATGATTTCTCAGGGGCGTTGCTATTCTGCGAGAGAGCATGCAACATGATGAGACGCGGGCAGCCAAATTGCTAGACGCGATTCACCCATGTAGAGAGTACTTTGTACGTGCCTTTGAAGTGTCTCGTCTCATGTCGTCTCGCCATGGCCATGTTCGCGACGTTCTCCCTCGCTGATTGTTAGATGTCCGCGAGTAATCACCAGACACTGCAGATTCTTGAGCACGGGGCAATTGGGAGGAGATCACATACTGGACTGTAGGTCGGGACAGGCAATGCTACCTTAGTTGTAATTCCTTACCTTTCTATCTAACCCACCGACCTGTGGGTGCAGAAATATTGGTTGGCGATGTAAAGGAAAGAAGTTCTGAACCCATCTCAGCTGCTTGCCGAGGGAAAACTTATTAGTATAGATGCTCTGGGGGCAGGTTTAGACAAGAAGGAGCCTACTCCTGCAAATGCAATAGATGCAACGAGAGGCAAGAGGGCAATATGCCTTGAGGTACTCTATCTTTGTCGTGCCTTCCTCCTTCCTAAGTTCCTCCCGTTCGGCCACCCCCTACCCTGTCCTCCTTCCCAGCAGACGCCAGCAGCGCCAGCTCCTAAATTCCACATCGCATGGATCAGTCCCAGGCCGCTCTTTCCCACAACTGAGGTGTTTCGTTGCACCACCCCTTCACCCCCTTCCCCTTCCCCCATCCACACCACCACCTCCCTCCACCTGCGCCATCGACATCCCTTTGGCATCGATTTCGATTTCCACCGCAGTGCGACTTCCCACACCAGAATCGGCGGGCCGCGTAGCGACGAGCGACGTGTGTGAGCGTCCACAGTGACTGCGAAGCAACTCGTCCAATGTGAGCGGGTGTATGTATGTCTGTATGTGAGGTGGTGTGTGGTGCGCTTGGCCCAGCCTGTCCGTTGTCTGTCCCAGCTTTCTTTCCTTCGTAAGGTGGTGCCAGTGTTCCTCGCCTTCCCGGTTGGCACCTACCTTATCCGCCCCTGCCTGTACCCTCCTTCCCTTCCCATGTAATGTACCTTACCACACGTTGGTATTCTTCTTCCTTCCTTTCCTTCCCTCCCCTCTCCTCCACTCTTTCCTTGGCTGAAGTCCTGTTGTCGCTACCGGACTCCAATTGCAGCGCAAGCCTGCTCCGTCTACGCAGCAGCGATTGCCCTTTCTGCCGAGGTGTGAGGCGTGAGATGTGTGTGTGTGTGTATATGTGTGTGTGTGTGTGTGTGTGTGTGTGTGTGTGTGTGTGCCTTCCCTCGCTTTCCCACTCTTTTCCCCCGACCTCTCTCTCGCCTTTTTTTTTTTTTTTGGATTCTCCTGCCACCTGGGATCAGTTACACCAAGAAACAAAAAAAGTCATCATCATCATTCTCTTCGTGGCTTTCTCCCTGCCCTGCGTGCGCTCTGCTTTCCGTTTCTGCATCAAACCTACCCTCGACCTGCGCCCAAAAGGGTCTCCCTTCCAGCGAAGCTTCTGCGACTCCAGCCTACCTGGCCCGCACCGTCTCATTAGGCACAGATCCCGCCTCGACCCGCCAGTTCGCCGCCGTGTCGCTTCCCACACTCCGACTCGCCGCTGCTTTTCCCCAAAAACGCACACGTCGTCGTCGCCGCCACCACCATCGCCGACCAAGTTTCTGTCATCCCTCCCTCCCCCCCCCTCTCTCTCTCTTTCACTCACTCGCAAAAAAATTCCATCGCGCATTCGAGCCGAAAACACATCCCTTTGACTCCGCAACATCGTCAGCCGTTGGCTCGAGGGAACTGCGCAACGACACCTGGAAACAACCCTGTCCCTCTTTTTCCCGTTTTGGTGAGTGGTTTCCCTGTCTGTTCGTTGCGACCCCCCGGCGCAAAAAAAGCCGCGAGACATTTAAGCGCGGCGCCGCCCATACCCAAAATTTTTAATTTTCCCTGTCCCTCCCCGTTGGCCTCTACCCTGACACCACGGCGCCTTCCATCCATCCTTTCGCGACACCGTTCACCCTTCCGCGCCGTCGGACTTGAACGTCGCTTTGAGAACTTCTCGACTAATACGGCTTCGAAGAACAAATACTCGTCGGTTTCGGCTTTATCTTCCGCCTCCAGACCCCTAATCCCTCATACGGCAGCTGCGGTCTTCCGGTCTCTCACCCATCGAACCATCGACCTTCATCATGTCCTACTACGAGAACAACCCGCAATGGTCCAATCCCGGCCAGAACAATTGGGAACACCAAGCGCCTCCTGTCCGTGCTGGTGAGTCGTCCCAGTCGTCGCAGCGCCAACTTCAACAACCGGAAGCCGGAATTGACTCGAGGTTCCCGTCAACAGGTGCCAGCGGCCCCACGCCCCAGGACGACTTCGCATTCTTCTACCAGTTTGAGGGTAGGTCTACTGTTCTCTCCAGCGCGTGGCAGACGGTCAGCCCGGTACGATTAGTCGTGCACTCGTACCCGGCGGTCGTCGCGCGCAGGAAGACCCTGCTGACAAGATGATTATTTAGATGTGGTGCGGACACTGACTGCTAGGCCTACAGAGGTTGATCGTGCGTACGAGAATCTCGCTAAGAGCGGGAAGTCTTACGGGATGGGCGGTCGACGTGAGTTCCCAACCCCTGGCGGCCCAAAGATGGGCCCTGCCGGTCCCGGTTCCGCAAGAAAGTCGCTCGACTTCAGTAAGTCCGCTCGCAACCGGCGGGCAGTTCCGCGGCCTTCCCCCGCTAACCCAGATTTCGCAGCCGGACGTATGGGAGCTGGAGCCGGTCCGCGACCGCACTCGATGAACAACCAGTTCGATGATGCCCGAGGCCACCCGAACTCGAACCTCCAGAACTTCTACGCCTCCCAGCGGCACCAGCCCTCCCGGGGATCCAACGACGCGGAACAGATGATGCAGGCCAAGAGAAGGATGGCCGCTCAACGGGAGAGGGAGCTGCGAAACCTCCACACTGAGCAGCAATACCAGCGAAGTAGGCCGCCCTCTACTGTATAGCACGCATACTCCATCGTCCAAGGGGAGACTGCAATGAAGAAGAATAGATAATTCAGGCCGAGGGGTTTCACCAATATGCAACATCCTGCCGCCCCGTCATGTTACTGTCGAGAGATGTCTCCCTGAAAGACTGTCATGTCCACCCCTCTCACGTAAGACTTGAGCACTTCAGAGGATGTTAAGCTAACCAGGGTGTGTGCGCAGCTCTCGTTTCTGACATTCCCTACGGCAACAAGGCCATGTCTGAGGAGGAGACTCGTGAGCTGATTGCGCGGCAGCGGAGCGCCTTGTACGGCGAGGGCCAGTTTGCCGAGAAGGGAGGCTACGTCGACGAAACTGGCGCCGTGCGCCCTGGCGTCCCGACGCACAGTGGTCCCTCCAGCATTCGCGGCCAGTCTCCCCTGACCTACGATGTCACTCGTGGCCCCCCTCCCCACGGCGATGCCAACACTCCCGTTTCTGCCACAGATGGTCACGGTCCCATCGCCGGGCCACCGGGTGACCAGAGCTCCCGCGCTGGTAGCACCGCTAGCCCTCAGCCGAACGCTCCCAACAGCAATAAGAGCGCCTTCGAGTCGGCTGTGAGCCAGGCTGCGGCTCGTACCAACAACTCCTCTCCCGGTGGCTCTCCGCCGCGCCAGGAGCTTCCGGGATCCAAGCAGACTGTCGCTCCCATCGGCACTAGGCCGTCTGGAACCCCGACTGGTGCCTCCAACTCGTCTTCGAAGCGCTCCACCACTCCTCTCGCCTCTCCCGGCGGTTGGGGTCGTGGCAATGGCGTCTGGGGCCCTCAGTCGTCCGGGTTGAGCCAGCCTCCTGCTAGCGTCTGGGGTTAGATCCCAGCGCTTGAATGACCATGGACACTCAAGACAGCGACCTTGAGCATCAACGCCTTGAGAATGAAGGTCTATGAATGAACCGTTTGCATGGGCGGATTTTAGTTTGTTTCCGGTCTCGATTGCTTTTCTCGGACATGGAAAACTTGATATATACCTCGGGCGAATCGGTATTCGGAGTGAGGGTGTCTATTTGGCATCTTTGTGGAGTTTTTTTCTTTTTCTTTAGCACCATCAGACGGTTCGCATTCGCAATCACGGAGTCGAACAGTATTGCTATGTGGAAAAAAGATGTATGTCATACGGGCGTGGGAAGGGGTTTACTGTTGCTTCGGGTTTACCATGAGCTTCGGCAGGGTCTCAAAGCGTTCGGGATTGTTTAGGATGTGGGAATTCTGGCGACGACGAGCACGGAGCGGGACGACATTTTTGATTACTTCTGGGAAGTTAACCTTCGGTGCTGGGCATGGGAAGCAATGGAGTGCCAAAAAGCGTCGGAGGAAATCCGATGATTCGAATCGCGAGCATACATTGGCGTGTGCGTGGATTCCGATACTGGTTTGACTCCAATGGGTTGGGACTCGAAACGCACATCCGGGAAGTTGACACAGGACACAATGACGACTCTTCACACGGCGACAAAATCACAAAAAACACGGGCTTGGGATCTGGGGTGTTCAACGGTTTTCTCTGGGGGAATGTTTCCAACGTTTTCCCTTCTTGCCTAACATTTTCTCGCCGGAGGTTGCGTCGTGGGGAGTTTTCTGCCTTTTTCAGCACTCGGATGGGCTCTCGGGCATGGGAGTATATTGAGTCATAATAGGTCGTCGTGCCTTTATTGATCTGGGAATGAAAGGGAACTTGACTACATCAAGACGGGGTTCGGGCAGATAGATCACATGAGAGGAACGGATGAGAGGAACGGACAGGGGTGCCTACTCTTTCTTGCGCGCTTGCTCTGGATGGAGCGGCAACTTAATGAAAAACACATGCTCTTATCCCCCCAAGTTCGGTTCATCTTGTTTCTTTTTGAGATGAATGACAACATCATGGAAGACAACGCACTTGATGCGGTGTGGCAGATGAGAGGCTGAACCCGCCGAGGCCCGAACCTTGAGTCGCCCCTGAACCTTGGGCATTGCATTGGTAAGGGTGTTGTTATTCGTTGGTGATGCCGGCCCCTTACACTTGAGTCGATTTCCAATGACGGCTCGGGAAGGGCTGAATGGGAACCAACGAGGCCCGCGCCGGCCGGCAATTGACTCGGTGCTTTCGGTATGGAAAACATACGGCCGAATTGTGTCGGCCTCGGGCAAGGCCGTTCGGGGGGCGAGGCAAGATGTATTGATTATTCTCCGTTGGAGCCATACGTGTGTAGACCAACACAGCGCTCAGCCGCTCGGATATGCATCATCATCAAGCAACTCTTGACCGATGTCCAACATTTAATATCACGGAGACAGACAGACACAGGGACATTTTTTATTTCCTCCCGGTTTCCTACGGCTCCGGGATGGCAAAGAAACTGGTTGAAGGGGCGTGGGGGCGGATCAAGCAAGAAAAATACCACTTAGCTCGGTGCGAACCGGGCTTCGTGGCCACTGCGGACACGGGAACGGCCAGAGCATACGGATACACGGGTTGTGGCTTGCGGGAGGTTCCGCGCTGCCTTTTTCCCCTTTCGGCCCCCGAATTGCTTTTCTTGTGTGGCCCCCCGGCCCCCCCTCCCTTTTTAACCCAACGCCCGACTTGCCCTCCAGCTGCCTGTTGTTGTGTGGCTCGTGTACTCTTTCCATGAGTGGTGGCTGGTTAAGAATGGTTCTGTTAAAGAGCGAGGGTTTTGCCACGTGTGGAATTCGTGCTTCCACTATTTAAATATATGTGTAAATTGGTACATTCGAATTGAACTTTATTTCAGTACGTATCACTTGTTTCCCCACCTTTCTCTTGTTGCCGTTATTAGAACCAAAGATTGATTGTATCCCAAAAGTCGGAGACCGGCAAACGGCAACGATAAACACCTTTGATAGGCGGGGGGGGGGAGGGGGGCAAGGGGTGAGGGGTGATGGTCGAACGTTCGTCGATATCCGTGGGCCGCAGAAGTCGGCCATCAAAAGGTTTGTTACAGAGACAATTCCCGCGGGAAAAAAAGAAAAAAGAAAAAAACCGCTGTCGGGAACGGGAGAGGAAGAAGCCGACCGGGGGCCGCATGATGATAATAAGAACGGGGAGTTTGGTTCTTTCTTGTGATGAGATAATTGTGTGTGTGGCTGTGGCTGTGGCTGTGGCTGGAGGTCCGGGGTCGAGCCCGAGGGCCGGGCCCGACTAAACCTAACAAACCAAGGAAATCGCTTGGCCGACACCACCCCATCTCCCCCCTTCCCGCCCACGCGCAGAACAACTGTTTTTGCTCAAAGGCTTCCACGTCCGCGGTTGAAGGAACCCCGGCGAGGGGGAGGGGGGCGGAAATGTCATTCACCTCTGCCTGATTCACACCCCGAGCGAAAAGGGGAAATCCCGCCCCTCACCCCCTTCCCCCCACCCCGGGGTTGGCGGAGCCGCGCCTCCGTCCTGTTATTTCGTGTGATTTTCGGACTTTGTACATCTTGAAGCACATGATCAAAGTCATATGCGACTAGACCTTTTTTCCAAATAGAAAAAAAAAGGGAGGGGGGGGGGGGGGCCGGACAAGTCGAGGAGAGTCTTGTTAGCTAAGGTAAGGGTGAATTTCCGAGATGGGAGATGTGTCACTATGCGCCAAGAACTCGCCTCGCATGGAAAACGTTCTTTCTGGGGGGTACTTTTGGCAAGCGGTCGCGTTGGCTGCCAACGAAGGAAGACACGAACCGCGGAGGGAGGAGGAGGAGGAGGAGGAGGAGGCCCAAAAATCCGGAAATCCTATGGTGGGAGGTTCGGGGCTCGGTGGTTTGAGAAAGGTTGAGCTTTCAGCTGTCCTCCTGAACTGATGCGCTGGTGAAGAAGGGAAAGGAAAAAAAAGAAAGGGCCAACTAGATGAGCTGCGGCGCGAGGCTCACCAATGTCGCCGTCCTTTTTTAACACACTTCCTTCTCGTTGGGGGGGAGAGGGAGGGCCCGCGGGTTTTGGTTCTATTAGTTTCCATCAAGATGATGCCTGGGTTATTCGACGTCCATCTGTTGCGCGTTGTTCCCCGTCGGTTGGCAGGCAACAAGCGTAAGTCGGGAGACGGACATCTTTGAACGTCGTGTTTTTTTGCACTTGCCCATCACTACACCAACCAGACTTTTCCCACGGGCAGCGGGAATCTTCTTTTTTTGCAGCAACAAACTCAACCTACCCCTTGTTGAGATTACGTTCGAAGACTCGAGCCTAGCTCGTCGTCCGTCGTCTTGGGGGCTCATGAGATCAGCCCAATAGTTGGGGTTGGTCTTCAGATCATGGTGTGTGCAGCAGCCGTGGGGTCTTGATATCAGAATCGTATCTTGTCCGACTTGTAGAGAAAAAGGACGCGAACGCTTTCGGGAACCACGCGCCGCCAACCCTATACGCCTACTAAAACCCCCACCAGACCATTCCTCGATATTCCTCGATATTTTGCCCCGTATTCTCGGCGTGGAGAAGAAGTAGTCAAGACCCATCAAAGCCCCAACGCAGCAACGCCGGCGTCTAAGTCCATAGCATCGTCAGCCCTCAAAGCCTTGCCGCCCCAGACCACCGTCCCCCTCCCATTGACAGCAAACGCACCCGCGGTCTGCCACTTGTTGCCCATTACGGTACTCGCCCCAGCAATCTCCTCCGCCTCGTCCACGGCGCCAGGCGGGAGTGGCCCTCCGGCCCCCCTGGCATCCGCCCCCGTTCCCCCCCTCTGAACACCGCCCGGCCCCGCCACGCTAGCTGACGAACCTCCCGAGCCCGTTCTCTGGATGGCGCCCGCGACCTTCTCGCCGAGCCAACCCTTCTCCCTTAACCCTTGCATTTGGCTAGTCGGGTTGAATACGTACCAGACCGATCCCAAACCGAGGCCCCAGGCGGCGTAGATGGCGCGGTCCTCGTCGATGACGAGCTTGACGTTCCAGGCGCCGCCGAGAAGATCGATCCATTTCTGAGTGGCGGCTGGGGAGGAGTGGGATACGGCTACGCATGTCAAGTTGTTGGCATGTCTGTTTGCCAGCGTGCGGACGGCTAGGAACGTCTTTTGGGCGACTGGGTACCGAGGTCAGCTTGCACACGGGACCCGCAGAAACATGGGATCAGGGGGGAAAGGTCAGGATAGGGCAAGCATCTGTCGATGCAAGTGGAAGACGGGAGGGCGTGCAGGTGATGAGGGGGAAAGGGTCTGCGTCAGTGCAGCATAAGACAGATGGGACGTACATGCGCACCCAACACAGCGCAGGAAAACGACGAGCACCGGCTTCCCGCGACCGAACTGGAGCTTTCTGTCCCGGTCCAACGGGGCGAGGTCGCCGATCTTGGGCGGGGCGGCCACGGTGACTGGGGGCGGGGGCGGGGAGAACCACGGGGCGACGGTGATTGGGAGCGACTTCATCGACATCCAGGCGGGCCAGCCCCCGTTGGAGTTCTCCTCGGCGACATCGTCCAGACCCGGGTTGGTCCCGGACTTGGACTTGGTGTCGGAGCTACCGCCGCCGCTGAAGTCGAAGGACTTGCTACTCAGTCCCACCTTCTTGAGGGCGATCTTGGTTGTCAAACTTGACAGCATAATGATGATCTCGTCGCAGGTCGGACGTTGGGTAAATGTTATAACGATGCGCGCGCGTGGGCAATATCCCAATACTCGTACTGTCACAAGAGTAATGGGAAAAGAAAGAAAGAGAGAAACGGCCCAAAGCACTGCCTGGGCAAATGGACGGGAGGAAGCAAGGATGGAGCAGCCAAGGGCCAAGACTGCAGGCAACGCGAGATGCAAGATTTGAGTTCGCAGGATAAAGAGTAGGACAATGATAAAGAAAGGGGAGAGGCGGAAAGGAGGAAAGGAGAAACGCCGGCAAACATGCTTATGGTGGCCGGCGGCATCCCGTTCGCTCAAGGGGGAGGGGAAGCTCTCTCTCTACAAGCTCCTGAAACTTTCGACACATCGCGCGTCGCATGTTTTGTTAGCGAAGCCGCGCTCCGAGCTCCTCGAAAACGCCGTTTTGCGAGGCTTGAAGGCCCATGGCGCTATCAAACCATCCGACTCCTGTCAGTCATCCCTGACAAAGTAGAGAAAGGATTATTGGGCGCCTTCTTCCCGATTGACCGTCTGTTGTTGTGCGGGGCCTGTCAAAAATACGCAGTATTCATCAACCTCGGCGTCGTGTGTGGTGTTGCAGGTGTTTCCTTCGGTTCCCGGGATGTTGGTTCCGCACTCTGCGCCGCTCGCCTGCGCCAGGATCGCGGGAAAAGAAAGGAATGGGGAAAGCAAAACGGACATTCGCTTCGGTTCTTATTGAAGATGCGGGAACTTGTCTTGAGTGGAAGCTGTTGAGTTTTCAGACCAGGGTCTTTGGCATGTCCTGCTTCGACTTTCTTGCCCGACTTGAGCGTTTGCTACGTCTCAGTGCCAATGATTACCAGCTAAGCGGAGAAACCATCTTGTTAGTAGAACGGGCCAAAACAACGGCTAGGTTGTCTTCAATGTCTGCACTCCGTCATCTGGGTTCCAAGCAACTGGTGGTGTCGCGTTGGAACACTCGTCCGCATTCTTCGGACAGCTAGTCCCCGCCGAAACGCCCGGATGTTTATCGAGTCACGACTCACTTCAGTGTCTCGACAAAGCTGTCTGAACTCTAATGTCAACGCGCGAACTGCATAGTCAGTCATTCATGAGAGTAATGCTCTCCAGGCCCCTGTGCGCCGCTGTTACGGAATGCGGACAAAGATTCGTCTTGGGATGGTCAACAATAGTCTCGTCATCGAATATGTCATGGTAATCGTGCCGGCGGGACGAGTGTTGGGTTTTCAAGGGAGCACGAGAGCCAGAGACAGACGATTGAAACATGGCATCGTCGAGCCGTAACGGTCCACTCCAATGACAGGGAGGATGCATGGAGGTGAAAATTGTCTGGCCGTTCTCTCCGTCACCTCGTCGTACCGCACTGCATACTTGTCCTTGGTTTTGGACTTCAAGCCCCGTTTGCTGCTACCTTTCGACTACATCGTGCGGCTGCCGGCTGCCGGCTAACTGGCAACGGAGATAAATGATGTGCCAAGACCTGGGGACATGTTCATTTGGAAGAATCGGAATGTTTAGAGCTAGTCTCGACTAAATAGAAGCAACAGATTTCCCATTTCGGTTCTTGCAGCGCATTGGTGGAATTGACGTCGATTCGGTGTCCCTAGAATTAAAGAGGACCGGAGGCGGGAATGTGGGGAGCGGGAAGCGTTCACGGATCGTCTTCCGCCGCGCATCTGATTGCGGATGGGTTCTCAGAGAGAGTGAGGTCTCAGATGAAATGAGGCGGCTGTACGGGTGGTGAGAGCTGGACTTTGCCAATGTACTTCTTCTTCGGAAATTCGTCTTATGTCCAGCCCAGATGTAGCAGCTCTCGCCTGCCCCCCCCCTTCTCCCCTGAAGTAAAAGAGAGACAGACAAGGAGATAGTCGTATACGCACCTAAAAACGTGGTCCTTTCTGCAGTCTGACTTTGCCTTTGAGAGTTGGTGGACGGGCGCCGTGGAAGCTGAGTCTCTAGCGCTTTCGGGACAAGATAGCATTTGAGGTCGGACACAACTTCACAAGAAACGGTTTCTATTCTGAGGAACGATGAGTGGGAATCCGGGACTAGTGAGGTTGTGCCCACGGGTCGATTTGCGCCGCGCCAGGTTGAGGAGTACTGCGAAGTGTGACGGATTACATCCGGTCCACTTATTGGCTCGCTGTCAGACGTTGTGAGTGTCCCGCTCTCCGCGGTGGATGCAGTTGTTGATGAAGGGTCACATTGCATTCTGGGGCGAGTTGCTGAGAGCGCACCTTCTTTGTTCATAATGCAAGCGCCGGCTTGGTTGGGCAACAGGTGAAGATGCGGAGTTCTGAACACAGTGGCGATGTGGGGATTGCTGAGCAATCATGCCTCTCGGTGCGGCTAGGAGTGATAGAATGGAGCGCTGTCCTAGCCGGCAGCTGCTCAGTTTCCCATTAAAGCTTGAGAGATCCAAGCGGCGCCGAAAGACGTCCGAGATGAGGCCATGACGTCTGCGATGCTATCCAGCGAGGGACCCTTACGTGATACCCGGTGACCCGATGCGCAAGTCAGCCGTAAGGGGTTGCTGCGTTCGCATGACGAAGTGTGGTTCGTTCGACTTTACATAGCACCTTGATCAGATTCGCTGGTTTTGGCGCGACATGCTACTCGCGTGGCTATAAGTGTCGTCGACCTTTCAGTGCTGTTACGTCAGTCGACAAGCCGCCAGACAGAGTCGTGGCCTCAGATCTTGTCCCATCTGGATGCGGTTGCATTACGGTTGCGCGTAGATGGCCCCCTCCACCTCGTCTCAAGTTCGCAGCGACGGCATGCGAGAGCCGATGCTGACCTTCGCTAGCGACGCCGCGAGCTGGCCGGGCTTGCGATGAGTTTCCACAGTCAATGCCGTCTTGTCTATAGAGGGTAGAAAATCCGAAGCAATGATCAGGCGGAAGCTCTGGTGCGATGAAAGAGAGTATGTCTGAATTCAGGTCGAAAGACGGGATGAGGCAACTGGAGACGGAAAAAAAAAGGGAAAAGAGGCGCCGAGACTGCTGCTTCTCAACCGCGCCTCATTTCAGCTGAAACCGTGAGCAGTGTAATTCATCAGCTCTTTTCCAGCCGTAGACCACATAGCTACGGTCGTATACTTCGTAGAAGTGGCTTGAAACGCGAAGGACCGTCCCGAATGAGCGAAGTCGTCTGCGGTGGGGAGCATCTCTTTGGATAGAACTAAGTTTGGCAACTCTGTTGCAATCCGTATGGAGACACTGATAAACTTTCGGACTTGAGCGAGAGTCTTGGCGTCCTGATGACAGGGACGTGTTTGGCGGGTTGTTGCTGCTTAGCCTGCTCGTACGGAGCTGATGGATAGTCTCCTATTCAATGAGCTAGCAGGAAAGAGCAACGTTGTCGTATCGCCGAGAAAGCTAGTGTAGTCGCATGCAAACTGATATCTCTCTCAGCTTAATTCGCCTGCCGCAGATCAGCAATCTAATGTGGGAAGGGCATTCTATGCCAGACGGAGAAATGTGACGACCCTCCCGAGTGAGGCACCTCCGGGCCATTAGCCATTGCATCGAGCCCCTGAAAAAGGGAAGCGCGCTGCGCGAACGAGAGAGTGGTTCGACTGAACGGCCGCATGGGGAAATATGACTTGAATTCCGAGGCCAAGTCACTGAAGGATGCGTGGAAGGAGCTGGCTCACACGCAGTCTTAGACTGCAGGTACCAAGGAACTATCATCGCCTAGACGGGCCGTATGTATTGCTGCGGTCTCTTCAGCAGCGGCGACAGCGGCAGCCGCATGAGGTAGGCATAGGCAGGCCGCTTTGTAGCTCGACCCCACACACGGGCATTGGAGAAGAGAGGCTGGAATGAGATGGTTGAAGCTCATGGCGTGGTCTTTCCGGAGCTTCGGCTTATTGCTGGATCGGTAGACGGAGATCGGAAACAACGGCTGTTCCTCGCTCACGTTCCCATCGGTGGTTGAGAGTCAATTATCATGGGCAAGACGCACGGAGAAGGCGTTGGCCGGGGCAGTTCCCAAGCCCCAGGACGAACTCGAAGAAAGGCTCAGACGAAAGGAGGCGGTCGAACTAGCCGGGGTCCAGGTATTGCGGAGAGCGGCACGATGTGTAAGGTAATTTAGTCGGCCTTTACACGAGAAGACTCGAGCACGACCGGGTTAGTGTTAACACGCCTTGGTGATTCTCGTCCATTGTTGGCTCGGGTTTGGGCAGTTGGACCTACCCCATCGCTGCTGGACAGGGCCCTCGAAGACTGAAGTATTAGCGAGTTGGTCGCGTAAGGTAAGGTCCGGGTACCTTACTTGCAGCTGGGGTGTGTATGGCCTGTCTCCACCGTCTCCTGGTTCCTGGAAACACATTCAGGTGGCCATAGTCCCGGGACCCTGATAATTTTAAGGCGATAGAAATAGATGATGCTGGCAGGGGAGGCGGGAGTTGTGGGAAATGGAAAAATGGGAATTAAAAAAGACGATGGGCCACGAGACAAGACGAGACGAGACGAGACGAGAGAGGCGGTGAGATAGGGCGAAGTGATATCCGTATAAATCTTGAGGGGTGATTGCCAGTCGGTGATGTGACAAACGGGCACAGAAGGGGGCAGATGTCGTCTTGCAGTGAGGTAGGTGCTCTTTGCTTTTGCGCCTGCTGCTTGCTGGCATCTGTCGCGGTCGGTGCATGACATGTCGAAGCGCTACGGCTACCTGGTACATGTCTCTTCCAGTTCTTCCTTCTTCCATTCTGGAGGAGCACTTCTGGAGGAGCACTTCTGGAGGAGCACTTCTGGAGGAGCACTTCTGGAGCGAGAGGCGGGGACGGCTGGGCCAAATGCCTCACTGGAAGATTGCAGTGTGGCTTGCCATGGGAACAAGCGCCTTTCAGCGGGTCCTTTTTGCTTACTAAGGAAACATAGCCCTATCGGGGCGGTAGGTACATCACTTCAAAAGTACCTCCTCCTCCGCGGGACTCGCCTGCCGCATTAAACAGAACCCTAGGGCAAAGTGTACTTGATTGTGGCGTTCCTCTGCATTGAAGACATGGCCGGACTTCGAAGGCTCGCTCTAGTGTTCCAATCCAACACAACATCAAATTCAAGACAGTCCGTCTGTCTCTCCAACGTCATCTCCCAACAGAGGAAAGGCCGTCTGGAGTCTGGACACAAGTGACAGCCAGTGGTTGCAGGGGCATGCGGCGCCTGTCTGGGCCCTTAAACCCCGTAGCCCGTTTTATGGTGCTGCCGTCCTGTTGCAGTCTGGCCTGGGCGTGTAAGGGACGGTACCTAAGGTAATTACTTGGCTGGTGCTGAGGCCATTGGCAATACCTCAGCAGCAGTGAAGGCATGTAGTGCCTGCCCGCTTACCCTAAGGTGCCTTACCTAAGTTACCTTACCTTGGGTCCTTAGGCACCACCAGGCAAGGTAAGGCAAGGTAAGGCAAGGTACGGTAGGTAGCTCAAAGTAAGGAACCTGGGTACGGATACAGAAAGTAGCTTCTTCAGTTTGCTCAGAAATGATGAACCCGGGCATCCCTCCTCTTTCCCCCAAAATGGCGTCCACAGCGTGTCGTTTTCCCACTTCTACTGCTGCCAATTGGCCCGCGCGCTGCGTGCATGTATTGTGGGTATCGAGTTACCTCAGGCGGGAAAAGAGCTGTGGCTGTTGCTGCAGCGTTGCTGAAGTGTGATGCGCTGGAGAGCCCAGGCTGCGAGCTGAGTGAGTAAGGTAGGTATCTACCCAAGGCACCTCCTTACCTACCTACAGGCTACCTGAACTCGCAATGGGGGGGGCAACGAAATGCAATCCAACTCCCATTTCATAGAAATTACGGGAGAAGGAGGGACGGGAATCAGCGCCTGCCCTGATACCGGTTACTACCTTATTGCGCTATCTTAACTTACCTTACCTTACCTTCAGGTAGGTTCCTTACCTACTCAGAGATGAAGCAAGATTGGGAAGGGACGGGCCGGGGCTGAATGCGACCGCGGGAGAGAAGGGGCGCAAGAACGGGAAGGACGTAGAGGAGGGCGCAGATGGGGGATTGGGGAAATGCATCTCACAGCTTTCGTCTTGCCGAGTTGGCAGTTGCAGTTGCGGTGGGACTTGGCATCACAAGGTGGTAGGTAAGGTAAGGTAAGGTAGCCAGCAGCTTCCGTCCACCTTCCTGACATCGACAGCCGGCCGATTCCCACGTTGTCATCATGTTGGACGAGTTAACGGCGTACACGGGCGCAGGCGCAACTCGGCCCACTGTCAGGTTTTGGCCAGCTAGTATAGGTACTTACTTCCTTTTTTTTTTTTTTTTTCACTCTTCGCCTCAGTCGACTTGTTCCGTTCGTTGGTCGCTATCTCGACCATGTGCCGTCAGCCACAAGGCGGTCGTCGGGCTTATTACTCCAAGGTAGGTATCTGGATCATCTTACGCTACCTTACACTTGGTGTAAATGCCTCCTTCCCCCATCTACGCAGTTGGTTGGTGTGGTTTCGAATACTGATTACGGCCCGGGTCCGTCAAGATGGCTACTTGTTATTGCGCTGCCGTTGCTGAGGTTCCTTGCGCAGCGAATTCCCATGCTCTTGATCCAGTTGCGATTGAAGGCGCAGAGAAGAGCAGGTGCAATCGTCCCAGGCACGATGGAAGAACCCTGGAAGGCACCTACCTAGTCGGGGCATTTGTTTCTGCTGTACGCAGTACCTTTAACTGCCTTCCAGGTTATTTCACACCCAGCAAGCAGCCTGGGCAATACCAACCCAATGGAACGCTGACTTCAGACGGGACACCAACTGCGCTCTGCACCGCGCCGTGCCTTACTTTTTGTCTTCCCGTGCCTTATTGTCTTCCCCTCCTCCTACCTGGGTCCGTGTCTGATGCGATGCGTGTGACTGCCAGGTAGATGTTTGTTATTAGTAGCATAGAACCTAAGGTACCTATGGTAGGCTTCTTGCTGCTTGTCTGCATGGTTCCTGTCTCGTTCAGATTTTAGAGAGTCGCGTCCCACAATCATGAGCTCTCTTTCTCCCTTTCTCTCTCCCTCTCTCTCTGTGTCGGCTGCATCATCTCGGCGAAAGAGTCCTCGACACAACGGAGCCAGCAGCTTCCCCTACCCGCCCCTACCTATCCGCACCTCCCCTACCTTACCTCTTAGCAGTACGGGCCTTCCTTACCCAATAATTCCCAGGTGCGCCGAGTACCTTAGGGTACCTGACTACCGCCAAGTACCCCCTTACCCTATCAACCCCCTGAAGGTACATGCCCGACCTTTCCTGCCCTTCTCCTGTCCTGCTTCAACTCCTCTTCTGCCCAGTGCCGCACGCCTCACCCACTTCTGCCCATATGCCATCACCCTTGCCTTCAGTGTATTAGCCCTTCTAACCTGCCCCCCCCCCCGAGAGGAGAGAGCAAGAGAGGGAAAGTGCGCGAGTTGAGAGGTACATCGACTACAGAGTACACCCTCCTAATAAGCCCAAAGCCTACCTGAGGGTGTCTCTGCTGCACCTTCCTTGCACCCAAACGAAACGCTCCCCTTCCACTCACTCTTCCCTCTCCCGGCAACATCATTCAGTTCTCTCACTTTTCTGACATCCGGCTTCGTTTGGACATCCTCTTTTTTTCCCTCTCCTGCTGCTCTACTTGCTATCGCCAAACCTGAATCGCCGCATTGTATCGACGGAGAGAGACTGCCTTGCTGCTAGCAGAGAACGAACCGTGTCGGCTACGCGGTGCACCCCCTTTAGACCCTTCCCCCCATCGTTATTTTGCGGTCCACCGCCCGAGGCAACCCCCGTCCAGTCCTGTCGCTTTTGGGCCAACGTCCCCGATCTGAACTCCACACCCTTCCTTTCGCCTCCTTCAACCGACGACATTCTCTCTTCCTCTTCAGAGGGCCGTCCGCCGCACAGCGAGGAACCCCATTTCCTCTTCGACAAACCACACACAAACTGTGCCGGCCTGACCTTCTTCGCTTTCACAGCACTTAATGCCTAACGTCGACTCCTTTGCACACATCTAGCAGCAGTTTACTCGTGCAAGCCACCCTCTACAAGACACCCGAGCCCTCAACCGCCCACCCCCTCTCGTCTGCCATCCTCGGAGCCAGACTCGAACACGCTGAGCCGAGTCGACTCCCCGACCGTGTTCTCAACACCCTTTCCCCCCTCACGTCTTGCGTGTCACTCGATCTCGGTTCTTTTTGTCTGCGACGAATCAGCTGCCGTTAGAAGATCCCCCTCGATCTCTGCCGCTCTGCCTCTGCCGACTCGCCCTCGTTACGGAAGCTGAGCCAGGACTCGCTCCATGGAAAGTCGGGCGACCACCGCTGAATCGAAGCATACTTATCCGACAAGTCCCTGGATTCACCAACCTGCGATATCATCTACGAGCGCGAACCTCGGCCCCTGCCACTTCGCCGACGCTTCTTCCCGCGTCCCCGCCCAGCTAGATTTCTGGCCGCTCCTCTTCCCCCAGCAAGCTTCCGTCTACCAGGCGCAGTTGCTGCACTACACCAATCTCGTCTCTCTGGGACGGGGAGGAGGTTTGCAGCAATCACAACCGCTTCCTCCGGCGACAGTGGCTACTCCTCACATTCAGGCGGCCCCTCGGTCCCGATCTTCCTCTAAAGTGTCGAGCAAGGACAACTCCGCAAGCAAGGGCACCCAAGGAGGCCATGGGAATAGAGTCGTGCAGAACAAAGACACAGGCGATCGTGCTGTCATAACAGGCAAGGACGCTCCGCCCAAGATGCAGCAGTCATCGCAGTCGGAGCTCTCGCATCCTCTGCCCGCTCGCCCTGCGGCGCGGCCCACCAACGGCCAATCTCACTCCAACTCCATGCCGTCAACGCCTCAACAACATGCTAGGAACTTTTCTTTTGGGTCGCGAGAACCTTCTCCAACAGCTACAAATAGCCATTCCCCTCGCTCTGCGTACTCCGAGACCAACAGCAATCTTCCCTCACTACGACCTCTCCCTCCGCGTTTGGGTGGCTGCCAATATGAGACGGCACAGGTGAACTCGAGAAGGAGGATGCCCTATAATTTGGGAAGTGACAGGCTAGAAAAGACGAACCTTGACAAGATCAAGAGCAAATTGTCCGAAGACGATGAAAGAAAGTTGACCACAGATATGCGAGAACTGTACGACAGATTAATACCGACTGAAAAGGTCGAGGAGAACCGCAAAAGGCTCGTGATCAAGTTGGAGAAGATTTTCAATGACGAATGGCCCGGAAACGACATTCGCGTGAATTTATTTGGCTCTTCCGGGAACCTGCTCTGCTCAGACGACTCCGATGGTTTGTGACAACCAATCCAATTGTTATATGTTTCGAGCCCGGAGCTGACATTCCGACAGTCGACATCTGCATCACGACGCCATGGAAAGAAATGGAGATGGTTTGCATGATAGCAAATCTCCTCGCGAAAAGTATGTCGATGAGCAATGTCTTCGGAGCGTTCACTAACATCCTTGGCAGAGGGCATGGAGAAGGTTGTTTGCATTTCCGCCGCGAAAGTACCAATCGTCAAGATTTGGGACCCCGAACTTGGTCTCGCCTGCGATATGAACGTGAACAACACACTAGCTTTGGAGAACACGAGGATGGTACGAACATACGTTGAAATCGATCCTCGTGTGCGACCACTGGCAATGATTGTCAAGTACTGGACCCGGAAGAGGATCGTCAACGATGCCGGTATGGCTTACTATGTCCTATAACGTAACATTATTGCTGACCAAACCAGCCTTCGGTGGCACACTGAGTTCATACACTTGGATTTGCCTGATCATCGGATTCTTACAACTTCGAGACCCCCCAGTCCTTCCGTCACTTCACCAGCGACAACATCAAAGGCTCCCTAAGAAGGGTGGGCCAGAGAGTGCGTTCGCCGACGACTTAGACAAGCTGCGCGGGTTTGGTGAGAAGAACAAATCTTCTCTCGGTGACCTTCTTTTCCAGTTCTTCAGATTCTACGCGCATGAATTCGACTTTGATAAGCATGCGATTTCGGTCCGTCTTGGCAGGAGACTTTCGAAACAGGAGAAGGGATGGCATATAGGTTTGAACAACCACTTGTGCGTCGAAGAGCCCTTCAACACCATCCGCAACCTGGGCAATACCGCGGATGAATATTCCTTCCGTGGACTTCATCTGGAGTTGCGACGAGCCTTCGATCTCATCTCTGAAGCAAAACTGGACGAGTGCTGTAAGCAGTATGTCTATCCAAAGGAAGAGCCGCCAACTTTCCAGAGGCCAGCGCAGACGTCAAGGCCTGTCATGATCCGCAGTTCCTCCCAGCAGCATTCCGGAAGAGGCGGTCGTGGTAACTACCGCGGAGGTCGTCATTCTAACAATTTCCACCGGAACGGGAATTCCAATCGAAGAGCCTCTTCCAGTGTGGCCTATGACACTAACACAATGTACATGCCCTCAGTAGCCATGACACCGCAGGAGCTCGCTTGGTATACACAACAGGCGCAAACTCACCCACAGCTCCAGTATCCCGCGCTTGTGAGTGCAGCCATGGCCGCCCAACTTCAGCAAGAAAATAACATTCGCCTCCAGTTATACAATCAATCGCAGGTGTATCAACAAGTCCAGGCGCAAATGGCGGCCCAAATGCACGCTGCTCAAAGGATGCAAGGTTCTACAGCGACTTCGCAGCAGGGCTCAGAGAGATCTAGGACCAACTCGTTTGACAACCCCCCGCTTAGTGCTCCCATTGCTGCACCGGATTGGTACAGTATGTACGGAGTTCCCTTTGCTACTGCTGCGTACTACCATCCATCCGGATTCACGTATCCTTCCTCGCCAGCGACGACGACGGCCACGCCTGAGTATCGCAGAGGCCTTCAGAGGTCTTCGGTGACTACAGAGTCAGGCACCTCGGCATCGGGAAGTTCACTTAGGTCGCAGTCGCAGCCCGCGTCACGCTCTGCTCCAACAGGACATCAAAACCAAGGCTATCCCGGTTCTAGCACGCCGACAAACGGCAGTACGAATCCGGCGCGCCAAGTCAACGGAGTCCCAATACCGAGCTTCGTTCCGGATGACGCTGATTACGATGAGGCGCCTCAGCGGCCTGCAAGCAACTCGCCAAACTCCGACGAGGGTGCCGCTTACTTGGGGTACTACGTTTCGGACGCATCTAGTCCAGCGCCCTCACAAGGTACCCCAAACGCTGTTGCCTTTGGAGAGCTCTCGCAGCCTACTCAAGGACGTAGGAGGCTGTCCACCGAAGTTCCACAGACTATTCTGGATCGTCGAATGCGAAGAACGTCCCGCTCACCATCTCCCCTGGGTCACGCTCGAGGATTCTCTACCGGCACGTCGAATGCACAAGGACAACAATCACCAGCGGCTGCAAACACGACTGGACGAACGGCATCAAGGCCACTGGTGGTGAACGGAAGCGGCTCCTCCTTGCGAACAAGCTCGATTCCGTCGCGCCCATCCGCAGGACCTGCGGCAGAGGTGCAGAATGGAGAAGACCCGGCACGGTCTTCGCAGGACACCCCGTTTCCTGTTCAAGGGCTGGGAATAAGCAGTCTTGCTCTAGATCAAGTCGGAAAGCCCGAGGCTGTACAAACACCGGTTTCCGAGCGGCCCCCTTTGATTGTCAATGGTACAACTACTCCGTCATCTGCTGCGAACACCGCCCCTGCAACCTCACCTGCCTCTACACCTCGCCTTGATGATCCGTCTTTCCGCGATCGGATTGCCCTGATGTCGATGAACCAGCATGGATGGACCCAGCAAGCGCAAGCGTCGCCAGAGGTTGCCAACGGGACCCAATTATCCCTCCGCCAACGGGCGATGCGACAGCAGAGCGGAGTGATAGCGCCACTTGATCTTGCGACCCGAGAGAACAGGATGAATGGTCACCAACTGAGCATCGATGCGCAGCATCTGTCTCCCATCAATGAGACAAGATCGCCCTCGCCAACCGTGGTGAGGAAAGGTGATTATCCACTTAGAAGCGACCACCACCCTCCAGTCCAGACAACTACGCCGGTTATACAGGTCGAAGCGAACCAGCCTGGTCTGAAGGAAAGAGGCCAAGCTGCGAAGGATTCCAAGCAAGCTCAGACGACATCGCATTCAACGAAGGCACACTCTTCGACGACACAGCGTGCGCCGCACCAACAGCCACAGACCCAAATCTCCAATCAGACTCCTCCAAGGGTCAATGGTACCCGCGAGAATGGTCACCGATGTTCCAAGAATGACGGCCATGGTCACGAAGGAGGGTGGCAGAAAGCAACCACGGGCCGGAAGAAGGGGGACACCAAGAATCAAGGTGGCGGATTCATCCCCAGCGAACAGCCACCCAAGCATGAAGCGGATCGAAAGGGCGGCTAAGAAGGCGGACAGGACGACTTTCTAAGCGCCTCTACGCCCGTGGACGGTTGAATGACGACAGAAAGCTAGCATTGCTTTCTTGGATATAGAGAGGCCGGTGGTTTCATGTTGGCGGTTGCTCATCTACTTTGGTCATGGTCAAGTTGGACACTGCCATTCTGGATCGAGACGCAGTTTCATGGCATGAAGTTGCTGCCTCTGGCGCTGCGAATGAGCGCCCGAGGTCCAGAGGTAACAGGCAAGAGTGACTGCAATGGACGAGTCGCGAGGATGGATAGGTGCTGTGACAAGTGCCTTCCGCAGCCTCGACATCAGTACCTGAACATGCCTGACGGCGACCACAATGCACCGAAAACGAACGGAAAAGGACTGGCAAAAGTTACGGATTTCAGGGAGAGCGCATCCGAGATGTATGGTGTTTGCCCGAGCGTCGAGAGTCGCACTACTCGGACTCGGTCACTATTTTAACCGATAAAGGATTGCAGGGGGTATATTGCGTTATACCTGGGTGGGAGGGTCTGATTATTTGTCTCATTGCATCTGCGGCAACGGTCTCGGTATGGATTACGGTTCAGGCATGCGTCATCAAATTTCTTTATCGTCAAAGTCATACCACGGGAATAGGGTACATGAAGATGGAAGCAAGTGTGGATATTGATGGCTCAAAGGCCGTATGTTGTAAGACGACTGGAACCTGTCACGAAATACCCGGCAGGGAAGGGCTGGGTCTTTGTCTCCAGAAAAGGAGCAGAACGGTGAAATCCAGTATGACCGCATTATAGGAGCGGAAAAGAAAGACATTCCTGACTAGTGTCAGTGTAAGCAAATAGACGGGAAGCATTAAGAAAGACATGATTTGAAAAGGCACAAACGGCAGCTTCGTGAGACTTGACCCCATACTCGGTAGATTGTCACCGTCGCCTCGTATTGACGTCGAGTCAAGCCTCGAACTCCCAGAAAGGGATCAGCATATGAGGCCATCGTCAGGGGCGAGCTGGTTTTGTTGATAGATTGCATGATCAGCGCGGCCATCCTCTTGCCCCGCACTTCAGCCTTATTTTGAGCTTTGGTGTCCCGATCGCCGGGCATGGCCCCTCGCCACAAGATTGTCTCGTATCGCGGCCGGTTCGCGAGCCTGCTGCCAACCTAGGCAGAACGCCAATCCGTCCGATCGGACTGGGCTGGCTGCAAACCACGAAACACGGGCTGATATCCCATCCGGTTCGCAGGAACCACCTCGGGCCCGTCCCTCTGGGACCCAAAAAGACTGGGAAGAATCGTGTTTCTCTGCGCGCACCGAGCTTGAAAATTATACGACATTTCGGTGGCTCCGAAGACACAGCTACAGCTATCCTGATATTTGCGTAGTAGATCTGATGGGTATTTTGCGAACGTTGCGTTTCGGAACATCTGAAACCGGCTGGCGGCGATGAGAGCCAAAAGTTGCTCGGGAAAGATCAGACGGCGGCAAAGGGAGGGGGGGAAGGGGGGAACCCTCCGTACCTGAACCAGGGCCAGACCCGTCACCCTTTGCGCATGAGGCTAAAGTCCGAACCAGTCATCGTGACAGGACCCCCGGCCATCCGTCCTCAACAAGCCCCCCAACCCCATCTCATCCCGTCCCAATTCCGTTTTTCTCACATATCTCGTGTGTTTGATGAACGTGGGCTGTTCCCCGGGCGACAAAGGCTACGGATTTTTGGCCATGGGATGCAGCGGGCGATGGATCAAAGACACGGTCACGGCGGCGGCGGCGGCGGCGAGTCGCAATATGAGCGGGACCCCGACCCCGACGCCGCCATGTCCTTCTCCGATGCGGAGACGGATTGGAGACGGATCCGGCAGCTGACGCAGCGTGACCGCAAGGCGCTCGACGAGGGCGGCGGAGATATTGCGTTCAGAGAGCACGGGAAAGTCATTGATCACGCGGTTGTGTGTTAGTCGTTGTTGAAGTCGCCGTTGCCGTCGTCTGCGCGGGGTGCAGGGTGCGGGCGGCTCAGGGAGCGAAGGAGCCGCTGGGGTCGAGGAACTCGTGATCAACGCGATCGTCTCTTGGCGGGGGGGGGAGGGGGTTGTTGCCCGCCGCCGCCGCCGCCGCCGCCGCCGCAGCAGCAGCCGCAAGAGGCCGCTGTTGGCGGAGGGGATGCAGACGCGAGGTGTCGTTTGAGCGGTTCGTGGCCATCGCCGAGACGTGTTGTTGGTACCGGTGGCACGGGTCCGCTCGAGGTCTTTGTGGAGCACCGTTGTCTGCCGCAGGGGATTCGCACCGGGAGCCAGGAGAGATGCCGGACGGGATGCTGGGGTCGCGAGCTACGTCTTGGGTTCCGGCAGCTCTTCGCGAGGATGTCCAAGACGGTTGTGTTGAACGTGCGCGGGAAGGAGGAGGTTTCGGCGGGGGGGGGAAGAGGTGGCCGTGGAGGGTCAAGAAGAGGGTTTTGGGGCTGAGGAGGGTGAATATGGGGCAGGTTGAGGAGGCGTCAGGGATGGCCTTGCGAGAGAGTATTTGGTTGGCTCTGGGATGGTTGGTGCCGGGAGACATTGTGGTGAAGAGGGCTCGGTCGATGGCGAAGACGGGCGGGCGAGGGGGACGTTGAGCGGGAAGACGAGGTGTCCCCAAGGGGGAGCCGCTGGTGTGACGCGACGACTTTGGGGGTGGTTGATGATGACTTTTGCGGAGTCGGGGCTGTTGTCGACGCTGATGAAGAAGAACGTACTCAGTCATCCTGGCGATGCCGAAGAGGAGTCTCGCGCAGCTCGCGGACTTGCCGAGGACCGTCGAGAGTCCGCCGGAGGCTGTCCACAAAGAAGGGGGGGGGGGGTACACGTGACGCGGCGCCGAGATTCCGGGCGGCTGTCAGCGACATCTACGATGGCGTTTCTGGGTTGACGTTGTTTGACGTTAGCGGTCGGGCGTACACGGGTGGGGATTGAGCAGGCATTGCTCGGGACGGGTGCAGGCCGTGTTGCCGAGGGTGCCGAACGGGATTGCGAAGCAGAGCGAGGGCACCAAGGCAGAGAGAGCTTAAAAAAGCGGTTGAGGGCGAGCAGAGACGAAAGTGGGAGCTGACGGACGGGTTGAGGTTGGTGATTTTGAGGCGGGGTTGGAGAGCGTGGAGGGCCTACGGTCTGCTGCGATGGTTGGGTCGGATGGTGTATAAGGAGAACGAGACGGAGTTGACAAGGAGGTTTTTTCAAGTTGACGAATATGGATGTCGTTGAAGAGGGAGAGAATAAGATACTGAAGGGAGAGGGAGATGTGTCGAAGATGGAGGTCAAGGCGGAAGTTGAGGCCGAGGCTGCGAGGCGTCGTCGACGGGCGGGTTCAACGGGGTTTGATAACGGAAGGGAAAACATGACCATCCTGGCCTCCGAGGCACTGAGCGAAGGAGGAAGTTGCGCTGAGCTGATCTTATGGCGCGAATTGTCGGTGGCGTTGGCTTCCTTCGGAGGCCCTGGCCGGGTGACGTTTCTGGTGCGCGGACACGAAGGAGAAGTTCAGGCGAAGCGATCCGGCGTTCACGGAGGATAACATGTTGTTGATTTCGGACGGAAGATAAGCCGCTGGCTGAGAGAGCAGAGCAGAGAGATGCGAGGGTTGGGATTGTTTGGGGGTAGCGGGTGAATCACGTTCGCGACGTTCATATGGCATTTGGTGTAGGAATATGCTGACGAGGGAGATGATGATGGTGTGTGCATGAAGTTGATGACGCTTACGAGGGAGATGATGGTATGATGAACGATTCACGACGGCGACATGGTGGGAAGGGCATTGTATGGATATCCAACTCACAGAATAGAGTGCAACTTGTTTGTACATGTAGTAGTGGCTGGACTTATTCTCAATTTGTGAGAGACAGACACACCGACATCGTCGGACGTGTTTGGTTTACAACGGCTTCACTTTGGCATAGAAGAGCACGGGGAACTCTAGACCGCCACAGGACATGCCATGAACTAAAAACGCGCGAACCACCGTGGAACCACGCAGCCGGCTGAAGGAGAAGGCGACGATCCAGGTGATGGGGGTCCAAGGGACTCTCACGCCAACGGCATACAGGAACGAAATCTACCCAATCACCAGCAGGTGGCGCAGCGATTGGAGCCAGGGACTGAGGGGCACGGGGTGCGTCCTACGCTGAGTTGACTCTCATCGCCGAGAATGATTGCACATATCAGGGCACATCGAGTCAACCCGCGAGTTATTTGCAGCAACTGGCGGAAGGCAGCGTATGGTGGTGCATTTCCAGCGCAGTGACTTTCTCAGGCAGACGTATTGCCCACCGTCCGCCCGAAGAAGACTCTCTCATCTCCCTCATTCACTGCGGGCGGTCACTAGAGAGTAAGGTGTTGGTGGTGTTCGGCATCGTCTTTTGTATATTAGATGGGATTCACCCCCTGAGTAGGGAACAGACGTAGTTGAGATGGTTTCAACCGGCTCCCGCGGCAGCTGGTGGCCCAGTTTGCATCCTACTGAAGGCCGACTGTTTCAGAAAGCTCGTCGTGTGGAAGGTCTCATCTTGACGAAAAAGCTGCGCATCACATCGCTGGCACTCTTATTTATAACAAACTTCAACGTCGCCTTGTTGGCGGACGGGGCGCGTGCTGCTCCACGTAGAGGAATGAACTTCACAGAAATCAATGGCACATCACAGCAATCCCGCCTAGTAAATACAAAACAAGTCTTGTATTGACGGCCCGACACCTTCGATTCTTGTTCAGACACAGGCCGATAAGACTACCGTGGTTCCGGTTGCAGACCATCCTTCACTCGGGCCATTCCATCAGCAGTGCAATACCAAAGGCAAGGCTTCTGAGGCCGAGACGTCACTTTACGCCCTCACTCGCAGTCAAAGCTGTTCCACTGAGCTTGATCGGTCCCGGGGTCTTCAGTCGGAATACATCGACGAGGACGAAAAGAGACGAGTCAAGGCCACTGGGCCAAAAGCACCGTCGACTACGTATTAGGTGTTTTGGCGATTGTTTGCTCTCCGCCAAAGCCATCCAAGGGCACGAGGTCCGGATTCATCAGTTGGAAAAGCGATCCCCCAGGTGGTCGGGCTTGTAGATGTTAAAGAAAGTCTGAAAACCGGTTTATAGGAGATTTCGACCCCCGGCCTGTAAGCGAGACCACCATCAGGGTTGGGGCAGCTTCAGCTGATAGACAGAAGTATGAAGGCGAGTGCCTCTGACAGATGAAGACTGTACAGAGTCAACCTCCGGCCCACACCTGCCTCCCCCACTCATGCCCTGAGGTAAAGCTCTCGCCTTCTTTCAAAAGGACACGCACTTGACAAAACACAGTCATCCAAGAGGTCCTAAAGGCTCCCCCACACCCAAAGTATTTCATCATCAGTCACAATTCCTCTGCCGGGATCCCTCGGGTCCCTCAAGCTGAAAGAAAGCACTTGCCGTCTGCACGTCAGCGACACAAAAAAAACCCGTCCAGGTCCCGGAACCTCTCCCCAATCCATCTCGCCGAAGGGTGCATCTCTTCATGCAACTCCAGGAAACCGGCCGGCCAGCCCGTATCCAGACATCTATCTCTCCCCCTTGCTAGCTTGGTCATACGGTGAGGGGGAGTAGAACGATCGAAAGAAGGCCGAAGGAAGAGAAAGAAAAAAGCATCTCTTCTCCAGACCACACCGGCTTGAGTCAAGCCCATGGCGCCAGATGCCGACGTGACCAACTCGGCCAGTACATCGTCATGCAGGACACATAGAACCAAAAGCAGATCATCAAAAGCTTCAGGGGACTTGCGTTCCTACATGCCGGACATTCGGAACAGTTCTGTCATCACCAACCATCATTGCATCCCTGACAAAAGAGACAAAGCGGTTCAACCCGCGTCTACACACCCGCAACACGCAAAGAAAAGTTATCTGCAGCATGTGGTCTGCCCTGCCCAAAGAGGCAGGTAAAGTAAAACATTACCTCCCGGACCTAAGGCCAGGCCCAACATCCGGCCAACCTTGGGCCAGGTTGTCAAAGATTCAGCACCTCACGCGTCGTCGGCTTCTGCCTAGCAGTATGCCCATCTCGCACCCAAAAGCATGCTCCTGCCTGAGAAGAGCAGCAGAGAAAACATAAGTTTCTGACCGCATCGTGACCCAGCCCCGGAAAAAAAGCGCCAACTTTGGCCTCTCCGCTACACTGGTCGCGTCACGAAGCCAGGCCAAAACGGTATAAGCCACTAGGCCACCACCTCGACGGCATGGGGACGGTTGCCGCAGAAGTGTAATCACAGGTAGTCCTCATAATCCCTCATGATGAATCAGCTCCAAACGGACGGAACCACCAACTCGGTACTCCCTAAAGAAAAACGTGACTGTAAGACCGTGTACCTCCCTCTCCCCGCTACACATCCGCTTGGATGCAAAGTACCACCCGTCAAGGGCCTTGTGAATAACGCCGTTGTCGTCGCCCCGGCAGCGCCCAGAAACGGTAAAATCTCCCATCCGACTATTGGACCAACGAACGCGCACCGCGACATCCTCAGTCCGGGACTCGAGGAAGGGGAGAGAGGTGAGGGGGGGAAACATCCCGGAGGTGGTGGGGGTTGCCGGGGTGGCGGCGGTGTGACTCACTCATCATCCATCCATGGCCCCGTGTCCGAGAGGTAAAAAAAAGGTGAGGCCCGACCGCCCTCTCCTATCGCCGACGACCACCGACGGCGTCTTGCGTTACACCCGCCCATGCGTATAGGTCCAGGCTGTCAACCCACCTGGTTCGGTTTTTGAGCAGGGCAGCCCATCAGGTTCATCTTCACCTTGCCTCTCCTCCGCCTACGGAGAGCAGAAGCATGAACCATGGTTTCCCACGCCACCCAAAGGCGTTTCGAAATGTCATCGTCTCCGTCTCCCGGTGGATTCCATCTTTGGTGACCATGTGACCACTGCTTCACAATGCCAGGTCATCGCACATGTCGGAACTTATCCGGTCATGTGTCAAACCTGGCTTGAGCTTGTCTGGTAAAAGTTGGCACCACGGAATCCCGTACAGTCGACGGTCGGCAAACCAGGCCGTTAGAATAGGCATACGGCATGGCATACACGCAGGTCGCGAAAGCTGCTTCCAGCGTTGGGAGTAGTAACATGGTAGGCCGCTGACAGAGCAACGTGTTTCTTAGGTTCCAGAAAAGCTAGCTATGATGTCTCTCGAAATATAGCTTCATCGCTTCAACGTGTCAAGTTCCGTAAGTACCAGTGAATATGCGTGATCGACGGCATTGTCATCGTCATATTTTTGTGCGGTCTTGCGAGACTTTCACCTTGGATGCGGTGATTGGGTTTGTAACCGGAAAAATCGCATACATCAGGTACTGAATATGTCCTGGTCGACTCACTTGGCCGCCCCTTTCGGATCTTCCGTCGAGTGCCCAATCACACATTCTCGTACTTTGCTCGCGGGCGGTTCGCCTCGGCGGATGACCTCCCAATCCTTTTCCACCATTTGGCGCAACTCCCACGTCCGAATTGCTGTGTTTCCGTAATGCAAAAACAAAGCGAATTCAACGCAAATCGCAGCTCTTCTTCAGGTGATCGTACAAACACAAGCGTGCAGTGGAAGTAACCGCACGGAATCCTCCTTCGCCGTCCACCTCCCAAATGCCTGAATCCGTTAGATGCATACAAAATTACTACGCTTTTCGTGCCACTCCCTGACGCCATCTAAGTTTCTAATGACTCGATGAACCGCCAAGGAAGTATCAAGCTCGTACCGTTCACCGCCGCCCCCGGTTGTGATTTCGTTCTTACAAAGGAAATAGAGGATATTGCACAAGAAAGGCCAGATTGGTCTGACGTTTGACCCAACGGGTATCTCGATGGTGTCGCAAATCAGTTTAGTTGAGGATTCCCTCCCACATACCCGGGCCGTGGTAGCCACTCATTGAATGCAAGTTTTGAGCCTCGTAGGCTGGTGTCGCCTCTGTCGCGCAGCAGAGGCGCTTCCTGGGAGAAGCGCGGTCGATTATAGCTACCTGGCCAGCTCTGGGACGCACCAGAGACCGAGACCACTGCTTACCTCCGAAATTGCCGGAGAGCATGTCTCGAACGTTCTCTTGGAGAGAGTTGTCCACAGTGGAGGTACCACGGCCACGCTTGCGCGAAGCCGAAGCAGTAGGCGTGGCGTCATGGGTGCGGTAGTTCTGAAGCTCTTGAAGTGCGCGCGCCGCGTCGTTGGCGGGGTCGTGTACCATCTCGTCAACACCACTCTGAGCCAATGGAGTATCCAGCGACATCTCACCGAGTTTTCCGACCGGGCCGGTGTAAGACTCAGGAGAGGAAGTGATGCAGTTCTCTTCGTAATCCTCGGGGACCGATGTGATCGTCGGCCTCATGCTAGCCCTCTCGCTGCACAGCTTCGCAGACCGGTATCGCGCCTGAACTCCCAGATTAGGAGCCGGCGCGCTAGCCAGTGACGAAGCAGACGAGATCGAGGAAGAGCGAGAGGTGCGCGACGAGTCAGAAACCATCGATTCCGGGGAAGACGCGGTTGAGATTGAGTTGGCCAGAGACGAGCGACGAACGGCGCAATATCCCTGGGGCGAAGAGTTGTTGGCAATAGGCCACCGATCCATACACTGAGCGGCAGAAACACAAGAAGCTTGAGCCATGGCGAGGCCCATGGCACCCCTGCCAAGATGGGATGTAGCACTCACAGCAGGAGTGCTATACCCGCTCGACTGAGGGGTGAGGCGGGGAGTTGGAAGGAGACCGAGGGCGGGAGCCAACCGACCAGGAGTATATACAGTGGCCGGAGACGGCTCCATGATGGTAGGAGTGTGGAAAGAACGCGGGGTGGGTGTAAGCTCCGCAGAGTCGTATCCTAAACCACAAACACCACTCATAGTGATGGGTTCCTGGGTCGCTGAAAGCATAGGTCCATGGCGAGCCACAGCGTTTGAGCCAGAAGCAATGTGGGCGTGGGGGATCAAGCCCTCGATGTTGTCGAGCTCGGGGTTCAGCCGAAGGATAACCATCTTCCAGTTCGAACTCTGTTGTGCATACCACTGAGTCGAGGTTCCCGGGGCCGGAGGAGACGGAGGCGTGTACTTCAGGACAATGTCAGTCCATCTCTGAAAGACTTCATCGGTGATATGTAGCTTCCAGTCGACTGCCAAGAGGAATGCGATCTCGTTTTGGTTGATTTCAGCCGTGTTGAGTCCTGAAATCTTACTCCAGGCTCTCGCCGAGTAGTTCCGGTCTTGAAGATACTTGGACGCCAGAATCAGCGCGGCAAGGAACATACGGCGGCCGCACTGCAGAGCGCGGCATTCGTGCTTATCGTCGGGCTGCTCCATGGTGAAGTCGTGCTTGGGAACGTGAGGCTTGATCAAAATCAGATAGTATAAGGCAACCTGCAAGGTGGAATAGCTGGTACGCGAGCGTCGCAAGGTTTCCTGGATGAAGGTGCGTAGCGGCAATACCGCCTTGCTACCCAACTCATTGCGGCAGACAGCTGAAGACAAGGGCCAGATGGCCTCGACAATCTGGGTCGATGAATCTAGAGGGTGAACTGTGTCAGGGGTAATTGTAATCGAGTGATCATTGCTGTTGTTATTGCTTACCAACGAGATTGTCGACAAAATTGTGCTTG
Organism: Colletotrichum euphorbiae; assembly: GCA_037178605.1. Classification (NCBI taxonomy): domain Eukaryota; kingdom Fungi; phylum Ascomycota; class Sordariomycetes; order Glomerellales; family Glomerellaceae; genus Colletotrichum; species Colletotrichum euphorbiae. The sequence continues at coordinate 277,935 of JAXCEF010000004.1, forward strand.
CGCTCAGATTGGCGAACGAGAGTCGGGGGAGCTCCGGTCCTAGTCGAGCTTGCACCAGAGCGTCTGGGATTTTGGCGCAATTCGGAAGGAATAGCCACAGGCGCTTGCTGAAGAGGACGCCTGGCCCAAGGGCTGGTAAACCTGACAGCACCGTCGCGCGCTTGAGGTCGCGAAAAGCAATACAAATCAACGGAGTCGGAATCGGAGGTATTGGTCGGTGAGGTCGAGGTGGATGATTGGGACGAAATAGCAGACCAAACAGAACCCGAGGAAGTGGAAGCCAAGGATTCTAATGAGGAACTGTAAACGTCGTTTCGGTAGGTGCTCATAAAAGCCGACGAATCATCTTCGACGTACTTCATCTTGAATATCAAGTGTGGGGGTTTGTCGGCGTCGGAGATTGGAATGTGGTAGTTGTACCTCCAGTCGCCGTCAAGCCAAGTCAACCGGGTAAACCGTAAGGGGTTCGTTTAATCAGTTCGTGGTACCGTATCGGAAACGCAAGCTTCTCAACAGCATTTACCAACTGTTGTCAAGTTCTTGAGTGTCGTAGATAGGGAGGGCGGCTTTTAGACGCAAGAGTCCACAGCCAACTTAACACGAACGATTTTACCGGAAGACAGGGCGAGACGGGCGACTGGAGTGGGTTTCGCGGTTCGGATCAGAGGCATTGTTGGTTTAATGCTTCTGATAAGAGAGGAGGAGTGTTCTGGTTATATGGTGAGCTAGTGCATAGCCACCCTGCGATCAAATAGTTGAAAGCGACGAGTTAAGTGGTGATGACGGTGTAGGTGAAGCAGGTGAGAGGCAGGTATATGGGTTGATGATGGTGATGGTAGGCGAAGTCGGAGTCGGATGCGGAGGGGGGGAGTTAGGTGAGGAGAGGAAGGTAAGGTGAGGGTGATGATATGCAGGTACGATGAGGTGTGGCTGAACATCGATATTATATCCAAGCAGGTGGGATGAGGTGTGACTCTTTGCCTCGAGCATGCGATCTTGAACGTGTTCAGAGGGGCGACATGCTGGCGTGACGAAGTCGGAGGGCCCCTTGGGTGGCTCAAGTCTGGTCCAGCTGGTGGATGACTCTTCCGGGTTGCTCGAGTGGCGAAGGGGTGTACCTGGTTCGTTGCCGCCCACACAGATGGCCCCAGCTGGCAGTTGGGCAGGCAGAAGGTGGGGGGGAGAGTTTGGGGAGGAGGCAAGGAAGGGGAGCGCAATGCGGGAGTGGCAGTGGCAGCCTAGGGAAGCCCGACCGACCAGGGGTGTGTCTGTTGGGTATTGGAAGCCTCTGAGTGGTCCGGACAAGTGCGCAATCGGTGGCTCGGGGGGACGCTAAAGAGAAGGGTAAAGGGGAAAAAGAGAGGGACGGGGGAGCTTTGCAAAGAGCAAGCAATACTGCGTGCAATGTCTGCTTGCTTGCTTGCTTTCTTTGCTTTGCCTAGCTGGTGTCGTTGCAGTAAAGACTAACCTTTGAGAGGGCGGTGCAGTTCACTGCTGCTGAGTCTCTCTCTCCGTCAGTCGGATGGAGGTGGCTCTTAGCGAAACTGCTGCGGAGTGTGACGAAGGGAGGAAGTGCTGGTTCAGCTGGTGAGAGCTCGGTTGAAGCTATGAGTCGTAGTCGTCGTGTGAGTTGTGTAATCGGGCAGTGATTAAAGAATGAGTATGAGGTAAGAGACAAAAAGATAGCGCAAGGCAGGGGTATCGTTCGAGGATAGTATTTTATGTTTTCAAAGAAATGAGTAACTGGTTTTTGAAGGCAGCAGAGCTGGTTTCGTTGGGTCGTCGATGGTGACTCGAAGCTGCGGTACGATGCAAACCAAAATAACCCAAGGCGAGGAAGTTGAAAGCCTGCTTGTCGTGCCTGGCGTTGAGCTGAAAATGGAACAAATCTGGTGGGTGCCTGTGTAAGACGCAAGGAACAAGTGAATGCCGCTGCGATAGACTAGGCTGCGATGATGGCGATGTCAGTGGCGATGGCGATGGATCGCGTTGTGAAATTTTTTTTTTTGGCGGTTTGGCTCGATGAGTAACGTGACCGAGGGTGGCCGAGATGACTCTTGTTGGCGAGTGCAGCGTGCGAGAGTAATCCGGGCAATTAGGACACGGGGATGGCGAGAGTAGATTGATGAGAGACGAGATTGATTGTAGGACAAGCAATAAAGCAAGATACAAAGGAATAAGGGGAGAGTGGTCTAGAGTCTCTCCTCAGATAACTTGAGAAGAGGCACGTCTAGCAGACTTGGAAAGTCGCTGTCGTACTGGGTTTAGACCTTGGAATCGAACATGGCGACGGCGATTGTTCGATAGAGCAAGAAAAAGGGAACGGGGGAGGACACGAATGCATGGCAATGTGGGCGCGGCGATAGTTTTGAATGCCTTGGACGCCAGGAAGATGCGGTGCCGGCCAAGGTAAGGTAAGGCACCTGAGGTAAGGGATAATGGTGGAAGACGATGCAAGTACCTTTCCGAGCGAGTACCTGGCCACTCAGAGTCGCAATGCACCGACCTCTTGCCTTCACTGCCCGGTCTTCTGCGGCGGGAGGGTTACTGGCTCCGACACTGCTGACTGGCCCCCGGGACAACCAGGAGACCACGGGAAGGACTGGGCGTGGCAGCGAGAGGTACCGGCTGCAGAGAGTACCTACCACCCAAGTGACCACCTTTCCTGCCCTGGGATTTAGGCGGTGGGAGGGCATGCAGCCGGATGCCCAGCGAGTCTCAGCATCCGTCCACAGTCTTTTCTTTAGCTTCGCTCTGATTGGCGTTCTGGCTGTTCCGGGGTGGGTCCGTCGTCGCCTTCCTCCCCGGAGGTGGGGGTGAGGGTAAGGGGCCATAAGTATGTACAACGACCAAAAAGATACGTTCCCACTTCAAGTTGTCTGTTGCTCACTCACTTCGCGTGTCTCTCACTCAGTCTACTTTTAAGGTAGGCAGGCAGTCCACAGGGGTCTCCTCACTCATGCTACGGTCTGTTATTCACTGCTTTGCTTCTGCTTTCTCAATGATCAATCAGTCTGAGACTCGATGGCCTCTACTGCTCTCGCATGCTTGAACACTACTTGGTTGCTTGCAGTGCCTCTGTCTCCCATACACCTCTCACACTCGTTCTCTCACTCTCTCACACGACTGGCAGCTGCACCCCTCGACCCCACTCCGGCCGTGTCTCCAAGTTTTCCGGGCTTGAAGTTTCTCCCCTCTGAGGTAGGTTGTTCCTTACCTTACTTTCCGTTGCTGGCTCGTTCAGGTCCCGTCTTCTTCGTCAGGTGCTGTTCGTAAGGTACCGCTGCTTCTATTCCCACCCGAGGCATGCCTGAAGTTTCCCTCTTCTCCAACCATCCAGGTCGTCTTCTTTTGTGGCCTTCCGTGCATTATCTGACCTTTTCCTTGGGTATGAGTCTTCCGCTGTTACGTGCCTGAACCTCTTGCGCCTGCATCTGTCTGCTATCGCTCTACCCAACCCTGATATCCCTCCCTGGCTGGTTCTGGCTGGCTGGCTCTGTTCCGTGGCCACCTGGCTGCAATCGTTAGAGCTTGTTGTTTGATTGGCTGCAATTGCTGGGTCTACCCGGATCGGCACTAGCTCGCCAAGCTCACAAAAAAGGCCCTCAAACCAATCCTGAGCAGCGGCACCACACCTTCTTTTGCAGTGGCCCAATCCAGTGTTCTTTGTGACTTCCAGCAAACTAGTTACTCTGCTGCGGTGCTGCTGGTAGTCCAGCCTCGGGCAGGCTTTCAAGGCAGGAAGGAGGGGACACGAGAGGGAGGGAGAAAAAAAGAGTCGTCTTTCACGTTGCGCCCCTCCGCCACCGCAATTGTACTCACGTTTCCACCGACGTCGCCATCCCGTCCATCTCGTCAAACCCTCCTTCATCTGTTCGTCTACACAGCAGTATATGCCAATATCGGTCTAATATATTGCAGCAGCCGCTGCGCATTGCCACAGCTTGCAAACACGCAGAAATGCAGTGCTCTCGGCAGCTCCTCGGATGACGCAGAGGGTGTTTCCTCTACGGGGATGGACATGTCAAGGCCAAGCCGATGAAGGTATCACGAGCCCGGCCGTCAGCATCCATCTCATTTCGTCCGGCGGATCGCACGCGCTACAATCGACGTAGACGGACGAGGCACTATCAGTATAGACCTAGATCGACTGACAACAGCTGTTGTCTCGCCCAAGTCTTGCCACAGCTGGTCAAGCTACGCAGTATTCACTTCGTCCATCCCATGCCATCATCATCCATGCCACCCACACCACACGCTCGAGCTTAGGCCAGCAAATCCAACCAACCGCGACATCCCGATTACCTTAATGAATTCCTCGAATAGGGGGGACAGCAAGAAACCGCCTACCAGAGATGCCGACACGCGCACACACACACATTTCTTTTGCTTTGCACCGCTCAGAGCTACTGTCGAACTGGGCGTGTGCCGATTGGACCTGAAATCCGCCCGGGCATGGGTCCAGATTATGGGTACCTATATTAAGGGGTAATTTCAGTATGAAACTATATACTAGAGAACTTACAGAATATATATAATGTTATATATATAATTAATGTGTAAGCGTCTAATAATTAAGAGACTTATATATATTATTAACTAGTTTAAAGCTGTTTCTAATAGATTAATATATTTAATTATATCTATTACTCTAAAATAATTGTTATAAACCTAATTAGTTATCCTCTATATTTAATAATAGCTTCAAGTATATATAAGCTCTCGACTAATGAAGCTATTATAAAGATTCAACTTAATAGCCTTAAAGATTAAGTAAGTTAAATTAATTAGCTTAAAAGCTTATAATTTATATTAAACTTAGGATTATATTAACTTAAGTAAAGATAATAAGCTATTACTTACTAATACTATTAGAGAGCTTAAACTTCTAAACCTTCTGATAATTATTAGATCTTGCTTAAATATTAAGTTTAATATTAATATAAGTAGTACTACTAGTAATATACCTACTCTACGTAAAGAAAAAGCTATTTATAACTTAAAAAAATAATAATGCCCTAACAATATAATACTAAGAGAAGAAGAAGGTATATGTAGAGTATATTATTATAAATAAGTCTAAAGTAATAAAATATCTATTAGAAGTTATTACTAAAGTTACTTTTATCTTATATAGAGCTATATAAATATTTAATAAAGAAAATTCCGCGAGGCTAAAAAGAGTAATATCTAAGGTTATAAAGTATTAAAATAATAGTATTATATAAGATAGTAAACAAATATAAAGTCCTTAAACACTCTTAGATATATACTTATAAGCTAAATAAATATAGTAAAGTATAAAAAGTAAAAATAAAGCTTATAATATAACGGAATTAACAACCTCATAACTTATAAGATACCTATACTACTATACTAGCTAGAAAATCTTTTAGAAGTCTTATTATAATTATGAACTACTTTTATATAGAGCTTATTCAATATAATACTATTAATACCTTTGTTCATACTAAACTTACTAAGAAAGTTTATATACAACTAAGATCTAGTGATTAAGAGCCTAGAAGGGTCCTCTAACTAATTAAAGCTCTATATAAACTTGATTAATTCTCTCTCTTATAATAACATTACTTTAAAAAAGCTTAAATAATTTAGCTTTAAAAACATGTTAGATATAGACTACTATCAATACTATAATAAAATCCTATTTTCCCTCCATATTAGTAACTATATTCTAATATTCCCCCCTCGAAACTATGAGTATACTACCTCACTAATTAAATAATTATAGAAATAATATTACTTTAAGAGTAATTAAAACCTATTTTAGTTCCTAAATATTAAAATGCTTTAGAATTAACTAAATAATAAGTTATAGCTATTGTAACTAGCTTTTATTAATAAACTAATAAAACTAAAAAAAAGAAAGAAACCATATTAATACTACTAAGTTATACTATAATACTTTAATAATTATAGAAAAGCTACTTCTATATAAGAAATAAGTAATACCTTGGGAGATTTAATTATAATAATAAAACGTTAGCTTGTTATTGTATACTATAGTAAGAACTAAGCTTAATATTACTTTTGTAGTTAGTTATCTTATAAGATTTAACTAAAACCCTAGCTTAAGATATTACTATACTATAGACTAAGTCATAAAGTACTCACTAAAAATATAAGAACTTTACTTTAAATACAGAGTTATGAATATCAATAGATTAGAGGTTATATTGGATACTAGTTTTATAAGTACTATAGTGGAATCAAAGAGTTCTTAAGCTTTTACTATGAAGCTATTTAGAAACATAATTATATAGAGAGCTAATAAACAATAGATAGTTACAGCTTTAACTAAAGAAATAGAACTTTTAGCCCTCTTCTGAGCTATAAAAGAAGAGCAATTTACAAGCTAACTTATTACTATTTTCTTAATAAAGTTCCTTTTTAGAGGAAAGCTTTTTCATATATATAATTAAACTTATAATAGCTTTCGCCTAAAACTCATTATCTAATATATTAATACCCAAATAATATAATTAGTAATGTAAGATATTATTGAATTATAAATTAAGTTATATTATACTAATATCTATAATTACTAGCCTTAGTAAGGAACTAAGATAATCGTATTAAGGTTATTTTTATTATATTAGTTAAAATAATAATAAATAATATAATAAAAGCTCTACTAGCTACCTTATTTATTAACTTTATCAGCCAGCTTAATTTTATTTATAAGAGTAACCTTCTTTTATTTAATAAAAGAACTAACTAGAGAATAAAAAAAGCTCTATAAATAGTATTACTTTTTTGACTTATGAAGAGGTTTTGATAAGAATAATAGAAGTTAATTATAAGTACCTTTGATTAAGATAATAAGTAGCTAATTTAACTACTTATAGTACTTAAGTATGGGGGTATATTAAACTAGATATATACTAAACTAACTTGAAATCCGCTTGGGTATAGGTTTAAAAATATAGGTATCTATATTAAGGGGTAGTTTCAATAGGAAACTATATACTAGAGAACTCAGAGAATACATATAACATTATGCACACAATTGACGCGTCAAAAGTCCGACAGCTACGGACGACTCTGGATGCGCCAGGCCAATTTGACCCCAAAATCATCTTGACCATGGGTTCGTCGTGAGCTCCAACGTCCAGGTTGGTCAACCGACGCTCCATGCCGTTGCAAAGCCATCGCGCTTGCGGACCCGTCATCGAGTCCCCGGTGATATCACCTAATTTCGCAGTCGGGTTGTTGTTCGTGAACCGACGGCACTCTCTGCCGAGGTCGACTCCAGCCCAGCTGCAACGACGGGTCCATCCAGGATGGCCAGGTCACACTAGGTGGCTTCTGAACGGGTCCGGGGCTGGATTCCAGGGGAGGAAACCTCACGATGCCGCCTTGTAGCGTGGGCAATGAAGTCACTGCAGAAAGTCTACCGGAGCCTGGCACGGAGGGCTCAGCAACGCTGCTCCGGGACACCGCGACTGCGCCGTTATGTTGAGCCTGGGCCAGAAACAATCCACCCCAAGCCGAGGGCTCCCTTCTCGTCTTCGGAGCATCAAAGGCCTCCTCGCTCGCTTTCGCTGTCTCGCGTTGGTTGGGGCCTCTCCGGCGAACGCGGGCTGCCGTCAGCGGGTAAATAAACCTCCCAAACACCGAATGCGCCCCCTAAATTCCGCCATGGCTCCGCTTGAGACGCTCGCTGGTCAGCTGCTGGATTAGGAGGAGATTTGATTGAGAATCGAGAATCGAGAATCCAACAAGTCCGACCAGCTGCTTACACATGCAATGCAATTACGCGCCTAGAGGCCATGGGAAAGTTCATGTCCGCAGTCTCTTGCCCAATCCCAGCATTGCTCAGCCGCTGCTCCTCCCCCCTCATCTTTGGCAGCCGCTATCGTCAGTGACTTGGTGTCCACTGAAGTAATCATCCCGCGCCCAAGACGAACGTTTTGGGAGCTATGGGCAACATGAGTTTGACGAGGTTAAGCAACACTTGGAGCCTGTCACAAACACTCTGAGCGTCTTACGTATCGCCTACCGCCTATCGCCTAAGGTAACCCCACTGGATACCTCATTACGAACAATCCTTCTTCATCTCGAAATGGCCGCTGTCTGCCACCGACGAACCGACTCAACCGAGCATCCCGTCACTGTCTCCTCACCTTTGCATCCGCGCCTGTACGCTGCTGTAACCTCACGGAGACTGCCTCAAAGCACGGCGCATATTCGCAAGCTGGCCTCTGCTTCAGGACTACTCCAGCGGGAGTACAGATTTGCGAGAGAAACATCGATGGAACTCCGAATAGACGCTTCAAACATCCTGGGCCACAGCTCTGATACGACTGACGAGGTCGATCATATTGGGACCTTCCATGCGGTACTTACGTGGTAACCTCCACGCTTGCACATCCTCATCTCGTGGAGCACCACCCTGTGCACAAATGCATAAACCATCACCCATCTTTTAGTTCTCAAAAGCATCATCCACGTGTACCTGAGAATACCGCAACCGCCAGAAGCAAGGAGGTCGCCCTCTCCGTTGAGGCACAGATGGCAGATACAGGGCCAATCACTGCCAAACCTCCGCCGGCTGCCGACCTCAGTTGGGTCATTCGCCGGATCCCTGTAGCCTTGTCGTGTCTGATACACTGCATGTACTGGTCTATCCCGCCCGCCGGACTCCGCTTGTGCATACTTATGTTAGACGACGACTGCCTGGGACACGCCGACCGCCAATTTGTGCCTGGCGAGGACGAAATGCATTCCGAATCGTGCCGAGCCTGCACACTTTGGCATCATTACCCAGCGAAATGTCGACCATTTTCCACATGGACCAAAAAACAAATAAAACCGGACCCTGTTAGCCAAGCCAACAACCTTGCACACAACAGCTCCCCTCTCCACCATGCATTCCTCAAGACACCCGAAATTTCTAGAAAGTTGGAGTTGGAGGCCGGGAATGGCGTCAAGTTTGAACGCGAAAAGGTGTGGCACAGCTTTTTCTGCCCGCGCATTTTCCAAGGACTTCCAACAAGAAAGCATGCCGTCATCTCGTGCCCGCCCCTGTGTAGTCTGCATCGTTGTAATCCAGCTGCAAGCTGCAGGTTCGCCAACCAACGTGTTGCCATGTCACTCACCTTCAGTCATCTCTCCGTCGCAGCCTTCCCCGCTCCGCCCCGCGGCAAACGATCATTGGACGGCCGAGCATTGAAAGGGCCGGCATCACCGTCTTTCGGTGCTTGCCAACGAACTCTGATTGCCATTCGCTGACGGGGGCTTCATTATCCTGGACAAGGTGAAGAGGGGCATTTAGCAATCCTGCAAGCACTCACGGTGTTTGGTGGGTTTCCTCCGCCAACAGGCTCGCCAACATGTGGATGATTTCATCGCGCCAGAGCAAACCTCTGAGGTTTAAAGAGCTACTTCACACCAACAGCTACCCCTCGGCTTAGGCAGAGTGGGGCTAGCGCATCCTCCTACGTTTATTCCTCTCTAGCTTAGGGTTTTTTTTTATATAAGTAGGTATACTTACATATAAGAAATACCTCACTAGACTACCTTCTAATAATTAATATTTTTATAATTACTATATTAAAAATAATTGAAATATATATTTTCTATATAGAATATAGAATATTATAGTATTAAGAAATAAGTAAAAGAGCGTAATTAGTAGTAATAATACTAACACTATTATATACTAGTATATATACTTATTTAAATAAAAACCCTAAGTTAGAGAGGAACAAACTTAGGAGGATGCGCTAGCCCCACCCTGCCCAAGCTGAGGGGTAGTGGACTTTGGCTCTCCTCAGGCCTTGATCCGCGACGGCCCCGGGCCAATGAGCGGCTGCGTGTGTGCAGCTGATTACCGCGATGACTCAACCTTCGGCTCGGCCAGACCATCAGCTCGCCTCAGGCTGAGTGACAGACGAGAAACGCGGAGCACACAATAATAGCAAGGCGACGAGAAGAAGGCGAACGATGGACCTTTGCCTTCGGCATCCTCCTGTCAACCCCCAAGAAACCTTCTTGTTTCGACAGTGGGCCAATAAGAGGAAGTGGGCAGCGAGAAAGAAGAATCTCTATGCTTTCTGCACTTGGGAAGAAGACGCAGACGCACACGTCGCAAGATTTCTTCGCCTGTGAGGATGTTTGGATGAGCAAGAGCAGGACGCCTTGGCATCCTACGAATGCCGACCGGAGATACGGAGAATTGCGACGGATTCGACCCTTGCTGGAAGCGGTATCCGTCGTCGTTCGGACTCGCTTCAACATTTTTAATAATGAGAAGATCATACGCTTGTTGTCTGTGCTGAGACAACTTTTTTGATACTTGCATCATAGGCACGACCGTACGAAGCAATCGGAGCCACAAATCCCAGCGCAAAGAATCAAGAAGCCGCAGCCGCGATGTGCCGCGCGGCTGAGAACACGACTCAGCCAACGGTTCTCGAAGTCTTTCCGGGACCGCCGTGGGCAGACGGGATATCAAGGGATCAGGTTGCGCCACAAGGCTCGATATTCCAGCTGTGGTCGAAGAAATTCTCTGTCACGTTGAACACGAGAAACAACCCCCCCCCCCCCCCCCCCAAAAAAAAAAAAAAAGTGATGGGGTGAGTGCGACACACCAAAGGAAAGGCCGAGACAATATTGGGTGCCTGCTGGAAAGAATCGGCAGTTTGCAGGCCAACCAAGGGCCTCGAGCGCTCCAAAAGGGCATCCTTCGAGAAGGCGACCTTTCTAGCGCAGATGATGCGGTGCCCCATAGGGAACTATGATCATCCCCCTCACGGTGATTGGGTTGGGTTTCAGCAGCGCCCGAGAGTCTATCCGAGCAAAGCACACGAATGCCTCCCTCACATTATGAATGAAGTAAGGCAGCAACTGTCCTTCAGCAATTTCAGTCTCCCATCGCTGGACGGATTGCGAAAACATTCGATCGCAATTCTCGCACAATGCGTCTGAACCAAGACGCCTGTCACGCGAGCAGATGAGGCACGGCATCTAGTAGCTTTGTACACCGATACAACTGATGATTCTAAAGCCTTGAACACTCACTGCGGTGGAGAGATTCGTCTGGCGACATTCCGTCATGGTAACCCCACGGGAGCATTAGCTGCCAAATCGACCGTCTATTATTCGTCGATGATAATCTTTCAGATTCATCACTGACTGCGGGGGACCAAACTTTCTCCGAGAACAACGGGACTGACAGAAAGCACATGAGCACCCCAAAGAGTAACTACCGACAGATCCGTTCTGCCGTCATTGGTCTTTTCGTCTTCGCCTTGGTCTTTCCCCCGCGTGCCTGCGTCGTCGTCGTCGTCGTCGTCGAGGTGTTAGGTTTGCATATTCGGTCAAATTTGTCGGCTGAGTGAACTCGACGAATGTAGGGCGATCGATGGTCGTGACGTCGGTGTGGACTATTCGGTGGCGTGCGGCAAAGCCTCCTCCCCCTCACTTTTGCCTCCGTTGTGCACGGCGACTTCCGTTGCGCTCGAGACGGAGGCAAAGTACCTCACTCGGCACGTCCAAAACCTGCATGTAATTAAGCCAAGAAGGTGGGCGGGTTATCCGCCACTCCGGAAGCGTCGGTGATTTGAGTGAACTCTTTTTTTGCCGCGACGAAGCGCAACCTGTCAACGCAGCAGTTCGCGAGAGCCTAGCCGCCTAGCTGTTGCAGACTTGCAGTACCCTCTTCCTCGATATCGAGGCCAGCTTGGCGCCGGCGGCGCAGGTATCTGGCATGGTTTCACGGCTAATCGGGAGCTCATAGATTTAGACACTGGCTGCGCGGCTCCGTGTGACCGTTCAGTCATCAGCTACAACCAACGCGTCTCAAGAAATCGGCGCTGAAGTGGCCGACCGCGCGACCGCTTCGTCGTCACGAGAAACGAGGCTCGTGGCTGAAGAGATGGGATTTTCGGAGGCCATTCCGGACAATATGCCCCCCCCCCCGGGGTTCAAGGCTCCCAAACTATCAGTCGGGTGCCGCTAGGGAATGAGACATGCTTGCATGGCGCTGATGGGGCTGAGAGGACCGGTCAGACGAATCACCGCGACGTTTCTCGATGGGGTCTCTCACCCACATTCTCGCGGCGCGCGAAGGATCACCAAGGTCCCTACATGTAGAGAAGGAGGGATTCATCCCCGGCTGCTTCCTCCATCCTGGCGCAGGCAGCGGCATGGGTTGGATATGCATCCCCACCGAATGACCCGCCTGCGAACCTCCTGCCCCCAAGCCCGTACACAGTAGGGCGACACCATCACCAAGGGAACAGGCGAGCGGCGCGTCTCTTTGGTTGGTTCTGTCTGGGTTTTCTGCAACAGTCGACTGTCGAGATATTACCAACCTCCCCAAAGAGCCAGCATGTTCACTCTTGCACGCAGACAGTCAGACGGTAGCCTTGCATGGAGTCTTGGGCGTGAATCTCATCTCATCTTCAAGATTTCTCGCTTACAGGCCCCGGCCGGCTGACGAGAATCCTAGCCGCCATGGGTCCAATCGCGAAGTGGCCGAAGTTCCTTCGCGGCATCCATCGGCCAATAGATGGTCTTCGACATGGGGACACTCATCATGATCAAGCTTTCAGGTCAAGTCACGTCGTCATTCACGATGCGCGTCTCTTGGCCCAAAAAAAACCCCCCCAAGTCCGTGTGAGCGCGACCCCAGGTAGACAGACGACGCGCGATGACAACTCCCCTGCGGAACGTGTGGAAAGGCAGCCGGGGCTCGTGTGATGATGGCACTACTGGGTCCCGGCACGGCTCCGTCGGCAGCATGTGTATCTCCGCGCAATGACTCCTCCAGAAGGTAGCTGGTAAATCGATGGTGCACTGGAGGAAACCGGCGCCTCCTTATCCAAGGTACGCTCACAATCTAGGCATCGATCGATAGTCGACGATGGCGACCAGTTCACCACTACGGATATCTTTCTACCTGCTTTTGCGACGGAGGGGGCTTCGCAAGAATGCAACCGTTGCCCGCCTTACGCCATCTCGAGTACGCCCACATGACGGGCTTGCTGCCCCAGATTCCCGGTTTGCACGACTCAGTCAAAGCCTCAAAGGGGTTCAACGTGACCTACTACTCCGAGAAGAAATACTGGGGTCTCGTGCAAAATAAAAACTGCAAGCCCATATTGCGCACGATTCGTTTAGGATAAGGTGATGAGACCGCGATTCGTCTTTCGCCGCACGCTGCTGCGTCCTTCAGCCTGCCAGATGCAACTGCCCCGCGGCATTGTGGCTGTGTCGGGCCGCGACTGGCTGAGCGCATGCAGCCACATACGTATGCGGAGGGGCTGATCCGAACATGGAATGCCCTGAACGTGTTGTTGCAAGTTGCCCTACGATGATGATGTTGGTTGCGTTGGTGCAGATGGCCAGGCTGGATTAAGGTAGCCCTGCGAGGGTTTTCTTTGGGTCGAAGGGCAGATGCACAGATGGTGGTTCAGGCAGACTAGAGAGGCTCATTACACGCGGCATTGGGTTGAGTAATGGGACAACAGCTCTGCGAGGACGCATGCATTCGACATCGGGCTGTCTTTTGCGGCAGGCTGGAGAGCTTGGTAGGTTCAAATTTTAACTATAGATTGGCAAGCCATGAGAGACGATGAAATTTGTTTTTTTTTAAAAAAAAAGGGCCACCACGTTACCGAGATCTGAGGCAGGCTGGGTCGATGCATTTCCGAAGTTGGTAGAGGTAGGCGAAGCTGCCTGGACTTCCCTTCGATGTCCACGTATCGAGTCAACTACCAAGGTGTCCGTGACAAACAGGCAGGTAGGCAGCAAGCCTTCTTCGCCCTCGAGGCCGCGACATCGACATAGGTATGACTTGAAGAAACGTTGCGAGTTATTCATCGCGATGATGTCGTTGCGGATGACTTGTTGAGGTTGAGGCCGCCACTCGCCACGAACTTGGTCACCATGGTTCCTTTGATATTGAGGCCAAAGCGGACCGGCTTATCCGTCTTTCTTCGGGTTATGCTGCACTGGGGCGTTCTCAGGATCGAACTCGAAGAGATGACTTGTTGAAAAGGGACGTAGGGGAACCACAACCGGGGGCATCGGGGACGAGAAAGGAGGCGCGGGAACCACGCTGGGCGGGCCGGTGATGAATCGTTTACCCAAACGTGCTTCTCGACTTTCGAGATCTGTGGTGTTAATGAGCTAACTAACGGTGGATGGAGTTGGACGAAAAGCGAAGAAGCATTGGTTGCCTCTGACGAATCAACCCAAACTCACCCGAAGTAGTCCGTGATTCATGTCATCGATGTCTTTCTGATGAAGTGAGGGCTTCGTTCATTTGTTCAATGCCAGAAAGGAAAGATGTCGACGGGCTCAGACAGTATTAGCGATTCAGACCACAAGCCAGTCCTAAGACTGTCGATTAGTATTTCGGTCTCATGGAAGACGGCGAATGTGGTCGTTTCAACCTTCCATCCATCGCGGCTGAATGCTTGCTAGCCGTGACATGAAGAACCGCAGCGCCTCGAGGTTCCATCCTCCGCGATTGCAACGACACAACGAGTCCGAGATACCTCGTCTACTCTCGCTCGAACTGTTGCAACGCGAAACATTTGCTCCATTGAGGCGAAGATTAATATATCGTCTCATGTGGGCGTATGTCGCTGGGTTGCCATCTAAGTATTCCTGCGAACATACACCCAAGACGGACGGGGGACGGGGGAAAAGGGGGACTCGAGGGAGGAGGCGAGCTGCTTTCGGGGCGCGGGAGATGGTCATGGACGAGAAACTAACTGCACACTCAGCGCGCGCGCGAGGACGGAGGTCTTGGGCATCGACGAATACTAGCGTGAGGGACCTCGTCGACTTCTCAACTCATTGCCGGGTCAGAGTGTGTTTCGGTGGAACGTTTGAATAAACCACGGGACTTTGATGGGGGTTTTTTTTTTCTCCAACAGAGACTTAATACGATATGACGTAGCAGTCTACCTGTTTGAGGAGAATATGGGCTGCGTGGGAAATGAAAGTGTTTGCTCTTGCTCTTTGACGCAGTGAGGTGTTGGCGACGGAACGAAGACACCGGTATCCTCAAGCTGAGTTCAGCGTCGTCTTCCAGTCTCCGTGAGTTTTTTGAAAATGGACCTTTGAGGGGTACTTGATGATCAATAGGTAGGTGAGCCTTGGTGGGTTATCATGAAAAGGGGTAATGCCGGGCATGTCTCTCTCTTCGACAACATGTTTTCCATCTTTTGGTAGGTAACAATCCCAACGTTCCATCGCATCCCCTACGTTCAGGGAGATGGACGAGAGGAATTCTTGCCAGCCAGACAGTCAAGCTCCACCCCGTCCCCTGAATATTCCTACAAGAACACGTCCTAAGGAGGTTGGGCCAGGCGGCTCATGAGTCCTTCATCAACGTGCTCAACGGTAGCGTAACCCATCGAGCCGGCCACCTAAGGCGCATTGGCACTGAATCGTTACGATGAAGCCCTGATGGATACGCCATCCAAGACCTTTTCATGTGCTGAACTCCTCCTGCTAACGAGGAGCTGGGAAGTGAGCCAGAGATCAGGTTTCTGCGTCGTAAATTGTGAGTAACTTCCCCTCGATGACAAGCCTTGATAGGTCTTTGCAACGTAACAACCAGGGTATCCATGCAATCGCTTTGCGTGATGTGCTCAAGGGGAATGGCATACTATCCCTATAAACACATGCAGAAGGCGGCTCACATGCGAAATAATTCCAGTCATTCTCTTTGTTGAACGCACCCTTCCCTCGAGAAATGCGTTTCCGCTGCCAGTGTTTCTGCGAAAGTTGTGGCCGAGCCCCTGAAGGGCTTTCCTCTAGGTGCCATCGCATCCTTGATGTCTCGGTAGTTCAGGTTGTTTCGAGACTGTCGACGTTGTCTTGCCGATGGGGCGTCGTGCCCAAATCCCGGCGTCCAGGTGACTGAGTTGTCATGAAGAACTGGAGCGGCGATTTCTCCGAGGTATTCCTGGACCCAATTCCGGCAAGGCGGCTGAAGGACGACGCCGCGAATGACCGGCTTATTGAGCATGAGAGTTACATCTTTGCGGCCGTCTGAGAAGCTCCCCTGAAGATCTAGTACATCACGTACAAGTTACTCATCTGGGTACCAATGAACGCCCTTGTTTACAATTACCATTCGATCTGCCCTGCACCTGCTTCGAGGACTTGTATGGTATTGCGATGGCTCTGCAAGCAATATTGCGTGGCACGATTTGCTGATGCGGATGAGTAAATGCGTATCAAACCCGGGCGCATATAACCCGCCATCGCCTTCAGATCGACCGCTCTCTTTCCCCGTCAGAGATGCTCTGAACCCACGCGGGTGATCACACGGGTGACCTAGATGCAAAGGTGTGGTCCTCGTTCGCCAACGGAACTCCTGCCTTTGCCCCGACACCGAGCCTCAACGATCTGTCTCCCCGTCAAAGGCATGGTCAGTGTCGATTCCGGGGTATCGCTGGTGCTTCTTGCTTTTATGGAAAAGTCCAAGGCGGATGGCCATGGACATGGGACAAAAGATACCGTGTCCTGGGTGACGTTTCCACGTCAGCTCTACCGGCTTTCTCTACGTTCGAGTTACAAGAGTCCCAGATTCGAGAAACCGGAGGGCTCGTCTCCGGCGATCGTCGACGGGACGAATACGTGCGTCACGCTGCGAGAACGCTCCCGGGATTTGATGCCCACTGATGCGATCCGTCCGGTGGCTTGTTCCCGCCTCGGAACAATGATCGCGCCTGCTCTACGCCTGGGAATGACATGGCAAGACTTCAACGTCCGGGAAGGGATTTTGAGAGCAGAGGACGCCGGCCACAGCCTCTTCATCCTCAGCACGATGATCGGAGGTCTGGGAATCGTATGTTACTACAGTCATACGCCTCTTGACGGCTCGGAAAACCATTCGGATCACAACCTCGACGTGCTGCTCTCTGGGCCTTTCCGCAGACAAACTGGCCTGCGGCATCCTCCCGAGAAGCACTCCGAACCCAGCCGACGTCTTTCTGGGCGGAACGAACGTAGCAGACACGTCGAATCTCGTTGCCGATGCTCTCTCATGGACGCGTACTTGGCGAATCGCCACAATCAGCACACCGAATCTCCGAGGTCGATCGTCTGCAAAACATGCAGCAGCGAAACGGCTTCAGAGAGCCCGCCGGATTCCCCCATTTCACGACATGGTCCGCGTCATGTCGCCGTCCGTTTCTCCATCGCCAAAGATTTCAAAACCACCAAACCCGCCCCCCATACCCTCCCTCTCCACCAAATCCGTTGCTCTGAGTGCATTCCTCTTTTGGGGAATGCGAATGCCGCGTAGGCTTGCTTCGAGAGACTTCGCAGCATCTCGGACAAGTTCTCCGCAGCTCAAGTTTGTCCTGGGGGGCGTCTGGAATATCTTTTGCGAAGAGTAATACAGAGCAGGTTATCTGTGCGAATGGGACAACGCGACCGACGGCGAAGCGCCGCCGATCCGGTGACCCGGGAGAATTCAACGTGCATTCATCAGCGATCTCCGCAATATCCACGATCAAAACTACAGCTTTCTTCATCCAGCAAGGTAAAGATATCCCAATTCAAGGCATTAGTCGCGGCTCATATTGAGATGGCGAGAGAGGTGTTCTTCCGACACGTACCCTGAGGGGAGAAACTGGCTGGGTCCGGGTGCTCGGCTGGTGGCATGCTGTACCGGAGAAATACGTGGAAAAATGTGTATACAGGCCGGAGAAGCTATGTATGTGAGAATTTCAGGGACGTATGCTTGTGGTCCCCATGGTATAACACTAATAAACCTGATACGGTCAGCGACGGCTTGATTCGCGACGCATGGTCCATGTGAGGGACCATGGGGCATTTCTCAGCGAATGTCAATCGAGGAAGTCACGTTGCCGAAGATTGTGCCTTCGCGCCTGTGCCAAGACGAGACGCGGGTGTACATTATGTAGGCATTGCGTTTTTGAGGGGAAGGGGGGGCTCTCTGGTATGGATTGGAACGCAGAATCCACCGCTTTTTGTATCTGGCCTGAACCCGCCGCGTTTGCCGTCCAATGTACCCGAGCTCTCAGCAGAGCTGATCAACAACACCACTCCTATCGCCGATTGAGATCATCTTGCGGGAATGCAGGCATCAAAGTGGACATTGCTAACACCTTTGGCACCAATGAATCCAGTGGTCCTTGGAGAGACCACTTCTGCAGGAGGTGTTCTCCGATCACATCTTAGTCGGCCGAACGTTTTGAGCATGTGTCAAATTCTCCGTAACCCGAGTAACACAAGATACAGAACCTTGAGAAACTCGCTTCGTGATTCAGGACGACCGTCTCTTTTCTCGAGGGAAGCCCCCAAATGTTGGCGGTCGAACATTGAACATTACAAGGCATGAGGCCACAGGACATTCTGAGCGTGGTGATCCAGTCTTGATTCCCGTGATAACTACTCTGTACAAATCACAAGCGAACAACGGCCGATAAACTTTTCTCACCTGCGCGGAGCAAGCCTCATCTCTTTTATGGCCCCTCTTCGTGTGCGTCACCAGCGACTAAAATTTTGCAATTTCCCGAAACCAGAACTCTTGAAGAAAACATACCGACAGGATACCCTGCCGAACTGCCGCATGACCCGCTTAAGAAGCCATGTAGGTGCTGGCGTCAATACCCTCCTTGGGGAACTCACTGCAGGACACGTTAGTTCAAGATATGACTGACAGGCTCGTGATAACTTACGGAAGAGCAACCTCGAAGCGCTTCTCGATAGCCTTGAGGACCTCCTGGTCTCCGTCGGTGCTCACGAAGGAGATGGCCAGACCCTTGGTACCGAAACGACCAGCACGACCGACTCTGTGCAGGTAGGAATCGGCGTCCGCGGGCAAATCGTAGTTGATGGCCAAGTTGATACGCTCAATGTCGATGCCTCTGCCAAAGACATCGGTGGCGACGCAGATACGCTTGTTGAACTCCTTGAATTCCTTGTAGCGGCGGATGCGCTCCTCCTGGCTGACACCAGAGTGCACAGCGATGGAAGGGAAGTTGCATTCTCTCAGCAACTTGTCCAGCTCTGTCGCGCGCAGGGTGCTCTTGACAAAGATAATGACCTGGTTGAACTGGAGATCATCCAGGAGCTCGTTCAGCTTGCGGTTCTTCTCGCGCTCCTCGAGCTTGATGTAGTACTGCTGGAGACCGTGCAGCGTGAGCTTGGTGTCCTCGTCAACGTAGTGCTCGGTGGGGTTCTGCATAAACTTTCTGCAGATGGGCTTGATTTCGTCAGATAAGGTGGCTGAAAACATCATAACCTGCTTCTGAGTGGGCGTGGCGCGGAAAATCTCCTGGACGTCGCGGCGCATGTCTGATACTTGTTATTGCTAAATTCGCCGGAGGGAGTAAGTCGCAACTCACCAATTTGATCGAGCATCTTGTCGCACTCATCAAGAACGAAGATGCGAACGCTACCGAGGCGGAGAACCTTGTCACGGACCAACGCGTTAAGTCGGCCGGGAGTGCCCACGATGACGTGAGGGCAGGTCTCCTTGTTCTTGATAGTCTCAACATCCTTCTGGATGGGAGTACCGCCGTAAAAGACACCGGTCTTGATGTCGGGCATGTACTTGCTGAAGCGGTTGTACTCGTTGCGGATCTGGAAAGCGAGCTCACGAGTGTGGCACATAACCAGCACGGAGACCTCGCCCTGAACTGGTTCGACTTGTTGCAGGGTGGTAAGGACGAAGACAGCCGTCTTTCCCAAACCGGACTTGGCCTGGCAGATGATATCTCCACCGAGGAGAGCCTGAGGAATACAGGTTTGCTGGACTGTTGGGTCGGGGCGATGTTAGATATTTGTTCCAAGAGCAGAAGCGACGTAGAAGGCGTGGAAAAGTGCCCGTCCATCTGCGCAAAGAAGCCATATGTAGTCGAGTATTCCCGCATCCTCCACGACACAAGACGCCAATCGATCAAAATTGACGATGGCCGGGCAGGACACAGTTGCGGCGCTGGCTATGCCCGTGCGGCCATTGCGACGCGCAACTGTGGCACACAAATAGTCGGGCGCTCGAGAGATAGAACTCAGGTAGCGCCGTAGCGACTGAAGAGTACTCGAAAAACACCTAGTGTTCGCGCAGCAAGAGGGGTGCTGTCACGCATTCCCCTCAAGAACCGCAGTGTAATCCACCTTTCACCGGTGGATTGTCGAGCATCGCCCGTACAAGAATGGATATCCAGTTGACTCCCGCATTTTCTTTTTTTCGGTACTTCCTCGATGGCGATTCGATGGCTTTTGGGCTTGCGAGATGGACGGACGCTTGCTGACAGGGGAGGGGATGCTGATGGGTTAGGGTATATAAACTCAGGACTGACCCTCCGAAGGATGCTCGAAACCGCAATCGCCAATAGCGCGTAGAAGCTCGGGCTTCAAGAGGAAGTCGCGAAAACCAGTCGAGTGAATGCCGACATAACTGCCCTTCTTGTCGACGTTGTTACCGCCGGCGGCGGCATCGGCCTTCTTTCCGTTCGAGGCGGCCGCGGTCTCATTGGTCTGGAGCTCCTCGTCGGAGTAGTCGATGAGATCCTCCTCAGCAGACATGTTGTCGATTACTGGTGGTGACGTGGCTAGAAATTATCCAGAATTGGCCGGTAAGGCTTTGTCGAACCAAAGGACCCGAGGCTGGCGACGCAAGCTTCTGGGCTGATGATGAGAAGTCGATGGCGAACGGCGCGATAGCTGCTCGTGTATTGGAAACGAAGGAAATGGAAGGTACAGGCTGAAACGTGGATGAAAACGCGGCTGCCGAGTAAAAGAATTGCGCGGCAGACGGGAGGGATTAAATGGAGTTGGCAATTGGGGGGTCGCAAGGTTGGAAGGCAGGATGGAGGGCGCCTTATAGTCGAGGTAGAAGATCTGGAAGACGTGGAAGCGAAAGGTGAGGCGGGCGCCGAAGGTCAAAAGCTTTCGCCTGTCAGAGGCTGAGTTCAGCGACGTCATGTGATCAGGACCCGCTTGACTAAGACAGTGTCGGTGCGCGTCCTACACGGTACCTGACCTGAACTTTTTTCAGAGCATGATGAAGCAACTAGCCCCAACCAACAACCCCTGCAGTTATTTTTTCTTTGGGTAATGTTGAAGGACCTGACTCTGCTCGCAACCTTCCCGTCAATGGTCTGAGGCCTTTGAAACACTTGGAAAACTGCAGGGAGACGAATATGGCAAAGGCAAAAAGCGATAGCCTGCCAAACCGGCATGTGTATACCAGGGTATCGTACCTGCACCAGGCTGCCTGTTTTTTGGCGACGGTGCAGCCAACAACAACCTCCAACTCAAAATCAACCTCCCAGGAGCCCCACGATACTGCTCAATCTGGCAGGGACAAACATGCAACAAGCGAAACGGTCGCCCGTCGCTTGGTCTCCGCCATCCGAGCCGTCTCTCTCAAGGCTCAGATCCGGCCCAGCTCTGCAATCAAGCAGATGATGTGCAAGTACTGCGATACTCTACTCCTGGAGGGAAAGACTTGCTCTACGACGGTGGAAAATCCAAGCAAAGGCGGCAAGAAGCCTTGGGCGGACGTCATGGTCACCAAATGCAATACCTGCGCCAACGTCAAGCGCTTCCCGGTCAATGCTGCCCGTCAGAAGAGACGCCCATTCCGAGAGCCCAAGCATGTGGGAGCATCGGAGCAGACAGTGGCGGTCTCTGAACAGCCAGCCGGGGTTGACTGAGGTGGTCGGTCAAGGTCATGGACGTTCACCCACATGGCCATGTTAATAGTTCAGAGAAACAGCCACGCATTTAAGCTTGTGGTTCAAAGAACAAGTCCCAGTAATGCTCCCAGTAATGCTGCGCCTGGGTGGGAACACATCTTCTTCAGGGCCAGACTCGGCTCTGATGGCTGAGTTGGGTATACCGCAGAGCAGAGGAGTCATGTTCGCTTCCGACTCCCTATCAGAAAATCGTAGATGGATGAGGAAAACTGGTTCAGCTCGTTTGCTCACTCGATAGGTGGTATAGGATCACCGAGAGCCACCAGGCAACCAAAACTACTCTTCTTCGAGAGAAGGATAAGACTCATTATCGGCAATCTGCGATTATTTGCTAGTCGAGAGCCTCCCTCTCTACGACCAACCATAGGAAGCCCTCAACGCAAAATCTGTCACGAGGCAAAGATCCACAGGCAGTCTCCCAGGAAGTGTTCTTAGAAACTGTCGCAAGATAGACCCAGTTGCATCCAGTCTAGATTCAATTAAATCAGTTAAAACTTGCAAGGCTTTTTGCACATCCATCTCGCCCAGCGTTGCCGCATTTGTATCATTTCGCCCACCTGCTGTTTCCTCGCACGCTTAGCATACGGCTCGATGGATGCCATCCGCCATCGTCCTCACTTCCTTTCCGAGTTCCTTCGCGGCACCGCCCGTCTGCTTGTGCTTCTTCTCCTTCTCCACATCGCTCTTGACACGCACCTTGTTGCGGCCGTGGTGCTTCTTCAAGACCTGGAGATCGATCTGGTCATTCTCCATCAGCGTCTCCGTCACGGCAGCAATGTCCGTTAACAGCCTCTCGAGCAGATCGAACGTCATGCTCTCGCGCACCACAACGCGGAGAATCTCGATCTTCTCCTCGTTGGGGGGCAGAGGGTAGTTTGGAATGATCCATTGACGCGCGCGGAGCATGAGAGAAATGGTCTCTTGCTTGATGTGCGGGTACTTCTCCTTGAAGTTATCCGTCAACCGAAAAGACACTACGGGCAGACCGGGCACGTAGTCAGCCGACGTCTCCTCGGGAGCCATGTCACCGCCCCCCACAGCATTAGCGGTCTGTTTGACTGCGGACTTCACAGCGCCCTTGGCCGCCTTGTTGGGTGCCGGGCGGTGGATGTCGGATACGACAGTGTACCATTCTGTAGCCTCGAGACTCTGGGCAAGCAAACGCGCGTTGGACATGCAGTTCTCCATAATGGTGCGGTACCCGTCGAATCCAAGGTGGATAAGGTTGTAGTATTGTGCGATGACCTGGGCGCCGGGGCGCGAGAAGTTGAGGGTGAACGACTTCTCGGTGCCGCCAAGGTAGTGCAGCTCAAAAACGAGGTCTTCCGGCAGGTAAGACTCGTCACGCCAAATGATCCAACCCAGACCAGCGTAAACAAGACCGTACTTATGCCCGGAAACGTTGATAGACTTGACACGGGAAAGCTCGAAGTTCCACTTCTTGCCCTCACCGACGCCAGCGTGCGTGAACGGGGCAATAAAGCCGCCAGAGGCAGCATCGACGTGGATAGGGATATCAATGCCGGTCTCCTCCTGATATTTGTCAAGAATATTGGAGATTTCTTCAACGGGTTCGTAGTGACCGGTATAGGTACTTCCGAGAATGACGAAAATGCCGATGGTATTCTCATCGAGGTTCTCCCTGACCAGATCGGGGTCGAGACGGTAGTGGCTCTTCTTGCTGACGGGCAGAATGCGGGCTTCGACGTCGAAGTAGCGGGCGAACTTTTCGAGAGCGACCTGCGCATTGGATCCCATGATGATGTTGGGCTTGTACGTATCCTTGCCCTGCTCCTTGCGACGCTGTTGCCACCTCCTCTTCATCGCGAGACCGCCGAGATGAATGGCCTCTGAGGAGCCAGTGGTAGCGGAGCCAATGGCCTTTTCGCCAGGTTGGACACCCCACAAGTGAGAAATGATGGAAATGCAGCGCTGGTGCATTTCCATCATTGCGGGATACTCGTCCGCATCGGAGAGGTTCTTTGAAAGGTTCTCTTGCATAAGCTGTGTTGCGTTCGGTTCCATAAAAGTGCCGACAAAACTTGACAATGTCAATAAAACGACCTTTAGTGACGGGCGACAGTGGCTGACCTGGCCAGGTTGAGATTGGGCTTTCCATCGAGGTCCAGCTCATCTCTGATCATCTGGTAGACGGTATCTCCCGGAGCTCCTTCTTCTGGCATCTTGTACTTGGGAATGTTCATCTGGGAGGTGTAACGTGAGTCGAACGGCTGGATGTGACTGGAGGTAGCATGGCTGCGTAGGTTGACATGTCCAGGAGGCGTGATGTGAGTTGCTTGGAGTCGTTGGACGATGTCCTCGGGGTTAACCTGTGTTCATTGTGAGCTAGAGGTATTTTGCAGGATTGAGATGAGTGACCGACGTGGGTAGAAAGAGGCATAGTGACGGCTGTGTTGAAGAATTAGACTAGTAGCTATGGATGGGTATCAATAAGTGGAATTGAGAGTCTTGCTGAGGATTCAGATAAGATAGGTTGATTTCTACAAGAAATCTGCCAAGATTGGGGGATCATCGCCTTGAGGCTTAAATACCATGGAGGAGTTTCATCGTCACAACAGCTAAACTAGGTGGGAACAGCCTAGGGGTTTACTCGGGACGATGATGAGGAATGAATGACGACATGGGTACAGACCAAGCGGACAGCGGAGCTTCTCCTGTGGCTCAAAAGTCGTCGCAACCTGGAAATTTACTCATGCATTAACAGAAACAAAGACGGTCTTCCCAGCCCCAAAAAAACTAGCTCGACTCACCGTTCACGGGCCGAGGGCGAGATCGCGATACCTACATCAAGGTGGGTGAGACCTGTTCCTGGGGTCTCTGCCAAGGTCAGGGACAACTATGATCGAAGCTTTGCTGCTGCGTGGAGCTTCAGCTGTGCCGATTTTGCCGATGGAGTTTCCCAGGCGCGCTGACGTCTGAGCAGCAACAGCGTCCTGAGGTGTCGATTGCGTGTTGCGTCGGATATCGGCTTGAGTTTGGCTGTAATTTCTAGACGGCTTCCTGAAGCTATGACACTGTCTGAAGGGGAAAGCTGGAAACATGGGACGAGGCGCGCAGGATTTAGGGAACTAACCAATGCTCTTGGATGGTTTAGGTTGGCTACCTAATTTGCAGCCAATTTTCGAACTGACGGCATTTGAAAAGGTGCTACAGTACACGCCAGCATCTCCGGGGGATCTTGCCGCGTCCCCCTCCGCTGACAGGCGGGTACCGTCCCGTCTTGGCGCTGCAGCTGCGCAGTAGTACCGACAGACGAGATATCCACCAATCTCCTTCGACAGAGGGGGTTTTTTTTTCTTTCCGCAGCAAATGATGTGTCCATAATTTTACAAAATATTGTACAAGCACAGAGCCGTTTGCATTGGCTCTCAATATGATTTGTTTTGAACTCAGCCGTAACGGCAGGCGAGCAAAGTTGCTATTCTCTCATGCCACGGAAATCATTGCTTTTAGACCGCGTTGCCCAGACTTTCTCATGCCGAGTGTGTCAGTACCATTCTTTTCCGCCGAAACCAGCCTCTTGTCGATCTGATTCGACACAGAAAATCCTTACCATAATGCTATCCTCTCGCTTACATTCTGTTGCGGTGCCTCGTCCCCCGATGTACAGTTTTGATCTGAAAGACACGCTTTTCATACGCGGTCCAACGTCAGACAGCTGGAGCTGATAGCCTGTCCGTACGAACACGTGGCGCCGGACATCGATGCTGTCATTCTTCAGGCGCTTTGACGTGTCAATTCGGTTACCCGTCTTCATAGATAAATCTATAAATCTCTCGAAGAGAAGATTTTCTGCAACACGCTTGTCGAGCTGAGCAGAAAAGCCCTTCGAAGACAAGGTCCAACGACATGCATGCTACTGCCATCATGAACTTGGTAAACCAAGACCTCATCTACGAGCATTTTCTCTGGGAAGTGTTTCCGCACAGCGAGTTAGAGATATTCTAGCGAGCCTCTCACCTTTTGCAAGTCGCAGCCAAGGGTCGGGCCACTTGGTAAATGAGACATCATAAGAGCAGAGTGTTGGCCGCGATGTTCATGGATGTATAAAATATCCGCGAGACCAGTGACCTCAAGTGCTTAAGCGGGGTCTAGACGTTGTGATGAGGACGCGGGAACTCGTCCTAAAGAACGCGAGGTTCCCATCGATAGAGTTTTCGTACGGAAAATACTTGGTGATTTTTGTGCCCTTGGCGTTTCGCGAGGTAGTGGCTTGCCACATGACGGAGTTTCCATTAGACGGCTCATCTCTCAGCCACTGCACCATCTTGCAGAGTGAAGGCACCGCGGTGAGGGTAGTCTCTTCTTTGCCGTGAGTGTTTTCGTGCCTGGTTGAGAGTATTTTACAGACGTCGCGAGTCATAAAAATCCCAATCAGTCAGCTTCTCTTGAAAATACTCTATGAGTTCATCATGTTGAGTTCCATCAATAGGGAAAATATGGAAACCCATGAAGCGCCTTATGTCAGCAAAGTCCACTTCACACCGCACCGGGGAGAGCGGGCCGAGATGTTCCGTTATCCAGATCTACTACCTTAGGTGGCCTGCCAGTGGTGCCAGTGGCAGGGCCGGGGGAGAGTCCGCAGCATCGGAAATAAGCTTGTCGACAAGCAGGTCCTCTCATTCGATTTCGAAGATAAAGCAGGGCTACCCAGGCCTGTCCAGCGCTTCTGATCCAAAAGAACGTCTCTTGATTCGTCGACACGGAACTATTCAATAGAAGGCCCAATTGCAGCGACTCGCCAAGTCTCGGGCAATGGCTGAGCCGATGGCCGGGTACAGTGGAGGGACCAAAAAAAAGGGTCAAGTACACCTAAGTAGTACCTAAGAAGAAGTAAGCTAGCTAAACTCCATATTTCATAGACCTAAGTTATAATTATATATCTAGTAAATTAACGCTTCTCGTAATAAAGAAAATAAATATAAATGTATAAATATTCTTTTACTAGTTAGTATTTAATTAATATCTTAATATAGTTAGAGAGACTTAAGGTACTATAGGTAAGTTGAGGTCAATCGAGAAATTGACTGTTTTTTTTTGGTCCACTCACTGTAGCAGTGGCACTAGGCAATGCTACCAGTAACAGCAACAGCAGTGAACTCTATGATCTCTATCAGAACTTCAGCCCGGGACTTCGCTGCGAGCCTGGAATCGTGCGCAGAAAGAGTTCAGTGCGCGTCGTCAATCGGGCTGGCCCGGCTCGAGGCGATGACAGCAGCAGCTCAGGATTTCAGACGAGACTGCGCTACGCCGTTTGCAGCTGATTCGCCAATATGTTCCTCCCAGGTCGAAATCGATACTTCGGACGATCAGTCTCAGAGACTCCCGGATCGGTAACAGGGGCACAGGCGGCGGCTTTGTGATCTGCTGATCTCCATGTTTCCTCGACAAAGGGTACGAATGGGTTCCAAAAGATCCTCCAGAAGGCCCTCTTCGAGCCCGCGAAATCGAGAACCGAGCCACCGAGGCGTTAGTTGAGAACCAGCTTCCAGGCGCTCTCGGGGAACCTAGAGGAGACTGAGGAGTGCTAGATGGGTGGACCACCGTCTGTAATCCCATCAGGTTGTCAACCAATGCCATTGCACCACCACACCCCCGGCGAACCATTCTTTTATCCCCTCGCCTCCTCCACAGCCCCTTCGGATGTCGCTACCCCAATTTAGGAAGGTCGACGAACGGCCGCTGTAGCTGCGGGCCGTCGGGGCTGCCTTTTTGTGTCGTGATAGCGCGCTAGAGTAGAGCGCCGAATTCCTTCTGGTTCCCTTGGCCGGGCATCCCCCTCCAACGCGTTGCCCGAAAGTCCCAAAGAGGAGCCCACACCCATGGATGCTGTTATATGGTGAGATACTGCGTAGATAGTGAGAGGTCGGAAGGAAAAACGAGTGGCCTCATGCTGCTGGTCGTACCGAACCATCGTCTCCACGGCTCTTCGTGTGCTCGGCACGGGCATCCATTCGACGGCAGAGCAGACTCTTCAGGAGCCAGACCGACCGTCTCCCCCAGAAACGACAAAAGCGCGCCCTCGTGGTGATCAGCGGAGAGTGGGATTTTAGTTTGACTGGCTTGTTGGCTGGCTGAATCTACCTTGGTCCTTGTCGCGTCGCCTTCTTTTCAGCCTGCAGACTGCCGTCCGGCACCACCGTCGCCGCCATCTTTTCGCTCGATTTGTTGTTTGAAAAAAAAAAAAAAAGCCCTTGCCGCCCGCAGTCCCCAGTCCCGTTGTGGCCCTGGGGCCTTCTTTCGTCCTTGCCAGGTTTGCTTATCTCGACGGTCGCCCTTCAGCCTATCCGCAATCGGCGCTGTATTCTCTCACCTCTCATTCTACTCTGTCGACAGCAGAGCGAAGGAGAGAGGGACGTCACGCACTCGCCCATCGACCACGATGCCGTTCCTTTTTCGCAAGCGCGGCGAGCCGGAGGAGATCACGCCGTACCCCGCCCTCGAAGATGATGCCGAGGCCACCGGTATTGAGCCGCTGAAGGCTCTGGCTCAGTTCGAGAAGGCGCACAAGCTCGATCCGAATATACCAATTGACGAGCTCAACGATGTCGACACAGCGCTCGCCACAGGGAATGCTGAGAAGGGTCTGGAGATCGAGCAGGCTCTAATGGAGGACAACTCACCTTATCCAGAGGTACGTGCGAAAGGATTGCACCCCGGTGCATAGGAATGGACAGGACGACGGGAAAGACAAGGGCGGCAGCGTAAAGACAGCGGTCGGTTTGCTGACTTCTTGCAAAGGTTCGCGCCGTGGTACGGAATTACGACGTCGATTTGCCTGCCAACACGATCCGCGCGTGGGTCATTGGCATGCTCCTCTGCACTATCGGCTCCGGTGTCAACATGCTGTTTTCTCTGCGCAATCCTAGCGTCACAATCACCACTTATGTCGTCCAGCTCATCGCATATCCGTTGGGTCGCGGTTGGGATCTGATCATGCCCGATAAGGAGCAGAACATTTTCGGCGTCAAGTTCAACCTCAAGCCCGGTCGTTTCAACTTCAAGGAGCACGTTATTGTTGTTGCTATGTCAAATGTAAGTACCGGAGAATGTGTGAACTGGTGGGGCCACATGTACCTCTACCTCGACTGCATCCCACTCAGGATTTGAGATGTCGCGGCGCCAAAATATACCCAGGATATCTGAACAATAAGGCAGGACTAACATGACACTAGGCTGCGTATGGAGGTGGTGTGTTGTATGCGACGGATGTCCTACTTGCGCAGCAACTCTTCTACAAGCAACACTTCGGTTGGGCGTTCCAGCTGCTCTTCGGCATCACGACTCTTTGCACTGGCTATGGCCTTGCTGGTCTGGCACGCCGCTTCCTTGTCTGGCCCTCTGCCATGATCTGGCCCTCGAACTTGGTGAATTGCGCTCTGTTTTACACCCTCCACGACCACTCGGGCTCGGACCCTTCTAAGACGAATGGCTGGAAGATTGGTCGCTACCGCTGGTTCCTCATCGTGAGCGGCGGCGCTTTCATTTGGTACTGGTTCCCCGGCTGGATTTTCCAGGGTCTCTCATACTTCACCTGGATCTGCTGGATTGCTCCCCAGAACGAAGTCGTCAACAAGGTGTTCGGTGGTCTGTCGGGCTATGGCCTCATGCCCATCTCATTCGATTGGACGGTTATATCGGGGTATCTGACCTCGCCCCTGATCCCCCCGTTCCACGCTATTGCGAACGTCCTTGCCGGTATCCTCATCTTCTTCGTCGTTGTTTCCTCGGGCATCCACTTCTCCGGCACGTGGTACTCCAACTACTTCCCCGTTCAGAGCTCCGAGTCGTTCGACAACACTGGTGCGGTCTACAACGTATCACGCATCCTCGATGCCAACTTCCAGTTCAACGAAACG
Organism: Colletotrichum euphorbiae; assembly: GCA_037178605.1. NCBI lineage: Eukaryota > Fungi > Ascomycota > Sordariomycetes > Glomerellales > Glomerellaceae > Colletotrichum > Colletotrichum euphorbiae. The sequence goes on from JAXCEF010000004.1 coordinate 307,543, forward strand.
GCTTACAACGCCTATTCCCCGCTCTTCCTGCCGACTCAATTCGCCCTTGCGTATGCTCTGTCTTTCGCTGCCGTCGCCGCTGTCGTTGTTCACGTCGTCCTCTACCACGGGACTGAGATCTGGGGCCAGTTCAAGCTAGCCCGCCACCAGGAGGACGATGTCCACATGCGACTGATGAAGAAATACCGCGACGCCGAGGACTGGTGGTATCTCGGTACGTGCTGTGTGTGTGGTTAGAATCTCGTTAATGTTACTGACCAGTTTCTAGCTCTGTTCGCTGTCATGATCAGCATCTCCTTCGGCGTTGTTGCTGGTTGGCCAACGGGCTTCCCTGCATGGGCTTATGTAGTCTGTATCTTGATCCCCGTGGTCTGGCTTATCCCCATTGGCATCGTTCAGGCCATCACCAACATTCAGCTCGGTCTCAACGTTCTTACCGAGTTCATCATCGGTTACATGGTGCCCGGTCGACCCCTCGCCATGATGATGTTCAAGAACTATGGCTACATTTGCATGTCGCAGGCGCTCTACTTTGCGCAGGATCTGAAGCTCGGTCACTACATGAAGGTACCTCCTCGCACGATGTTCGCCTCTCAGCTTGTCGCTTCCTTGTGGTCTGCCATCGTCCAGATCGCCGTCATGAACTGGGCCCTCGGTGCCATTCCGGATGTCTGCCAACCAGACCAGCCCAGCAACTACACCTGCCCTGGAGGACGCGTCTTCTTCACTGCATCCATCATCTGGGGTGCCATCGGACCCGCTCGCATGTTTTCTGGAAACGCCCTCTATTCTTCCCTACAGTGGTTCTGGCTCGTCGGCGCCATCACCCCCATCATCACGTGGTTCCTCGCACGTAAATGGCCCAAGAGCATCTGGCGCTACGTCAACACGCCGCTCCTCTATGGCGGTTCGGGCTGGCTGCCGCCCGCCAGTGTCTACATTTACCTCTGCTGGGCTCTTGTCGGTACATTCTTCAACTTCTTCATCAAGCGACGCTACACCGGCTGGTGGCTCCAGTACAACTACATCACCTCCGCAGCGCTTGATTGCGGACTCATCGTAGCCACGCTGATTATCTTCTTCACGTTGTACCTGACATCGGCCAAACCGCCGCAATGGTGGGGGAATGTCGACGTGTATGAAACAATGGACTGGAAGGGAACCGCCATCAAGACACGCGTCCCAGCTGGCGAGACCATTGGGCCCAGCACCTGGCCGTAGATGGTCAAGTACGTGTCGTGAATAGGAAAATAATTTGATGATGTTCCAATTTGCCCGGAATCTAGGAGTTTGGGTGGCCTCGATTTGTTACGGTTTAATGGCCTATTGGGAGAAAGGAGTCTTTGGATCTTTGTCGCCGAAACCGAAAACTATCTGTACGGCCGATGATACCTCGCCGCGAATGTGCTTGCATAAGTAAATTTAAGTATGAGTCAATGAATTATTGAGACTTGGGAACGAACAGCTACGATGCGTGTTCGTGTTCTTGGGCCTGGCCTCTGAAGGTTCAATGGATTCCCCCGCTTTCTTCCTCGCCTCTGTGGGGGCTGGTGGCCTGCCTGAGCAGGTGCTCTTGCCTTGGCCCAATTACCTTGATGAGAGGTAGGTACTACCTTTTATAACGAAACTAGCTCGAGGTAAGGTATTTCATGAAATCATCAGGCAACGCGCACGCCTTCCCAGGCCACCGCCTTGCTCATTGGTATTCTTTGCGGTCCCTCATCCTCCACCACCTACCCGCCACCTCTACAACTCGATCCACTATCAACGTCTAGCCAGAAAGACCGTCTGTCAGCATCAGTCGGGCATGCACCTTCATCGTCCATAGGCCCAACAATCTCGACTATACATCGAACCTGCTGCAGCTTACTGCTTGTCATAATCTTATCGGCAAAGCCGTATTCTTCAAACCCCACGAGCCATGGTTTCGGTTGGTTCTTGAGAGCTGAAGAACTGATTCCTGCCAAAACCTATCAGAGACACCTCACTTAGCATCTTCTGGCCGACGGACACCGACAATATGACAACGCGCGGACACTCGAGGGGTTCCGAGGTCAAATCCGGCGGCGCGCCTTTCGACGGAGGCTCGTTCTTCCCGGGCTCGTTCGGCGTAGCGCCCTCTCACGAGTTCGACTCGGCGGACAGCACTTGGAAGCAGTCTCAGGCCCGCTACCAGGTTTACGGACCCCTTTACGAGCTCTCGTTAGCGAGAGAGGAACGGAAAGAGAAGCAAAACCCGACGGGCAAGGAGAAGAGGGAAGGCCAGAGACAAAAGGAGCGGCTTGCCGAGAAGCGAAAGGAGAGAGAGAGGAAGCGGACGGAAAGAGAGAAAAAGCAGGCGGAAAAAGAACGGAAAAGGGGGCGACTGGGGCGGTTTGTTCGTCGAGCGCTCGGCCGGAGTACTCGCAAGGCGGAGGCAGACGACCACGTGTACGACAAGACGGCCACGGACGACAACGCAGCCACGGACGACTAGGAACAGCGGCGAGGGAGGATAGGAGATTGGACAGGTAGCGTGGAGCATGGTCCCGAGGATATCCCGTGGGTTGGCCTGAACTAAAGGTAGTATTCCTTCCGAGTAATTCTCATCCGAATAACATCCTACTTCTTCTCTCCCCTAAGGGCCTAACGCATGGCATCGCCCAGCTCCAAAAAAAAAAAAAAAAGGGGTCCGTGAAATTTGCTTGTCTCGATCCGTCACGGAAGGGAGCATATCGGAATCTTGGGCCCTCTTGTCCAGAAACTACAATCACCGGCCGAGGCCCCCCGGCTTGTTTCGCCGAATGATGGAGTGCCGAAACTTATTATATATATGCTGTGGGAGGACGATCGCGATCGAGGGGAATTTCTGGACCGAGCCTCAAGGCCCGCAACGTAATCTGACCCAGCACAGGTCCCCAGCCATCTGGCCTCCGCAATCCTCGTCCGGGGGGGGATTTGTGTTTTGCGGATGTCGTTAGATAACCCTATTGTCTGGAAAGGGAAACGTTTGGGAAGACAATGGCTGAAGGCTGTGATCCGGATTGAACCAGGAAAAAAAAAAGACATCCCTGGCTCAACAAAAATGATCATCAATTGTCTCAACCTGGGGAATGGTCACCCAAAGACATCATGTCAGTTCCCGGGTAGGGGTAGCGACTAAGAAAAAGCAAAGCAATGCGTAAGAGGAGAAGGGAGGAAAGAAAGGAAGAAAAGGAAAAAAAAAAAAAAAGGATTTGTGTATTGGAACGAGTCGTAGGAGGGAGATTGTTTTGCGGCGCACAAAAATTCCCTCCTGGAACAAGGTGAGTCAACAAACCCCTCAACCGCCCCCCTCTCTCCGGAGGGGAAGACAAACAGCAGAGCAACATTTCGCAATCTCAGAATCCTTTGGGGCGAGACCGCCGCACAAACACACAAAACCGATGGGCTTGACAACAATAACAAAAAAAAGGAAAAAAGTCTCATTGACTGTGGTATAAAGCAGAGGCAAGCGGCACCTGGTTTTTCGCCGGAAGGAAAACGGCTCGCGTTTGACCTGTCTAGTCTACACTCATACTTTACTTTGAGGAGAGAAGGAAGAAAACACCAATCAATACGATAACCCAAGGTTTTTATTATTATTATTTTGAGGCCTATGTGACTGGACACAACGAAGGGACTCTTCACTCAGCCTGCTTGCTCGTTTCCCCCAACAAGGACACCATACCATGTCATTTACAAGAAGAAGCAGTAGGACCAGAAGATTTTATACGACCCAGCATCGCACCGAACCTACACTCTTTCCTCTACCACCTCAGCGCTGACAAAATATTTTTTTCCCCCCACCATCGGACCGTCGAAAGCAACACTGCACACTTCGACCTTACACAACAACGACGACGCCTCCCCCGTCACAAAACTGAAACCGTCGAACCAAGACGTTGATCGCCGGCGTTGGGCGCGATCGAAGAACAACAACCCCCCCCCCTTCCTTCGGTGAAATGGGACGAAGCGGATACGATATGACATGGCTGCGGGCCGAACGGCCCCGTAACCTCCCCCCCCGTGGTAAGAAGACCGGGGACGGAGCCGCGGGGTCCGGGCCCGAGAAGCCGGCGCAGGGGCAGGACCCGGCGGGTGGGAACGGCGGGGCCAAGACCTCGGGCTCGGTTTCGGATCGGAATGGACAGGGGGGGGGCCCTACCCAGCCGAAGAAGTGACATGATTTCGGGGGGGGGGGGGAGAATCACACAAAGGCCCGGGAGGCATTGGCGAGAAGACGGAGACCGCTTTTCTCTTGCTGGTATGTTTATCCCTTTTGTGTGCCGTGAACCGTACGAAAGCCACGTTCTGACAAACTCGTAGAGTAAGTCACACGTGGTTCGGTGGAAGCGTCGTGTGTGTGTGTGTGTGTGTGTGTGAATCTTTGCGTAAACGCACAGTGGTCAGAGTGAGTGTTCTCTCGCTGCGAGCTTTTTCCTGGGTACCGACGATCCGATAGCTTCGTGAGATGAAAACCCGCTGCGTCGCTGGGAAAGGCAGCTAGCTCTTCGATGACACTTGTTGCGAGGGGGTTCGCAGCCCTACGAAACCGCCGTCCACCAGGGCACTGATTACATGAGCTGAGGTAGCTAGCTACTCATGACCAGCAGCATCAGCCGCCAAGCGCACTGCCCTAGGCCGTTCGGAGGGTTCAACTCTGCTATGAAGACGTCGTGGTGTCTCTGGGCAAAGACCGGAGAGGCCGCTCCAAAGGGCCGTCGGATGGAGGGTGACTGGTATGGCACAAGCAGTCAGGTAGATAAGTTGAGAAAGCGAGAAATGTTTAGTGGCCTAGACCATCAACTCCGCTAGATTCTATCTACATTTTAACTTCACTTGGATACGTGACTGCAGACACGCTGACTTGGGGGGGGGGGAAAGAACCATGGGTATCGCACTAAGAAGGAAGAAAAACGCGAGGGGTCGACCGTCCACTCAACGGTTCGACAAGGTATCGTCGATCGCCCAGACCCAGATCTCAGCCGTACTGAGGCGGGTGCTGAGCGGGAGCTGTACGCGAGGGCGGCGCGGGCATGTAATACTCCGCCACGGCGCCGGACTGCGCCGGAGGTGGGGCCGGATTCGGGCTCCGGGGACGGTGGGCTGGCGGATAGTTTCCGGGGTCGTATTTACCATCGTTGCCGCCGGCGCCGCCGTACCAAGATTCGTGGTGGTTGTTGTTGCCCTCCTCTTTCCCGTGGCCCTCTTCGATCTTGGCGTAAGAGCCGCTCTTGTTCTTTCGACTGGCGATGAACTTCTTGTAGAGATGGACGGGGATCCACAGCCCTGTAGAGACGAGGAGGGCGTGGCCTACGACGTGGCCAATGCGGAAAATTTTTCCGTCCTTCTTGCGTTTGAGTTCTGAGGGTTTACTTGTGTCAATCAGCAGATTTTGAATCGCTGCGAGTTTGGATGGACAAACCCTTAGTCACGTAGTATCCCAGTGCCATCAGGAAAATGATGAACCAGATGATGGCGAGGATGACGAGAACCCGGGCTCAGACTGGTAGTTGTTGGAAGCCGCTGTTTCCACTGCCTCCTGCCCCGCCGCCGGCGACGTGGCCGCCCTTGCTCTTGTATTTTCTGCCCTTTGATCCTTTGGATTTGCCGGAGCTCGAAGAGCTGCCTCGGCCTCCGCTACGGCCACCGCCTTTGGGAGTGCGGGAGTCGAGGATGAAGACCATGTTTCTTCGCGTCCCTCAACGAGGACTTGCGAGAAGATGTCGTACGTTGTGGTGGAGGGATTTCCTGGGGGGGTTTTGGGGTCAATCAGGCTGCGGTGGTGTCGTTACACGAAGACCGACTCGGTGGGGAGATGTGTGTGGGAAAGCACGGCAACGGCCTTTCTGATGCTCCCAGGGCTGAGATTTGCCCAAGTCTAAAATAACAGAGCACCCGACATTTCGTGCATGCGCTAAAAGTAGTTGAAGCACACTAGTAAGAAATCCCAACACACTTCCATTGTTGGTAGGATTGGCAGATTGGCTCTGTGGTCTGACCTGACGGACATGGCCGTCCTAGCGGACCCTGGAGTTTGTGTAACTAAGCAGCAATATCTCATCGCGCATCTCCACCTTCGGCCATCTTCTTCCAAGTAGATTTCCGTCAGCACGAAATGAAAAATCACACTGGAAAGAGCCTGGCGCTGGTTACGTCGGGGGAACAGGCTCGTCAGCCCGCTTACGAATACTCCTGCTTTGGGCGGAGGTAGGAGGAAGTTGGGGGGGGGTTTTTCGGTAAGATAGGCTGAGCTGAAGTGAATGGCGTGAATAGCCGGTCTTGGCACTGGCTGCTTCATTCGTCCATATGCGCGCTGGATGCTGGTGTCTGTCCTTTCGTTGTCGGTGCATGGTTGATAAGATGACAGGTTCTTGGTGATGCCAATGGAAATGAGCTTACTGTGGAATACCTTTCTTGAAAGGTTAAGTTGAAGTACTGGAAGTACCCAGGCCCGAGAGTTGGAGCCGGTGTTTACCGTATTTCCTGTCTCTGAGTGTTCCAGGTAGGGCAAGTTGCTCATTCTGCCCTCGTTGAGGTAACCGGAAAGCATTGACTAAATCTTGGCACGATCTTCCTTTTTAAAGAGAACGGGTTTTTTTTCATACAAAGGCTCTCTCGTAATTTATTCCCCATAATCGGAAAAGAGACACAATTCCGTTGAATCCCGTTCCTACGAAGTTGCTGCCAGGAATGATCTTATCATCTCGCGAAGAAACCGGGGACTACCACTGACTTACACATTCCACTTCTGGGCATTGACACTTCATATTGTCCGAACAAGTCTGGGTCTCGAAAGTGAGTGCCGCCCGCTCAAGTCATCCGTCGATCAGTGAGAGAATAAAAACTACCGAGACAGACGATCGGCAAGACATGATTCGGCTGCGGTTGTCGCCTCCCCCGGGACCTCAAGGTGGGGATGATCACCAGTAAGGTATCATTGCGGCACAGTTGCCAGATGTCGTCATTTGCGTCTTCCCGTTCGAACGGTTCTCCCGTTGTCCCCTGCGTCGCGGGCCCGGATTTGTCTGATCTGACTTTGAGACATTCCAAACGGCTGTACCGTGTATGCTAAGGACCCTGCATAATCTTACGTCGGTCCCCTCTGGAGTGTTGCTAGCCACGCCGTCATCTTCTATGCAACCAGGATCTGGAATCGCTTCTGTTATTTGCAGAATGTGATGCAGCATGATGAGATGGCCGGGAAGGTTTGGATTAGGGGTTTGTGCCTCGCTACTGTGAAGTAGTTCAAAATTGACCACACTTCACGGTCGAAAATGAGTGATGGAGGCGCACTGCCCACGAGGCAAGCGGAGTTGAGCATCAAGTCACTGAGCGCCCTGTTTTGATAGTCCGCGATGACGTCGAGCAGAAGTCAAAAACTGCAGTGCTTTCGCGAGTTGCCTGAAGACAACCAAATGACGCTGTTTCCCATTCCATTGACTTAGTCTCTCTCTCTCTAGCGAGTTCTCGAGGGGCTTCTTTGGAAGCTGCATGAGAAGCTTCGACCGGACACGCCCTATGATCTCCTGATTCAACGAGTGGATTGGTAGATTTCAATGTGTAGAAATGAGGTTGTTGCCGCACTACATGCCAATACACCACGGAATTAGGATGCACTCCGGAACAGCTGGTCCGGCCACCAGGCTGACACTGGTCAGCCTACGTAGAGACAACGCTCGGGTTTCGCATACCATCCAGCCAGCGCCTGGACGGTCGATGAGCATTTCATCTCGAATAAACACGGCACCTGCAGCCGGAGTAGCCTGTCGCCGCCTTCGCGAGGACCTTTGGGACGCTCAATGGGATTCAGTCGGCTACGGTGTCGGACTTGCGCGCAGAAAGATGACTGCTGTGTCGGCAGCGATTCGGGATTGCGTTTGCGAGCTGTCAAGCCATCCGTGACATCGTGGTGATTGAGTGCATTCGAGCCCATGAAACTGTTTACCGTGCGATGAGAGCGACGCGATGAGCGGCAGCTAGAAGAGCGTGGCGATGATTGACAAGAAGCTAGGTGGCAGACTAATTGCTCATAATCTTGTCCTCAAATACAAGAACATAACAGTCGATCAGTCCGTTGCTCTTCTCAGGCCAGACTGCGCAGCACACTTGCGTGGCTTGAAAGGACCTCTGAGAGATGTCGCATCATGTCTGACAGCGCCTCAATTGGGTAGCTTCTCATGCGAGGCCGAGCACAACGTAGCTAGAAGTCTCTGTCGGTGGAGGTCTAGAGTTAATATAGTATGGTGTTGGCGTCGGTCGAGGACATGGGCATAAAGGCGACTCCTGGACGGATGCGGACATTTGTGGCCAGCTCCGGGCCGCGGATTACGAGAAAAATGCTTGATGACAGATATGACACGGTCCTTCTTTGCAGCGTCTGATGTGGTGAGAGGACGAGAGATGCAGCTGGTCGGAACACATGCGGCCAAAATACAATCGGATTACCGTATCAATATAAATATAAACAGAAACCACGGGAAGCATGCAGCCCAGCAGCCAGCTCGAGGCAGATGCCCAATCAAATATCGCCGAAAAGCAGCTGACAACTTGATAGGTACCTTAGCTTGTGGAAGCTCCCTCCCCCCTCCGCCCGGGCTCGGCGCAGCCCCGAAAGCCCGGTCCCGAGGCGTTGGCCGCGCGGTTTCTAGGGCCCGTCCGATGTTAGCGTCATTGTAAGGTACTTAAGGTACTAGTGTATCTATGGTCAATACCCCTGTAAATAAATAACTCTTAAGTACTATTTCACTTTCTAAATATATATGGATAATATATACCTTTATATTATTTATATAAGCGAAATACTAGAAAATATATATTTATATAATAAATATATCTTTCTATTTTATTTAGTATAAGAGTATAAAGTAGAGGAATTTAGGTATATTATAGAGCTAAATAAGAAATTAAATAGGGATATTGTACGACTTTCTACTACCTACTTATACCTATACTATATACTTACTCTTCTACTATACTACGCGCCTACTCTTTTACTATACTATATACCTAATCTTTTATTTATTACTTATCTTTTTACTATGCTATATACTTGCTCTTCTATTATAATAATTAGTTAGGATTTTTAGACTATTATAATTAATAGTATTAAGTCTTTTTATATATATTTAGATTTCTTAGTTTATAAAGTAGCATAAGTAAGTAATAGAAATCTACTATTAATCCAAAATCTGCATTTTTCCCTCAAAATGCATGCGGGTGGGCTGCTCGAGTCTGATGCATTTACAGGGGTGCCCACTGTACATACTAATACTAAGGTAAGGTACCATGTAGCTGCAGTGGCTTCGGGGTGGGTCCTCAAGTGCCCCTGACCCTGAAACATCGGACTGGGCCGACTACCTACCTCATGGTGGAGGGAAGAACAAGGGGCCGCCAGCGGTACAGCGGCTTCAGAGAGCATGTTTCTGCAAAATGCAGGTGGGAGCTCGGACGTTCGAAGTTCACCCCTCCAATTCCCAATACGCAGGTGTCACCTGTCGGCCGTCCCGCCTTATCACACTATTGAAGGCTGTCCTTATTTTCTTCTCTTGAATTTCGTCCATATCCTTCTCTTCGTTCTCGGTTTCTCCACCAACAACCTTCGTCTTCTTCTCATGTTGCCGTGGTCGTTCCCTCTTGTAAATTAACCACTGGGCCTCTCTGTACTTCCTCTCGTTCCATACAACCTGCCTGTCGATACAACGAACCAACACCGGTCTCTCCTTGTCTCGACTCCTACTTCTTCGCGATCGAATCTGCCGTACGAAATCGATAGTCTGGGCAGGCCTGCGTCCATGGCAGTAGCAGCAGCAGCAGCTCCCTCTTCAGGGACAGTAGAGCCGAAGACGCGCAAAAGCGTGTTGAGAGTAATTGCCATCTCTCTTCTCCTCGATCTTGTAAGCCAGCCCTCCCGCCTACTCGCTCCCCGTCGAGGACGACGACTGATTGTGACCCCCGCCATTAGATCTCCTTCACATTCATCCTCCCACTCTTCCCGAAGCTGCTCGAGTTCTATCGCGACCGCGAAGCCGGCCCCGCCACCGCAAACGCAACCGAACCCGCAACACTGCTACAGAGTGTCCTTTCCGGCCTCAATCGCTACAAGGCCGCCTTCGCCCGCCCCATCGACTCGCGCTACGACATCGTCCTCCTCGGCGGCGCCCTCGGCTCTCTCTTCAGCTTGCTCCAGGCCATCGCCTCTCCGCTCATTGGCCACCTCTCCGACCGCCATGGCCGTCGTACCGCTTTGCTGGCCTCCATGTGCGGCAACATCCTTTCCGTCCTCCTGTGGGTCGTCGCCGTCGACTTCCGCACCTTTGTCGCGTCGCGCGTCGTCGGCGGTCTGTCCGAGGGCAACGTGCAGCTCGCGACTGCCATGGCGACGGACATTTCGGACGAGCAGAGCCGCGGCTCGACCATGGCGCTCATTGGCGCATGCTTCTCCATCGCCTTCACCTTCGGACCCGGCCTGGGCGCGTGGTTGAGCAGCATCAGCACGGTCAAGGAGAACCCCTTTGCGACAGCCGCCGGATTCAGTTTGTTCCTGATTCTCACAGAAACGCTGTACCTCTACCTATGCCTTCCCGAGACCCTGCCGTCTTTGACCGGCAAGGGCGCCAAGAAGGAAGAGAAGAAGGCGACCCCAGCGGCGCCTGCGCATCGGACAAACTCCCACTTCCTGCTGAATGCCGTCCACTTCGTCTTCCTCCTGTTCTTCTCCGGCATGGAATCTTCGCTCTCCTTCATGACCTACGAACTTTTCGCATTTGGCTCCTCCAAGAACGGCCGCCTCCTCGGGTTCGTCGGACTCGTCGCATCCATCCTCCAGGGCGGCGTCACGCGCCGGTTGCCGCCTCTCCTCTCCGTTCGCATGGGTACCATTGCCTGCCTCGCGGCTTTCATCCTTCTGGGCCGTATTTCAACCATCGGTGGTTTGTACGCGGCGGCGACGTGTCTGGCTGTGACGTCGTCGACGGTGGTCACTGGTCTGAACACCCTGAGCAGTTTCGAAGCTGCTGAGGGCGAGCGTGGCGGCAAGCTGGGTATTCTCCGCAGCTGGGGTCAGCTCGGCCGTGGACTTGGTCCGATTTTGTTCACCAGTGTTTATTGGTGGGCCGGCCGTGAGGTCGCCTACAACATGGGTGCCGCGGGTATGGCTGTAGTCGCGGCGACCGTGTTCGCCGGACTGAAGACGCCGTTGGGATCGCTGAAGCAAAAGCTTGCTGCTGAGAAGAAGACCGCGTAAGGTTGAAAAGTGTTGTACCACAAGACTTGGGGACCGTAAGCATTGTATGGGATGTTTTGTTAGATATGCTGGTAAACTGTACATGTATTTAAGTAGGCATTGCTCTGGAGTCGGTGGTTCTGGTGCTGTGTACAATATACAATCGAAGATATTGTACATGGGATCTTGTTTTAGCGTCAAGACGGTGGACGTCCCATGAGACGGCAAAGGAACCTCGAAAGCCCATGGCACGTGAAATTTGGGCCGCCACTGGGTCAACTGAACTGTTCTACATGTCTACCTCGTTAACTCGTAAGATCTGGTGGAAGGATGCCCCAAGAAGGATTGCGAATCAACCTCCGCAAAGAATGCGTTTGCTCTGACAGAGAACAACAGCTTAGAATTCCCCATGACCTACCTGCTGGCTTCTCTTTTCCTCAGTTTTCGGAGTCGGACTACGACGATACAGGTAACAACATACAACGCGTAAAACCCGGCCGTCATCGAGCAGATTATCCACGCCTTGTTGCTCAGGGTCCATAGGGTTCTTGTGTAGATATCCAACGTCCCCAGTTCCCGAAAAGTTGGCATGTAGACAACCCAAAAGTAGAGACCATGTAATGCTATCGGAAACACCCAAGCAAAGCATTGTTGGATGTGCTGCTTTCTTGTACTGCTTTCTTTTGCCCCATTTGTCAGCCTCAACCAAATAATATTATGACTTGTGCTGCAGAAGGGCAGCTCAAAAGAATCAGAATAGAAGTGCTCCCTCGACTTTGAACAAGTAGTCCGCCGGTATCGCAGTAATTACAACCGTAGTTTCCGCTCGTCGCCGAACGACGCTGTAAGCCACAAAAAGCAAAACATGCGCACGCGCGGAACCATGGAACCAAGAGCCGAGTAAGGCAGCACCCAAAGGCCGGACGGCAGCAGGTTAGGGTCTTGCTCGAACCCGTTATTACCATTGCTATCAGAGCTCGCGTCGTGTTGTTGACCGTGATCTTTTGTTCTCTCCGGGATCTTGATACGTTGTAGTAGTAGCAGCGTCATCCCCGACAACCTCTGAGACCCCGGAACCTGCATGGGCATCGAGGTTCTCGGAAGAATCGAAAGTTCCGCTCTATGGCAAAGATTGCGTGCTCCTCTCGGGTAGCATGTTGAATATCGCGCGTCTGAAGAGGTTGTGTCCGATTGGGAAAAAAAATTTCGTGGTCAAAGGCGCAGCTAGAAGCAGAACTGGGAGCACATGGCCGAAAATTGGCAAGGTACTTTTTTTGGGGTTTTTTTTTGGCCTTTCTCTTCATTTCCTCATCGACCAAAACGTTCTTTTAGTCTTAGGGTAACCCCGGATCAGAACTACGAGCAGCCAAAACAACCGGAGGAGATGATGATTTGGTAGGCGAGTTGTCCGCAGAGATGACGGCACGAAAACGGGAGCGAGGGTATCGTACCTCTCCCAGCACCGAATCAAAAGAGCATGATCTGTGTTCGGATCACACCCGCGGCGGCGGAAACGTTCCTAGTAATGGTTTCGGACCATGGGGTAAAGGGCCGAGTGCAAACGAGAAGAGCTGCCAGCCCCTGTGGAAGGGAGCCTTGTCGATTGTCGTCACCAGACTTCCTGAAAACCCTGTTCAGAGGGCGAACGATTCGGTCTTGCAGTAAGACGCGTAACCGAACAGATGACTCAAAGGCTCTGGATGAAAAAGCCAGTAAGAAGCAAGACGAGAGAAACCATCATCTCCTGAAACGCAGCAGTGTATGCGAAGGGTCGATCGGACGTTGTGTGCTCCCTTCATTGTATTGAAATATCCCGCAATGTACTGAAGAGAAACCGATTGCTGGACGCCCTGGGGTTGGCACTGCGTAGTGATGTCTGTTGCATCCGTAATAGCGGACGATTCGTTCCAGTTGAAGGACGCAGTCGGTATCATGGCCGTAATAAGGACGACAACGAGCGACAGACATGAGGCGAATACGTGTATATTTCTCCCGTGGATGAGCCTTCTTCGAAGAATAGTCAATTTTGTGAGATGAGTGTTATTTGAGAAATATGCGAGATAAATAATGATACGCTAGTGGTGGGCCGATAGTGGTTCCTCATGGCAGAAAAGAACACTGATGAGAATGCTAATCCCGGTGAGGATCTGAATATCGCAAATGTTTACAACGCACTGTAGTACGGATGAGCAGAAAGTCTTATACTGAAGCCGAAGCTCTTTCTCGCCTACCTCATCAAAGCAGTTCTGAATCCGTCTAGAACGGGCGGTGCTAATGACAAGAGGCGGAACGCGACAGTATACCAGCATCTTCGTGGTGCTCCATCTCGTCCAAGCCAGAAGCTGCACATCGATCGGATTCGGTATCCAGTCGGAAGGAATCCAGGCCGAGTGTTTGTGAGTGGCGGCCGACGCGACGATGTGTGTGAGCTGCGGCGTCGTCGTCGTCGTCGCCGTATGACTTCCAAGAGCGTAAGGGGGGCGATCCAGGTTTAATATGCCACGAGGTAGTTGCGGCGAGAAGAGGCCCCAAAAGCGAGATACGAAGTTCCCACAGACCCGATGCATAACAACCTGCTGAGAGACCAATCGCAATTCGATGATATGTGCGCCTTAAGAGACGGCTTACAAACTGTACCTGCGATGTCACTACCTGGTTGGGCTCTGGCCACGTGGGATAGCCAATCCTCGGTTCTGCGGAACCAATCATGGGTTTCCCTTCAGGTTACGAAAAAATGTGCTGATATCTGATCTCAGGCTGGATGGACGACGGTATGACGTTGCAACGAGGAAGTCTGTGAAGCGAAGAAAGACGGTCATGTGGACCACGTTACCATGTTTCTTCGAAGCCGAATGACTTTGACTAGAAATGGAGAGTTACGCAAGGCTGGCGGAGTCTCACACGGTGGTTAGGTTACACGCTCTTAGCTGTACAACATCCAGTGAGTGAGGGGGGCTATTCTCAACACCATGAGCCGAGCTTTCTGGGCCCGATTCTTGGCGCCTCATCGATTATTGGTAAGCGGAAGCCTACAAGATGAAGGCCCTTTTGAACGAGAGCACGTGGAAGAAGACTCTCACCTTTAGAGGTTATTGGGATATTGCGAGTATTAGCGCGCCCGCGGGCGCGGGCGCAGGTAGCGCAGCAGAATAGCCCGGGCAGTATAGAGCATAAGCCTCCTATCTACACCACCACCCTCTAGCCCTCCTATAAATACTCCTAACTTAAACCTTTTGATAATATTAGTTTAATCCCTACTTTATATATGATTATACCTATTATATACTCAGTAATACTAATACTAATTAGTAGTTAACTTTATTATTATATTACTCGAAATATTGTAGATTAATAAGGTGATTTCTAAAGAGAAAGTTTTCTTAAGTAAGTATAGATTTTATAATCTTATAGTAAATAAACTTATTATACTACTTAGAGAATCTCTTAATCCTCGGCGAGCTGCTGATGTGCCCCGTTCCCCAAAGCAGCAACACATCTAGATCCGATAGTGAGGCGAGCACTTCATTTTATAGAGCAGACACACTGAGAGATGTATGCGGGTGGCAGAAATCAGCTTCCGCAGACATGTTTTACGATCGAAAAGGGGTTCCCTCCTCTTATCGCTGCAAAACGAAACGACTCATACACGGAAACCGATCAGGGAGTTGCGACGGAGACACCAGGAGCAATGGGGGTTGTTTATCGGCGGCCAAAAAAGAGCTTCGCTGATGTGACCTCATGCTCAAAAAGAGAACCCAACACATGCGTGTCAGTATATCTCTCATCATATCATCGATAACATCGCACAAATGGGAGAAGAAAGATGCGACTCTGACTGATGTTGAGGAGTGAAGTCTTGAGGGCAGATGATCAAGCTCACCCAGAGCCCCGGGGATCCCAGCTCCCGTGGGGACGGGCCAGACCAATTGCGGCGACGAGTTCAACGACGAAAGAAGTTGAGCCAAAAGGCAAAAACTCGGACGATGTCGTCAGCAGCGCGATTCCACCCGCCGTCTGGCGCATCGGCATACTGAAGTATTCTGCGTGCGTAAGGCTTGTAAGTTCTTTCCCCTCCCGCACCGAGTCAATCATCCTAAAGTCCCAACCCCTCCCCTCCTCTCCCATCAGGGGCGGAGTCCTTAATACTTCAAACCTGGCGGTGGTTGTGACTATTCTTCGATGTCAAGAGTGCGAACGTTTGAGGAGAGTGCTGGGAACATTGTTGTTTATCCATTCAATTAATTATGTAACCCTGCGCCTTGAAGGAGACATTACTACCCATGGCAAGAACGACAGGTTATGATCATTAAAAAAAGCTTCCGCTCATCCGCATTAAGTCTAATTGTCCAACGTAAATCATCCAAGCCCATACATAGGACGGAGGCTCCGTTCCTACATAGTGGCGACTATGACATCTGTTCAGAGGGCAGCAACAATACCGAACAGAGCGGCAACGGCAACGCCGCCGACGGCAGCGGAACCGTGCGAAGCAGCACCAGTAGCAGAAGCAGGAGCGCTGGCACCGGTACCGGTGGCGGTGCGGGTAGCGGAAGCAGCGTGGGTGCCGGACGGCGTGGTAGAGGCACCGGTCGCGTTGCGGGAGGCAGAAGCGACAGCGGACGGGGCGGAGGTAGCAGCCGAGGCGGCGCGGGAGGCGGAAGCGGGAGCGGAAACGGAAGCGGAAGCGGGAGCGCTGACGGGAGGGGCGACGGGAGGGGCGGCGACAGAGCCGGTGGCACTGGGCCTCGCGGAGCCGGAGCCGGCGCTGGCGGTGGCCAGAAATCTCTTGCAAGCGTCGGCGGCGGCGGCCTGGGCCTTGCCGAGATCCTCAGAGCTGCAGGCCGAGAGCAGGCAGGGAGCGACGGCGGGGACAAGGGCCTCCTGCTTGTCGGCGGCGCACTGGCAGGCGGTGTCGGTCAGGGCGCAGCCGACCTTGGGAATGGCGTCCTGAAGGCAGGGGAGCTGTGAACACCCGTGTTAGTTAAGGCGGGTACCGGAATGACGAACGAGATATCAACGTACAGCGCATTGGGGCACACCCGAGAAGTCCTGAGCGGCGACGAGGCCAGCGGCGAAGAGGGCGAGGGTAAACTTCATTTTGACTTGTGTGTTGGTGGTTGACGGATTGTACAACGAGGTTGCGCTGGTTCGACGAGGGTATTGTACAGACGGACGGACGACGTTGGGACTGATTTCGAGACGTGGGCGAACAAGGCAAAACGAAATTGCGAGGAAGAAGGGAAGGGGTGATAATAAATATGCAGCAGCTAGCTCACCCTCCGACCTCGCCGGCAAGCCACGACTCTCACGTACGGAGAACCCCTGCCGAGACCACGCCCGTCTCCAAGGAACCGTCTCCCCCAATTCTAATTCCTTCCACCTCGCAAAGCTTATTCAAGGTATCCGCTCCGAAAACCCGCGGCGCGATTGGAGAGCGTGAGGAGGGCGACAGCTTATTTGGGTATAGCCATCTCTTTAAGGTTTGGGTTGTTGCTAGGGCCTACACTAGTGTAGAGGAGAAGGCCACCAAGCTGGACCTGGACTTCAACATGGGTTCTCTGGCCAGGAACATGCAACCATGTTTGTCAACTGGGAGAAGAGGAAGGCCTTTCCCACTGGTGGCACTACAGTAGGGTGACATCCAACTGACTCCTCGAGTGCTTGGCTTCTTGGAACGCCGCAGAAAGATTGTTTTTCCTTCCTTTCTCTGTTGGAGACGCCTGGAAGTCCTCGCAGAGGCAAGGCCGCCGTCGTCGTCGTTCCCAGCCGTAAGTGTATGGCTTGAACATGTAGCTAATCTGCAGGTCCCCAAGACAGCTCCCGGGTATTATCCCAAGGAACACAAAGAACAGAGAGCTAGATGCAAAGGCCGTGCATTTTGATTGGATGACAGGTGCTTGAGGGAACGTGCCAGCAGCAGCGCAACGCACGCGCTGAGGAGGCTTGGGTGGCGGGCGTCTGGCTGTGTTGAGACATTGGATGGATTGACGCCTCTTTCAGCTAGCACTCGAGTACTGCGATGGCCAGCTAGTCGTCTGCCCAATGGCAGATATTACGTATACCGTGAACAGGTCGCAGCGAAGGTCTCAACTCCAAGCGTCGGGTTTCGAGTAGAAGACACGCCGTCACGGTAGCATGAGGTTGTGTTGTTGGTGGAAGATGCTCTGACTGCCGGCTGGGTTGACATGACATGGCACGAGGTGATATGGGAACAGGGGCGGGGCTGGTAATGTGGGGGGGAAAATTGAAAAACAAAAAGTGGGAAGAGCCCACCATGCGCCGAACTTCGTCCCAGAAGAGAAGGAGGACGGGACCCGCGATAAACATCTGATTGCACCAAGTAAAACAGAGTTCGTACCAGGCAGTATCTTCCTTGCAACCAAACATGTCCGGACAACCCGGTGCAGAGGAGGATGCCAGGATGGAGACTTTAATCATGTTATGGGTCTTGTAAAAAGGTTAATAAAACAAACATTACTGCGGTAATTTGTAAACCTTCAGATCCGCCTTATCAGCGGTGTGAATTGTTCCTCCAATCTTCCGCCCCAACATCGGCAACCCGAGTCTGTTTACGGGTAGTATAAGGCGATATTCCCAAATATTGCCTTGGTTCCCCCTTTCTGTTTCTCTCTGCTGATTCCAAGACAAGGGAGAAACCCGATACCTATGGATAACAACCACTGAACAGAAACAACTCAAAAGCCTCCTGCCCGAGAAGCGTTCCTGCATCTCCTCTTGTCGATCCGCTGGGCGCATTCTCCACCCGACAGCTTGAACCCCAAGTCCGTCGTGCGGGCTGCTGCTTTGCGGCTTGCGCGGCTAATTATGCCTGGATTCCCGTCTGGACCGCGGCTCCCCGCAACAGCGCTACCCCGGCATCGAGCTGCTTTCTCCTCGCAGCGATTACCTTACCTATCACAACAATCAGACGCCGACGACCCACTCTTTTACTCGCTGTAATTTCTGTAATTTGTACAGCGTTCCCAGCCGTCCCATTTTTGCATGCCGCTGCGATTGGTTCTCTCCAGACTCTTCTCCAACATTCCCCGCGCAGAAACCGGCTCAGACGCCAAATACGGTCGGCTTGTCAACGACCACTCTCCGCAACCCGAACTGACAGCGGGTTCCTCAAGCTGTAGCTTCTCTAAGAGTAACACGCTTGTTGCCGATGAGCTCGATCCATTTCTGAGCTTTGTGAGTGACATCTTGGTTCTTGAGAACAGGATTCCTGATGAAGTTTGGCACCCGCTTGATAAATTGTAGCAGCTTCTCAACTAGCTCCAAGATCTCGTCTTTGGGCAACCCAGTGAGCGCAACGGCACTCGACATGTACTAGGTGAACCGGACGAACTAACTCGTATGCCTGGGCTTCAGTCGGGTATGGAGCGAAACGATTGCAGACGAACAGCGAAGAGGCTAAAGTCTTGTGCTATCCGTAGCTGGGAACTCTCTGCCAGTATTTTTGGCGATCATCTCGTCGCGCCTCCATGAGAGACAAATTTCACCGTTGGGCATGGGAAGGTTGAAATGCCGGACCATCAAGTCAGCGAGATGAGCAAGCTCTACTCGGAAGCGGATGAAGGCAGTGACATCAACTTCCGGGCGGAAGACTAGAGTCTCCAACCCGTTGGGATTTCGCGCCGTTGGTTTCAAAAGACTCTTCAATCTGACGTTTCGACCGCGGCACCAATCCCCGGGACAAGTTGTCAGGAGTGCAGCAATGCCCGACGTCCGTTCGCGTCTTTCCGAGGCAATCTCTTCGCTGCCAACGGAGGAAGCCGTTTGGAGCATATCCCATCGGCACTTGAAATACTCTTAAGGATCTCCCCGACCGCTTCCAACATCTGCTCCAATAGTCATCCTCAGTCCTGAATGAGAAGCTCTGTCGACCCCAGGTCTCTCCGCTGCAAGCCTCGTTTACTGCCGCGTGAAACGCGTCACGGAGTTCTGTTTGCTCCTCGCTCGGCTGTTCGTCGCTGTCGTCGTCGAAACCCTCCGCCGAGCGGCAAGGCAATGAGAGAGTCTTGATGATGGACTACGCGAAGACTTACCCGCACATCTGGGCCGCGTGCGATACGATCCAACCATCGACGAGGCCAGTTGCGTAGTGTCGAGAGGTAAACGGTCGGGTTTGGAGAGATCTGCATCATCCCACCCGCCAGAGAGACAGTTCGTCGAGATAAGGGTTGCACGAAAGCCGTCCGCGATGGCCGTCTTGAGCCATCTAAAGTCCAGTACTACGTTGCGTTTCCGTGCTTTCAGGAAACATCCGAAAATACTGAACGCAAAGCCGAACACCACTAGGAGTAAGGGTTTTTCGCGACGTGCTGCTTTTTCTGATGCCTCTTTGACGTGTTGCAGGTAAAGCGCGATTATGCTCTCCGGCTCAACGACCGTTACAGGTGACAACTGGCCGCTCTCGAGCAACGGCTTGCTCAAGACGACCTCCGACTGTCAAAGACATCATCCCCATGTGAATAGTCACCGTTCCGGGCGATAAGCTCGCGTCGGACATGCCGCCGTGAGCCAGTGTTGCTCAGGACCGAGATCCTTCAGGACGTAGTTGAATGCGTAGAAGTCAGAGAGGATCCTTCCATCCTTGTGGTTTGCACCTGATCCGAGATCCGGTGATGCTGCTGCAACAATGACTGTGTCACGGTTGACATCCGGCGGAGTTCTGGTTCTGACGCAAGAAGGCCGAAGGCCGAAGATTGCGTGGTTCGTGAAGCTTGGTCGTCCTAGTTACGATGGTTTCTTCAGGTAGTTGCTGTGGTTGGTCAGTGACGGTTTGGTCGAGAGATCGGAATTTTAATGAAATTGAAGGGGTAGTAAGAGAGTCTTGTAGTCCGGCTGGATGGGAAGGAGCGAGGAACAGTTCTCCACTTGCACAGCTAATTGCTGCCTGCTACCTATCTCCACTCCCAGGCGAGAGAATTCACGTTGAGGCGGAGTCGATCTCATTACGTCGAACGGTAGGTCTTGCTGTTTTCACCTGGTTCGCTTCCACATCCAGAAATAGTCGATTTCACCGTTGTCGTCTCTGCTTTCGTCCACCTAGAGCTAGCTTCACACTCGGGATTTGGCGAGAAACAAGAAAAACCGGCTCGAGACACCAATAGCAGTTGTTGAACCGGTTTCTTTGTGCCCGCGAATGAGCGAGCACCAGAACGAGGACTTCGGTAAGATGCCCGATGTGAGTTGTTTCCCAGAGGGCCGGGTCATACGCCGCCGGTTTTCAGCCACCAATTTCCCTCCTCTCACCGTTTGCGTATAACGAGGCGCCCTAGATCACGTTGGGGAAGACCGGTTCATCCGCAAGATGGATAGATGGCCTTCTTCTCGGTTCCGTGGCGGCAATGTGTAAAAATAGCCTCGTCAACCGTTCCATCCCTCAGGCCACATGTGCTCAGCTCGGTCCTAGCATGACCGGCATGTATGTGTGCATGGAAGCCATCGCCAAACACGGGTTGGACAACGCCAATCGCTTCCGGGCCTTCTTACGCCATACGGGCAATGTTCTTTAGTTGCTCAAGAAATGGTTCAGTCGAACGAATGCCACATCGGCTCCTTGGAACCTCTGGGAAGGAAACAGCGTTGCCTTAATTCGCATGGGTGGGAATGGCAGTAAGGCAACGTCAACTTGTTGGCTTGGTCAAAACGACCAAGTGATGTGTACTTGCTGGACGGGCAAGACGGGCTTCATTGTCTGAAACCCCCGAAAAATGGTCCTGGTCTCTTCCAATGTTTCCGCCAGCTGGGCTGAAGGAATAGGGAACTGGACCACAGGATGATCCGGAACAATCGGCCAGCGAGGTCGCGAATGGTTGCTCTGGGCCCCGGCAATGTGTTTGTTCGCGCCGGCTTGGGTGCCCGCTCTATTCAGGGGATGGCTCCAATCGAAGGCATGATATAACCCATATTTCTGTCGCTTC
This sequence comes from Colletotrichum euphorbiae, assembly GCA_037178605.1. Classification (NCBI taxonomy): domain Eukaryota; kingdom Fungi; phylum Ascomycota; class Sordariomycetes; order Glomerellales; family Glomerellaceae; genus Colletotrichum; species Colletotrichum euphorbiae. The sequence goes on from JAXCEF010000004.1 coordinate 328,699, forward strand.
AACAACGCTATTCCTGTTCCTGTTCGCGCTAATAGCCCACCGGCGACGTGGACTGCCGCCTGAGGCGCGCCAACAGAAACGCCGCTTGCCCTTTTTGGAGAGAGCCGCTGGACGTCGCGACTTCCATCTCTCCTGAACTCCGCTCACCACAAAGCCGTTAGCTTCTCACCCATTCACTATAACACATCGTCACCACTAAGGTAACCCTCACGCCTTTTGTGGGCGCCAATGGCTTCTACGCTTCCGACACTCACCTCCCCCCCTGCGAAGGTAGCCCATCATGGGGGAAATTATGCAGACGCCTCTGAGGCTACGCTCGGTGCAGACAGTCCGTGGTTGCCTTTGGGCACTGCTCTTCGACCTTCTTCCCTGATGAAGTTAGTAGCTTCATCGCCGTCCGCCTGTCTGCTGGCAGAAGACAGTTGGGGATATGAATGGCTGCCATCCTCTCGCTACTCTCCCCTTCTTGTGGTTCCTCACCTCATCTCTGTCCTGTCAAGAAAGCCAGAGACGACGGCTCCAGTCGTGCAAACATCTTGTTTGCGTCCTTTCGTTGGTCTTGGATCATCACCACACTCTTTCATTGACTTCGGTCACCATACAGTCGCTATTCGCTTACGGATACACACTCTTTAATATCCTAATACTACCCTGAGAAATGCACTTCACGACATCGTTCCTGGCCACGGCTGCGGCCGTCGCCTCAGCTCTGGCCCACAACCTCGAGACGTCGACAAGCGTCACAGCCTCCCCTTACTTGGGTGGACTCAACCTGTACTGGGGACAGTATGGACAACCTGACGACAGGCTTTCCGCATACTGCGATGCTCCCGGCGTGACGTCCGTTTCCCTCTCTTTCGTAACCTACAGCCCAAAGTTCGGCGGTGGCTACCCCGGCACAAACTTCGCTGGCCACTGCGGATTCGAAATGTTCTTCACCATCCCCCTGACCGGCGTGACTACCAAAGTCATCATGAACTGCGACAACATGAAGCAGGACATCAAGTACTGCCAAGGCAGGGGTGTAAAGGTTCTGCTCAGCGTCGGTGGTCAGTGTGACACCACTTTGACCGGCGGCAACGGCTGCCCCTACGACGTCGATACCGAGGCAGACGGCGATGCATTTGGTGAGCTTCTGCACAAGATGTACGGTCCTTATGATGCGAGCTGGACTGGACCCCGCCCATTCGACATCAGCGCAACTGAACACATTGCTGTCGACGGTTTCGATATTGACCTCGAGTTCAAGTACAGTAAGTCGATCATCGTCTTTACATCCATGGCCATTCTAACTAATATCCTCTAGCCGATTTCAAGCCCTACATCAACTTGGTTGAAAAGCTTCGAAGCTGCGGCGTCTACTACATCACCGCCGCTCCTCAGTGTCCGACCGGAGATCAGTGGTTCCACATGAAGGCCCTGATCTACGCCGTCAAGTTCGACGCGCTCTTCATCCAGTTCTACAACAACCCTGGTTGCCAGATCTCCGACACCCCCAACTACGAGGACTGGGAGGTCTTCATCTCTGAGACCTCCGAGAGCAAGGATGCTAAGCTCTACCTCGGTGTTCTGGCCAGCCCTGCTGCTGGCTGGGCCGGCTACGTTCCCCCTTCGACCGTCAAGGACTTGATCTGCAAGGTCAAGAGCAAGGCGCACTTTGGTGGTGTCTCCGTCTGGGATGCCAGCCGCGGCGGCATGAACCTCATCGGTGGCCAGGCTTTCCACGTGGCTGTCTCTGATGCTTTGAAGTATGGCTGCGACGATATTCCTCCCAACAGCGCCTCCATCTCCGCTTCTGCCTCCGCTGCTGCCTCTATTCCTGGCGGTGCGTCCATCCCCGGCGGTGCTTCTGTGTCTGCTGCCGCCTCCGCTAGCGCATCTGGTGCCCTTGTCAACACCTTGACCGTCTCCGCTTCGGGATCTGTCAACGGCGCTGCAAGCGGCTCCGCCTCTGGTGGCGTGTTTAACTCTGTTGCAGCCTCCGGGTCTCCATCTGCCTCTGGCAGTATTCCGGCATCTGGCAGCGTGCCCGACGTCGCTGCTACCAACACGTACACTATCTCTGTCAGTGGTGCCGTCGGCGGCTCAGCTTCCGCGACCAATACCATCTCTGCCGCCGCCAGCGTCAGTGCCTCTGCGTCGGTCGCTGCTTCAGGATCCGTTTCTGGCGCAGCCTCTGCCACAGATGTGTGTGAGGAGGACAACGATGGCTTCCCCTCTGGAACGGCGAGCAGGTCTGCTGCCGCCTCTGGAGTCTCCGGTAGCGTAAGTGGTGCTGCTACGGGTTCTCCTAACGGCACCAACGGTTCTGGCTCCGCCAACGGAACTGTTACTCTGATCGTTACTCCTTTCCTCACCGGTCAAGCGAGTGCGACTGCCACCGTTTCTGCGTCAAACCAGGTCGTTACAACAGGGCCAAACGCTGTAAATGGTACTGTCCTGCCTGTGCCTACCCCTGTTGGCGCTGATGACGACAACTCGGTTTCTGGATCCGCTAAGGGTACTGCCACAGGCTCTCTCAGCGTTACCGGATTTCTCTCTGAATCTCTCTCAGGCCAAGCTACTGCTACTGGTTCCGGCTCCGGCGTCTCTGCGTCCGGAAGTGCCTCCGTTGGCACTGACTTGCCTCTGCCCACCCCCGTTGACACTGCTCTGCCTACCCCTGCTGGCTCCGATAACAACTCAGCCTCTGGATCTGTCAAGCCCATCGCAACGGGCTCTGGCGCTACTGGCTCCGTGACGGACGCCGCCAAGGACACCCTCACTGCTTCTCAGGCAATGACTACGAGCACCGTATTCACCACATCGGTCTACACCGTCACCTCTTGCGCCTCTACAGTGACCAACTGTCCCGTTGGCCAGCTTGCCACCGCAACAATCGCATTGTACACCACCATTTGTCCTGTCAGTGCTGTCTCAACTGCGGTCGCCACGCCAGTTACTACGCAATGGACTACCAGCACCGCTTACGCGACGAAGATCTACACGGTGACCTCTTGCGCCGCAACCGTGACCAACTGCCCCGTTGGCCAAGTTACCACGAATGTCGTTCCGTGGTACACGACCATCTGCCCTGTTACTGCCGCAACGGCCACCCCTAGCAAGCCGTCTACCAAGGTTCCCGAGAGCCCCAAGTCGGCCAAGACCACCGATGAAAACAGCCCTCAAACCACCACTCCTGTCCAAGGAGGTAACAAGAATGTTCCTCAGCCGTCTGGTAGTGGTCCCGAGGGCAACGACGATGTTCCCAAGCCTACCGGCCCCACCGGCGGTCAGGGTGGAAATCAGCCTTCGGGTGGTGTTCCCACTGGCACCAAGCCGACTACGACACCTGTCGGCACCGCTGATAAGTGCACCGGCGCTAATTGCCCAGGTAACGGGGGCAAAGATGGTGGTCACAACGGTGGAAAGGACTCTACGACGACGTTGGAGAAGATCCTGACTATTCCCGTCACCGCTGTGATCAAGGCCAACTCCACTCTTCGGGCCACCGGCACCGGCACTCCCAACAAGCCTACGTCCGGATTTACCACCTCCACTCCGGTGCTGAGTAAGCCTGTACAGGCCGGCGCCGGCAAGGTTGGTGCCTTCGGTTTCGCGGGCTTTGCCGCAGTTGCTGTTGCTTTCCTTTCGTAATGTGTCATGTCTAATGTCTGTATTTACGAATCCGAAGTTAGATGATGGCGGTTCATGGCTAATATTTTTCATATTACTTTGGATATGCAAAATGAGCCTCGTTCTCAAGATCGCTCGGGCATGGCGTTGGGCTTTGGGATATCTTAGCTCGTAAACAAGAATCTTATTTCCACGCACGATCACCTCTGTTGAGCAAAGCCCGTGTTTCTGGTAAAGCCATAATTAAAACATGAGAGAGTCGCGGCGTCGGGTCGTTCGCGACGTTCGGATGGAAGTTTCTGGCATCGCTTATCGACCGAGAAGCGCCGATAAGGTGCTAAGGTACTCAAGGCAAGGTAGGTAGCCAACAAGTCAACAAGTCTGGTCCTGAACTCAGGTCAGGTAGCATGCTCACACGGCAACGGGAGTGTACCACTTCCGGGTTGCTACCGTACGTGCTTCAATGAGAGTGCCATATGCAAAAAGCCCTAGAAGGCGGGGTTGCTCAATTTTCTTCGATAAAGATACACTCATGATGAAGTTCTCGATACAATGTCTGACAAGGACTCGAGTAACGGTTGTTTTGCCAAAAATACCTTCCTATTCCTAATCAGGGCGCATGACCATTACTTGGACCTACGCCACAGGCACCCCGATGCATATGTCTGCAGCAGTTGCAGGTGCACGGGACTGGCAATGGTAGGAGGGTCGCCTAAACTCCGCGTGCATGGGAGAGAACATGACGGCCTGCCACTGGCGGACAATTTACCCCACCTGAACCCCACCCACATCCACCTTTGACGAACGTCATTTCTGGATTGCTGCAAGGAAGGAGCGAGAAGAGGGGCGGCGCTGAAGGCTAAAGAAAATAGGCGCTGTTCCAAGCGTTGTCGAGGCCAGATTCGATTGGGGCTATGTCTGGGTAGCATGCAGATATCCGCTCCTTAGGGTGAATTGTGATGTCGCTCGTCCAGCTTTGTGTGTACCTACTATGTAGTGTGAAATCAGGTCGGGTGGCATAGGGGCTGAGTAGTTTCTTTGCCTCTGCGAGTGAATCACCTCCATCCTCACCTCATCCTGCTTTCTTTCTTCCTCCTGTCCTGCCATCACATCACCGTCGTCCTTGGGCTCCCCACGCACACCTTCGCCAGTGCTGTCGCTGACTGAAGCACGTCACATATTTTCCCCAAATATTATCCAATCCCCCCATCTTTCACGTCCCTCCCTCCCTTCCAACCCCCCCTGACCTATCAACGGGTCCGAGTACGCACTATATGCCCCAAGCATAAACTGCAATTCCTTGTTCACCTGGCGCTCCATCCATTACATACTTACTTACATATAAACTCACACTATCTTACGAGGGGAGTGGGGAACCCACCTTTTGGCCCACTGTTGCTGTGCTGCTGTCCTGTGAAGCTTGGCTTCTCCATCGCTCCAGCTGCTGCCGCTCTCCAAAATGTCGGAAGCTGGTGATAGGTAAGTTTGACGCCTTTCCTCCCTGACTCTGCCAGCATTCGGCTGGCATGCTTCCGATGGGCTTCTGGCTCGCGCCCTGAGACAACCATCTCCCGTCGCTGCATAGCCTTCCACGCGTTCTGCAGCGCCGCAACAACATTCGCTGTCCCGGCCCGATTTTGCACCTTGGCGGCGGATAGGATAGCTGACCTCTCTTGACTCTGCAGCACCCACAAGCGGTCAAAGTCGGCCGCTGCCCTCTCCCTACTTCGAAGAAACCATTCCCGTAGCGACGAAGATCCTCCCAACTCAGACGACGGTGCGCCGCTGACGTCGCCTACCTCAGCAACGACATCCCAGACGAACATATCCATGGCCCAAAACGCCGCCCGCGGCGTCTCCGCCTCCCGCCTTTCAACAACATCCCCTTCATTGGGCCGAACCCTATCGCACAATAGTCCACCCACTGTTTCGACATCCAAGATGAGCAGCGTCAGCGTCGGGAGCGAGAAGGGTGTTTCCCTCGAGCAGTCCGTTCGCAAGTTCCGCATCGTCGAAGCCTTGCGGAGCGGCGACACTGCATCCATCTCTCGAGCCATACGGGACACCGCTGAAGGCGGCCCGCGCACGAGCATCTCCTCTATCAACACTGTCAGTGGCGGCCTTGACGACACCACTGTTCTGCATCTCGCAATTCAATGCGCCGAAATTCAAGTCGTCGAATACGTCCTGTCTGATGGTGCGGGCATCCTCGACATCAACGCCAGAGACAAAGATGGCAATACCCCGCTGCACGTCGCCGCCATCCAGGGTCGGACCCAGGTCGTAAAGCTGCTCCTCGAGCAAAAAGACATCAACGATGCTGTTGCCAACTACAAGGGCCAGCTGCCAATTGACGTCGCCAGAAATCCCGACATTTTCCAGCAGCTGCAGCTCTCCCGCTCGCTGTTCGCCGAGAACAAGGTCAGGCAGATTCAGAGTCTGATTGCTCAAAACGACTACAAGGCGTTGGAGACGGTTCTGGAGGAGCCCCGTCTGAAGCAGATCCTCGACATCAACAGCAGTGAGTTCGCGACCGAACCGACAACAGTCCAAGCTGGCGGCACACTGCTTCACGAGGCCGCGCGCAAGAAGAACACTCAGCTGATCCAGGTGCTCCTGCTCCACGGAGCGGATCCCTTCCGCAGAGATCGTAAAGGCAAGCTTCCCCAAGACGTTACAAAAGACGATGTCACGAGGGCAATGCTCAAGCGATCCCCGGCTGCCGTCGCGGCGCAGAGAGGCATCCAAGAGAAGGCTGTTCTCGGGCAGGCGGCATCCCAGGGCGCTGGAGCTGCCGCCTCCGGGGACCCAGTGGCGGGGCGCGAGGCTCGAGAGATGAAGGGATACCTGAAGAAGTGGACCAACTACCGCAAGGGTTACCAACTTCGATGGTTCGTTCTCGAAGACGGTGTCTTGAGCTACTACAAGCATCAGGACGACGCCGGTTCTGCTTGCCGTGGTGCTATCAATACTCGCATCGCTAAGCTACACATGAGCGCCGACGAAAAGACAAAGTTCGAGATTATTGGAAAGTCCTCAGTGAAGTACACTCTGAAGGCCAACCACGAAGTCGAGGCTAAGCGCTGGTTCTGGGCCCTGAACAACTCGATCCAATGGACGAAGGACCAGGCCAAGGAAGAGGAGCGTCAGCGCGCTCGCGGCGCCGAGCTCTTGAGGCAAGCAAAGGCCGAACAGGCTGGGAAATCGCCCGAATTATCGATCAACGAGGCTCAGTGCGAGAGTGCCAGTATCGCCGACACCAAACGAAGTAGCGTCCAGATTCCGAGAACACAATCGCAGACTAAGATGTCGGTGCCAAAGAGCGACTTTGCCGGTGCCAGCACCATCGCTAGCAACGATGATGAGTTCGCAGACGCTGCCACGGATGCCGGAATGTCAAGGGCTGCTGGAAATGGCCACCAAAACCACGATGACGACGACGACGAGTTTGAGGATGTCAGCAGTCACGAAGAGCCTACAGTCAGCAAGGATGCCTTCAACATCACCGCTCAGTCCGCCAAACTCCAACTCGATACTCTGTCTGCGGTCAATGCCGCAATGCTTTCTGAGGCGGCAAAGAATCCCAACACCACCGTCTCTGACGCCAAGGTTGCTCAGGCACTTTCCACATACGATGCCGCTCTGAGAAGTTTGACGGGACTCATCGGAGACCTCATGCGAATCTCAAAAGACCGCGATGCGTACTGGCAGTACCGGTTGGAACGAGAGACGGATATGCGTCGCATGTGGGAGGAGAGTATGGCGAAGGTCGCCAAGGAGCAAGAAATCCTTGAAGAGCGTGTTAATCAGGCCGAGCAGAAGCGCAAGGCTGCAAAGCGTGCTCTCCGTGAAGTCATGAGCGAGTCACCAGTCGGTGCTAACCAGAAGGAGGGCCAGGGTGATGGTACTACCACTATCGAGGCAGCAGTCGGAGCCGACAACGACCTCGACGCACCGCCAAAATCCCCTACTAGGAGTCTTTCCAGGAAAAAGACAGCACTTCAGGACATTGCTCTCTCTGACTCTGAGACGGAGGACGAGGATGAGTTCTTTGATGCAGTGGATGCCGGCGAGGTTGAGGTCAGCGAGTTGCCGCAATCTGAAGCTATTGGCTCTGTTCAGGAGGAGAAGCAGCAACAGCTTGTTGTCTCTGGCAGCACCGATATCAGCAGTTCATTCAAGGGATATGAAAACGGTATCCGAACGAGGTTGAAGATGGATGCAGATAATAGGCCAAAGATTTCGCTCTGGGTGAGTCCCTCGGATACTGTTGTGAGATATGTCGCGCTAACAATATCAGGGCATTCTCAAGTCGATGATTGGCAAAGACATGACCAAGATGACTCTACCGGTATCCTTCAATGAGCCGACCTCACTTCTGTACCGTGCTGGTGAGGATATGGAGTACGCCGACCTCTTGGACCAAGCTGCGGATCGATCAGACTCAATTGAGCGTCTAATTTATGTGGCTGCTTTCGCTGCCAGCGAGTACGCTTCCACAATTGGCCGTGTTGCGAAGCCCTTCAATCCTCTGCTCGGAGAGACGTTCGAATACGTTCGCCCTGACAAGAACTATCGCTTCTTTATTGAACAGGTCAGCCACCACCCGCCTATTGGCGCTGCCTGGGCCGAATCTCCGAAGTGGACATACTGGGGTGAATCGGCTGTCAACTCCAAATTCTATGGAAAATCTTTCGATATCAACCCTCTTGGCACTTGGTTCCTGAAGCTTCGACCCACGGCCGGAGGCAAGGAAGATTATTACACGTGGAATAAGGTCACTTCGTCCGTCATTGGTATCATCACTGGTAACCCCACCGTCGACAACTACGGTCCCATGGAAGTGAAGAACCACACAACAGGCGAGGTGTGCCTGATGGAGTTCCAGGCGCGTGGATGGAAGGCGTCCAGCGCGTACAAGATTACCGGCAAGGTGCTTGACGCGGATGGCAGAGTGCGTTACAGCTTGGGTGGCAGATGGAACTCGAAGCTGTATGCTCGTCTCACACCTGGATACGAGGCAACCGTTGAAGATCCCGGCGACTCTGCGTCCGTTCACAAGGGTATCTCCTCCGACCCTAACCGGGCATTCCTCATTTGGCAAGCTAATCCCCGTCCGCCCAACATTCCCTTCAATCTCACTCCGTTCGCTATCACTTTCAATCATATCGACGACAAGCTCCGTCCGTGGATTGCACCTACCGACTCGCGTCTGCGTCCAGACCAGCGCGCCATGGAAGACGGCGAGTACGACTTTGCGGCCGAGGAGAAGAAACGTCTTGAGGAGGCACAGCGTGCCCGCAGGAAACAACGTGACGAGAATGGCATCGAGTACAGGCCGGCGTGGTTCGAAAAGGCGACCTGCGAGATCACGGGCGAGTCGTACTGGAAGTTCAATGGCAAGTACTGGGAGCAGAGAGAAAAGGCGGGACCGGAGGGAGACCCGAATGTCGCTTGGGACGGTCTGGAGCCCATCTTCGAACACGCAGACTAGAAGTGTGCAGCAACAAAGAGTGCTCCGAAGCCGGTGCTTAAGACACAATTGGTTCCGAAGCTGCAGCTGTTGGAAGGAGCGAAGATCAGGCGATGGTCTGGGAGGCGGTGAGCACGCCTTGCTTGCTTATGAGCTGTTCAATAGTGTGTCGGGAATAGGTTCGAAGTATGAAAGAAGTAATCACTCGCATTCGGCAACAGAATAGTCTGGAAATCATCGTACTCGCACAAGTATGCTCATGGTCCTTTCTGAAAATTGTTCGGATGGATCAACTTCGTAAAGATGTCCCATGTTGCTCCCTAGTGCGAGTCCTAATAGACGCGTGTTTCTACAACTTTCGCTGCTTGTCATATCGGAAAGTAGGGGGGGAGGGCACAATCCCGCCAAGAAGCTTGTGATGCCGTCGGGACTCGGGACGGTGAGGGAGCGTGCACTCTCGTTCAAGATGAAATGAAAGCCATCCAGTTCACCGAATCCCGGACTGGAAAGCGCGGTACGTAATTACTGTATCCTCATCTTTGGCGCGCCGGGTACCTTGCCTTGGCCCTTACCGGCAGCCCAGGGCAGTGACAAAACCCCTTCTCCACTTTGGACCTCGGCAGTCCCAGGTCCCCCTAAACGTCACGGTTATCCTCTGTCGATGCTACATAATTAGGGGGGCCCATCTACACGAACGTCCACTGTGACCCAAATTCGCGGGACCCACGCTCGACGCTCCTACTTTCATGTTTCATTCCATTCTCATCCACCTTCACTCATCATCGTCGGTCTCGGACGCATTGTGACGGGGAAAATTGGTCGATTTAGACAAGGTATACCTAGCTCGCTTGAGCGAAACGCCACGCGCCTTTGGAACGTCCTTTTCTGTGTTGGTTCGGCGTTGAAATCGGCTTCCTCTCAACACTAAAGACTTAGACAGTAGACGGCGGACAGATTGGACATATCAATTTTGTAATTGGAAAACAAGACAAAATGGCGGCTGGGAGATCAACGATTATGCGGCCTCCGCCTGAGGACCCTAACAAATCCCCGATCGAGAACGTGTTGGAGGTGACGGAGCTCGGCGTCCTGGGGCCGGTGAGTTATCCTTCCATCTCGGCAAAAAGCTCCGATCGCGATTACCACATCAGCGGAAACATTTAGACTAAGATACACTCACAGGACATTTTCACAAACACCCGCCAGCCCTGGCACCCGCCCGGCGCGCGCGGCATCTTCGGCGGCGCCGTCATCGCACAGTGCCTGGCCTCGGCGCAGAAGACGGTGCCCAACGACTTCTTCGTGCACTCGTGCCACTGCTACTTCCTCCTGGCGGGGTCGTCCGAGATCCCGATCCTCTTCCACGTCGAGCGGGTGCGCGACGGGCGCTCCTTCGCGACGCGCACGGTCCAGGCGCGGCAGCGCGGGCGGTGCATCTTCACGACGACCGTCTCTTTCGTCAAGGAGGGCGCGGGCGGCGAGAAGCAGGTGCGGCACGCGGCGCCGCTGCCCGAGGGCGTGAGGCCGCCGCCGGCGGACTGGAAGGGCGAGCCCGAATGGTCGACGCACTCGCCCTTCCAGACCTACCGGATCTCGCTCGTGAGCGACAGAAAGGACGCGGAGCCGCACGAAGTCAAGAGCCGGAACTGGGTGCGCGCGAGGGGCAAGATCAGCGTGAGCGGCGGCCACCAGGCGCACCTCAACGCGCTGGCGTACATGTCGGACAGCTACTTCATCGGGACCGTCGGGCGGATTCACAGGCTGTGGAGGTTCCCCTTCAAGCCCGAGGAGTTGGGGGACCTGCCGCCCGATCTGCGGGAGCAGGTCGAGCGGCTGAACGAGTTCGAGGGAAACACGGAGGGCGGCGGCGTCGAGTACTGGAAGACGAGGCCGCACCTGGGGATGATGGTCAGCCTGGACCACTCGATCTACTTTCACGAGCCGAGGAGGGTGAGGGCCGACGAGTGGATGTTCACGGAGATGGAGAGCCCGTGGAGCGGCGAGGGACGCGGGGTCGTGCTGCAGAAGATTTTTGGCGGGGACGGGACGCTCTTGGCTACTTGTGTGCAAGAGGTAAGTGCACTCACTGTCTGTCTGCTTTGAAAATCGTTTGGAGGGAGTTGTGTGTGCATGCTGACTTGTTTTTGATGCAGGGCGTCGTGAGGTTGAAGCAGGAGGAGGAGGCTGAGAAGGAGGAGCCCAAGTCGAAACTGTGAGGCGGATGCTGTTTTGTGTGGGTGTAGATAAGATGTAACATGTAGTTGGTGCCTCATCTTCGATTCTACATGGTTGGTATAAACTGGCATTCGAGTTTCTTATGACGAAGCTCTACTTAAATTTGTGTAACTTCAAGGACCGCACTTTATTTCTCCAACCACGCGGCTTACAATAACGGCTTTGCATATGATGACAACGGCCGAAAAGACTCTCTTCTCCTGTGTCTATCCACAGTGATTCAATATCAAGGGGTGCTGTTGAATTTATAACGTAGTTGTGGTGAATCCAGGTGTACTGCGGCGTCATATATCATGGTTGCACCTTTTTGCTGTCTAGAGCTACTAGGCATCGATGCAAAACAAATAATCTTTTTGGATTGATAATTTTCTAGACGAGAGCTTCGTGGAGTTAAGATACCTCAATCAGCTATACATCAAACTTGATTCGTAGGAGCAGCTTGCAAGTTGGTGAGTCTACTGACTGACCTTGGAGTCGCTATGGCTGAGTAGTTGCCAGGGTCCTAGACCACCGACTCACGGGTCAGAAACAGTTGTCAAACTGGTTGATATGCTATTTTGTCCAAGACGCGACTACTTTGATGAATGAGAATTGTGGAACCTATAGAGTAGTGATGAATTAATAATAGTGTAGGGACATGTAAGCTCTCTCACTGACACCTTACCTGAGTACCAGGGTTCCCGAGCAGCAAGCCACCCCTGCTGCAACTTTGACTCTGGGCAGTTCAATTCACTGAATTTTTGGGCTTGAGCGACGGGGTCTAACGGAGGCCTCTGATTGGTTGAAATCTCCTAGATAAGTGGGCTATACCTACCCGGGCATGCTACCACGTGATGCCCCCTGATATGGGTGGAGGTTATAGTATATCTATATAGGATTCTACTAAAGCATATTATAATATAGTATAGTTAATTAGATAAGTACTATACTATAGTAGTTTATAGTATATAAGCTACTTGCTACTATTAACTAATAAGCTTAGATTTAAGTTCTAATATAGTAATGCTTTATTAGGTATAAAAGTAATAGTGTAGTTAGTAAGTTTAGAGCTTCCTGATTTTTTTTTCTATGGTTGAGGTTATATAGTTTTAGCGCAGCCTAATTAGGCTTAACCCTACTTACTACCCCACTATTATTAACTTTTTCAGCTAATGTAATTTCACCGGATTTTGGGCCAATTCATGAAATTTCGGAACCCTGCTGAGTACAGAACCCCTCGGCGCCCTCTATTTCCACAAACCACACCCAGGGTAAACCTAAGCACCATCGATAAGATAAGTCTTTTTTGTCTCCAAACTTTACATCTACGAAGAGTCACCACGCGACGACCTTGCAACACGCATTGCCGCTGTGCGAGCGCCATGAACAGCGATGTCGGCCGCAGCTTCTAATTCGAGGCCTCTAAAGTTAGCCTTCGCAAACAAACGAAAACCAGGCGACAATGGACCCGGCAACGGCGGCGGCGGGTGGGCGCAGAAACGCGTCAAGATCCGCCAAGACAGGGAAATCGCAGCCCAGCAGTCCGACGCGGCGCTGAAGGACGGCGAGCTGGACCTCCAAGCGTTCCTAAACGCGCGCGAGTTCGAAATCAAGGCCCTCGAAGAGAGCATGCGGCACACCAAGGGCGAGGCCACGAGCCGTGCCTTTCAACAGGTCCCCCGCGGCATGCGACGGCGGACGGCGAGTCACAACGCGAAGAGGGTCCCGAAAAGGCTGCGGAGGAGGGCGCTGAAGGAGATGGCGGAGGACAACACGCCCGTCGTCATCCCGAGACGCAGGCAGCCCAAGACGACGAGGGCGAGGATCCGCGCAGAGACGGCGAAGAGATTGGGGATTTTGGCGGCGAGGAAGAGAGCGAGGCAGTTGAAGGCGGCGAAAGAGAAGAAACAGACCGAGGGCGACGCAGCTGTTGCGGGCAAGGCGACGGTCGCGACGAGGGCGCCGAGGCCCAAGATACGGCGGAACCAGCTCAACGAACCACCGAAGCGGAAATCCAGGTTCAGAAAGCGCCAGATCAACAAGACGTGGCTGCCGACGCACTTGTGGCATGCGAAGCGGGCTAGGATGACCGAGCCGAAGAGCCCTCTTTGGAGGTTCGCGTTACCTCTGACACCCAACGAGAAGACATACCGGGCGACCCATCGCGCACAGGGAGAGAAGGGCGCGGTCGTGTGGGACACGAGCTACATGAGCACGATTGGGCTCTACGGCTCTGCTAACAGCATAGAGCACGTGTTGCGCAAGGTCGGCCTTACCCAGGAAAGTTGTTGGAACGACAGAGGCACAAGGTGGAGGGCCGGCACGAGGCACTGGAGTGGATTCTTGAGCAAGGAGACCAGGAACACGAGACGGGATATATGCCCAGCTACCGTCCTCTGGAATCCTGAACCTGCTGCAGAAAAAACCGAGAGCGAAGCGCAGTCGAACAAGAGCCAAAGACAAGTCTTTATCAGAGTTCATCCCTCCGCCTTCCTTGACGTCTTCAATGAGCTCCTAGGACTCGTCAAGATGCAGAAACCGAGACCATACATTGAGGATTTACGGTTTGAAATCGGCAGCATCGAGGTCACCGGACCGGCCTCGACAGAGACGCTACTGGGTATACTGCACCCCTACCACACCAAGGAGCAGACCACGGAACAACACGCCGAAATCTTTGGAGCGCTCAGCAGCACGATGAGCCCAGCGACGCTCCCAGCGAACGCCACCCTCGGCTTTTCTGTACTGGATCCCCGTCTCCGATACCCACCAAAGAAGGTGCCCGCCCCCAACGCGGATGACCAGACGGCGCAAAAAAGGTCCCTCGAACTGCTAGCGAAGTGGCCCGCAGACGTCAACCCGAAGCCGTTTGGTCTCTTCGGCAGGGATGCCAGGGCCTCATCGACCCACCTGCCCTCCCAGAAATCAATAGACAAAAGGAAAGGCGCGAGACGTCCGGGAACAGTTCTCGAAGCCTCCGACGTCGACCCGCCGATCCCCGTTCTCCTGTTAGCTTCTCGTTCAAGCGCCGGCACACAAACGCAAGGAAACTGGACACTCCTCGCGCCATGGAGGTGCATCCAACCAATCTGGCACAGTCTCGTGCACTTTCCCCTTTCATCGGGAGGGAATCCCCGATTCTCGGGCCTGGACGAGATCAGACAGGTCGCCTTCGAGCGAAACCTGCCATGCTTCCCCTTCGACTTCCTCGGCACCGACGCTGGCGCAGAGTGGGAGCTTCAAGAGCGTGCCAAGCGAAAACGTGACTGGGACCGTCGGCCGAAGAGCAAACGCGTGGCGTGGGGTTCGCTCGATCTCGGGGCTGGACGTAAAGGAGAGATCGGGGACGGATTCGCTTGCGATGTCGAGTTCCTGTTCCGGGACAAGACCTGGAAGCAGGTGGCGCCATCGGCAGACGAGATGGACGTCGACGTGCCGGCCACCCAAAAGGGGTCGTCCGCAGCAACCTCGGCCAAAGAAGCGCTCAAGGCAATCCACCAAGTCCGGAAGGATTCCTTCAAGGAATACGTCTCATCACCTAACGCCTCACCCTTACCGCCACGGTCCATCATCAACGCCAACATCACCATGCTCAGCCGCGGCGTAGCAACAACCTGCGCCAGAATCTACCGCCTCCCCCCGCGTCCAGAACCGATCCTGCCGGCCTCCTCCGCCCAGGTCCCCGCCACGGCCCTGCCCCCGCCAAAGTCCATCAACGGCCTGCCCGCTGACCTCCGCAGCCAATGGCTCGCGACTCTGCCCGACGCGCCGGCGAGACCGTCCAAGAACCATCAGCAGCAGCAACAGCAGCAGCGCCGGCCCGCCGACGCAGACCCGAAGGCCCGCAAGCAGCGCATCGCCCGCATCCTCGTCAGCACACCGCCGTCCACGCTACTGACGCAGTCGACGACGCAGCCGAAGCCGAATCAGACGAGCATGAACGGGCATCCCCTCGTTCCGAACGAGGAGGATCTCATCGGCTTCGTCACGACTGGCGCGTATTCTCTCAGCGAGGGCAGGGCGACGGCCATCGCCTGTCTTTCGGCGGAGAAGGCTGCGGAGGCGCTGAGGAAAGGGGGCAGGAGGGAAGCGCATTTGTGTATCGTGCGGAACGCTGGTGAGAGCGTGGGCTGGATTGCTCGGTGGGAGGCGCTGTGAAACCTTTTGTTCTGATAGGTTCAGGCAGGGGTTTCGCTGGTTGGATGTCGATCGTACAGTACAATGGAAGTCGGCGGCTGCGGGCCATGGATCTGCGCCCGCCGCGGCGAGATCTGCGCTTCCGCGCTGCATCTGCGAGGCGTGACGTAAAGGCGCACGTTGAACGTATGCAAGGCCATGCAGCTGGCGACAGAGGTTGCAGGGCGTGATTGAAATTGCCCATCCAATATCAAAAGAATCATATCCAGTGCTCAAAAACAAACCAGGAGAACTTGTTTCGTGATTCGAAGGCCTACCTAATCTACCTCGCACATTTCCAATTCTTACACGATGACTACCGAATCCTTCCCCAAGCCAGCGTCGATCACAGGCGGCTGCCTCTGCGGCTCGATCCGCTACCGCGTCGACTTTCCCTCCTCGCACGACTTTGCCTCTGCTGTAAGCTGTGCCCAACTCGTGATTCTCCTTAGATTGAAAAAGAAAAATTTCCTCTTTTCTCTCCCCCTCGGGATGCAGATTTCTGATCCTTCCCACAACAAAGTGTCAAACCTGCCAGTGCACCCAATGTCGCCGCAGCACAGGCTCCCTCTTCTTCTCCATGCACATGGTGAAGAAGAGCGCGTTCGCCTACCTCACCGACACCAAAGAGGCACCGTCGACGCTCAAGTCGTACCGGGCCACGCCGGGCGCGGAGCGCTGCTTCTGTGATGAATGCGGTTCTTTCCTCCTTTGGCAATCAGACGATGAAGACGTCGTCTACCTCGCCGTGGGCGGCATCGACCCGGAATATCTCGTCGGGGAGGAGAGGCAGAAGAACCTCAAGGAGGCGGAGGATCGAAGCCCGGGCTCTGGCGGCGAGGAGGGGAGGGAGAAGCCGGTGGTGGTGTCCGACGGTTATGGAAGAGCGTTGGCCGGCGCGCGCGACCACCACTGGTGCGCCAACGAGATTTCTGGTGTCACCGACGAGATGCTGCGAGGCAAGAAGATGGAGCGAGGATCGGGATGCGGCGTGGTTTTGTACGAGAACTAGAATGTGAGAAAAAAGAAAAAACCACACAGATATTAGTCGGTTATTGTAAATAAAAGAATGCTCATGTCTCTCTTTAACAACTGCACTTCCGACTGCGAGATATCCTGCCTGGTGGTATACCGCTTTGCCTGGGCTGTGGCTCAGTTTCGCAGAAACCGGCCCAAAAACGAAAGAGAAACAAAACTCCTTTTCACATCCTCCTAAAACGCCGTCATTATATTTTCAACAGAGACATGACGCTCCATCAAGACTGGTACTCTTTGTCACAACTTCGTTGTAGCTGGTTCTCGTGCAGCCGAGAATGTGAACACCACTTTAATCCTCTTCACTCACTTCACTCTCCTCTCCGGCATCGCCGCTATTCGCAGCCTCCAACTCCTTCTCCAACTCCGCCTCCAGGTCATCTTCCAGCGCGTCCTCGAAATCGGGCTCCGAGTCGACCTCCATCTGGTCCGCTTCCGGGTCAGCCTCTTCTTGATGCTGGCGCTGCTGGTTGTTGACGGGGCTGGGGAGATTGAAATCGAAGGGGACCTCCTCGTTATCCGACTCGCCGTCCGCGTCATCGGCCTCGGAGTCCCGCAAGAAGTCGGAGAACCGCCGGATGTTGATACCCTGTGAGGGGAATGCGGGAGAAAAGTCCGCCTTCTTGTTCTTGTTCTCGTCGGGGTACTCTATCGTCAAGCCGAAGTCGTCGTCATCGTCGTCGTCTTCCTCATCCGAGCCGATCGCCTTGCGAGGCTTCTTCTTCTTTGGCGTCGATGCCGCCGCGGCCGCCGGGGGTTTTGGCGGCGGTGGAGGCGCGTCGTTGGTGGGTAGCGCGAGCTGGATGCTAACGGGCTCCTTCTTCTTCTGTTGCGCGCGTTTGGGGGCTGCTTTGGGCTTGGCGGCGGTAGGAGCCTTAATTTTGGGTTTCGCAGGGGACTTGTCTGTTGCTAAGGAAGCGGGCGGCGGGGGCTTGGCCGGGGTTGCGGTGATGGAGGTGTCGAGCTGCTCGAACTGCTGGCGCAGGGTCTCGGGGTTGTCGTTGGACGGGGTGCGGGTGAGGTTCATGTGGAAGGTGGAATCGACCTTATCGAGGATGAAGGCCTTGCGGGCCGGGTCGAAGTAGAGGACATATTGGCTGTCGTCCGTGGTGCGCGTGCCAGCGTATGCGTATGTGCCTCCGTTGCCATCAGGGACGGAGAGGTCGAAGTTGGACTTGCTGCCGGGGACTTCGGGTTTTAGTCTGGCTGTCGCTGGCTCTGTGGAAAGTTCGGGCTTGTGATTGTCTGTTGTCATTGGGTTGACTTGTTAGACCCCGTGACAAGATTCGGGAAAGGGAGAAGAAGGAACTCAGTGAGATGTTTCCGAGGGTTACGTACATCGTACAGCGGTAAATACATCCTTCTGGGTGCGGCCGAGCAGCGTGTCGCTCAGGATGACGGGGTATTTGGCCTGTTTGGTCGGGTCGATGAGGCCATTCCCGGCCTTGGGAGCGGCCTTTTCCCTATGGTTTGGGCGAAGAGCCGACATCGTGTATCGTGTGGCGTCTGTCGCTGGAAATTCGAGGTCGTGATGTTACGAGAGAGAGAGCAGGACGGGAAGCCGGTGAGCGTAGTGTAGTGGGAAGTGGGGAGATGGAGCCTTCTAAGACGGATGCGCAATGGAAGAGGGCTAGGGGCTTCCTGGTTCTGCTAATGTCGCCTGCGAACTCTACCTTAGGTTGTTCCGTGCTGTCGCGGGCGGAATGGCCGAGACCGCAGGTGGGTTGCACCACTAAGGCACGTCGGCCGGGCGGCTCAGGACGGTGGGAGGGAGAATAGAGAAATGGGTGCTGGAGATTCGTGGACAAAAATGACTCGAGATGGGATTTTGGGATTGGATAAATCAGAGGTGATCCATTGAAGTCGGCGTGAGTTGAAAAAGTAAAGTCTGGTGGAAACTTGGTAGGATTGATTAGGCGCGGCACCTTAACTGCCCTTTTTTTGGTGAATGGTACCTAAATACGCCTCGCCTGATTCTGCCATCAGTGACTGTAAGACAGGCTAAGCTTGAGCGTCTTCATCAGCGACGACAACAGCGGCCAATTATTGGATGTATCTAAGCCTCATCCTCGTCCCATGGTGACAGAGTCTTATTTCCTTCGGATCGAGAGTCAGCTGGGAAGCGTCAGCGAGGACGAAAGCCACCAAGTACCTTTGTAGGTAAAGTAGGAGTTTTCAAGGTCGCCATTTGCGGCTGAGCTGAGAAGTTGTGATCTCAATTCACGAAATCTGACCACCAGCAATAATAGAAGAGAAACGAAAGATTCGCATTCCCAATACCACGAGGCATTCTTCTCAAGGTCGTTTCTGTCTTCATTGTCGCTCCTGTCACCATCTAGATATTATGATCAGAATTGATGCATAGCAAGAGTATTCACTACCAACGGAAACAACGGCAAATGTAGGAAATTTGACTAGCTATCAACTTGGCTTCTTCTTTAAGCCCTGTCCTGATCACATTAAACCTGCTGGCTTTGAGCTTTTTGAACTCCTGGCCAAACTTGCATCAAACACTTCAGACTAATAATTGAGCCGCCAGTTGGTCCATGAGGGTTTTCAAAGTAAGGTGCGTAACATGTTCAACAGTCACGCGCCAGTTGCAACAGCGTTGTCTTCAATGAGTGTGACCAGCCCCAGATGCCGATAAGATCGAGTTCAGGCTTATCAAATGGCCGCCGCTAGCCGATGCGGAAGCCGGGTTTTACTCGGACTAAAGCCCAGAAGCACCTTGAGCGTTGAGCCAGTGATCTAGCAGGGCATGTGTCCCCACATTCCCCCCCCCCTCCCCCCCAAACTGGCCCAGATTACCGTCAAAGCTCCCCCGCCCGCTGCCCCAGCCCAGGGAGGAGAAGCACCCATCGTACTGCAGTGAAGCCACAGAGAGCTCTTCCAGTGCTCATCGTGGCCCGCCAGGGGTAAGCGCAGACAACCTCGGATCAAGCTGCCACACAAGCTTCGGCAGAGAGCGGCAGACCGTTTCCCTTTCCACCTGAGCGAGCCAAACCAGCCAGAAATCGGCTGCGTAGTGAGAGAATATATCTGTTATCCCTCTCCCTGAAAAGCTTCCTCCCATCTGTCCTGCGTTACCCTCAGCTACCATTGCGAGAGAGCTTCGAGAGACCGACTGTCGATACCAATCCTCAGTGGTATCTTGGCTTCTTTCATCTCACCTCCCAATCAATTGACCTGCATTCACTGCCTCAAGCTCGCGGTCATGTCGGCGGCTGTCAACCGAGGTCTCAGGACTGCGCTGCGTCTCCAATCGCGAAGCCTCCGTCTGTCTACTCCTCTCCGCGCCGGCGTCGCCTCCACTAAGTTTGCCGCCTCTTCGACGACTCGTCCCGCCCCTCAACAATCCCACAACTTTTCAACTGCATCTGCGAGACTGAGCGCTGCACCAACCATGGCCGAGGCACGAGAGTACGATCCCGAGATTACGGATATCGCCAGCTACGTACAAAACTACAACGTCGACTCGGAGCTTGCTGTGAGTACTCGCCTCTCGTCCTACCACCCTTATTCCCCAAGTTGCTCGAGCGACCCGCATCGCCCTCTTTACCCCGCGTCTCAACCAGGTCGCCGCCGCTAACCGCCATTCTCGTGAGAACAGTTCGACACCGCACGATGGGTTTTCCTGGACACTCTCGGTTGCGGTCTTGAAGGTTTGCGCTTCAAGGAGTGCGCCAAGCTCCTGGGACCTGTCGTCCCCGGCACCGTCGTCCCCAATGGCCCCAAGGTCCCTGGTACTGACTTCCAGCTGGATCCAGTCAACGCCGCCTTCAACATTGGTGCCATGATTCGCTGGCTCGACTACAATGATTGCTGGCTCGCTGCTGAATGGGGTCACCCTTCTGACAACTTGGGCGCAATCCTCGCCGTCGCCGACTGGATTACACGCACCAACAAGGCCGGCGGTAACATGGCTGGCGGCAAGCAGTTCACTATCCGCGATGTTCTTGAGGGTATGATCAAGGCGCACGAGATCCAGGGTTGCCTGGCTCTCCTCAACTCGTATAACAAGGTCGGCCTGGACCACGTTGTTCTTGTCAAGGTTGCCAGCACGGCTGTCGTCTCCAAGATGCTCGGCCTCAACGAGAAGCAGATCGCCGACGCTGTCACCCAGGCCTGGGTTGACGGTCAGAGCTTGAGAACCTACCGTCACTCGCCTAACACCATGTCCCGCAAGTCTTGGGCTGCCGGTGATGCCTGCCAACGGGCGGTCAACTTGGCCCTCAAGGTCCTAAAGGGCGAGCAGGGTATCCCTACCGTCCTCTCTGCGCCTGTTTGGGGTTTCTACGACGTCCTCTTCAAGGGCAAGAAGTTCGAGTTCCAGCGCCCCTATGGTAGCTACGTCATGGAGAACGTTCTGTTCAAGGTCTCCTACCCTGGTAAGCTTCACCTCTTTAACCACGAGTGAACGTAGCTGACTGCTATTAGCCGAGTTCCACTCTCAGACTGCCGTCGAGGCTTCGTCCAAGATTCACCAACAACTCAAGTCGATGGGCAAGTCCGCCGCTGACATCAAGGGCGTCACCTGCCGCACGCACGAGGCCTGCATCCGCATCATCGACAAGCAGTTCAAGCCCATGGACAACTTTGCCGACCGTGACCACTGCATCCAGTACATGGCTTCCGTCATGCTTGTCTTCGGCCGTCTTGAGGCTACTGACTACGTCGATGGCAGCGAAGCCGCGACATCTCCCCTCGTCGAATCCCTGCGCCAGAAGATCAAGTGTGTGGAAGACCCGCAGTTCACCAAGGACTACCACGACCCCGCCCTTCGAACCATCTCCAACGCGTTGACGGTAGAGTTGAACGACGGAACCGTGCTCGAGGAGGTTGTCGTCGAGGCGCCTCTGGGACACCGCTTGAGAAGAGAGGAAGCCAAGCCTGAGATCCTGAAGAAGTACAAGAGGCACTTGGAGCCTCACTTCGATGCTGCCAAGGTTAAACAGCTCGTCGATCTCGGCTTGGACCAGAAGAAGTTGGAGGCCACTGCTGTCGATGAGTACGTTGATTTGTATGTCAACAAGAACAGCAAGTTCGTGTAAGCTTTAGGATCTGCAAAGAAAACCCCAAATTTGGACACTATAGATGTTATGGCTTTACAGGATTTAGATTGGGTATCTAACGAATGAATACTTTTCGGCGCTCGCACAAAGAGGTAGTTATCTGACAAGGACGTTCTTGTAATCAATGTCGCTCGTAGCACAGCTTCCGTCGGTCCCGGCTGCCTCACTGTAGGGTTGTACGATACGAGTCTAAGAGCGTATGATCGGTCAATGCGGCACGCCGTGTGGCTCGTGGCTGACGAGAACTTGCAGTGATTTGCAGAGCGCCCATCCCGACCCCGGGTAAGTGCTACTAGCCATGTCGAGGACTCGCGGGTCTCTGCGGCACCGTCAGTCCCCCGGGATTTCGAGGGAGCATGATTGGCTGAGTCGTAAGACAGACGATCGCCAAGCCCCGTTCCCTGAGACGGGATCCCCTGGGTACGGGGGAGAACGGCTAGCTCGGTTCGCATGCTGCGGGCCCTTTCAGGCGATGCAACTGCGTGCGAACGTCCCCGTATGATAATTACGGTACCCGTATATTACCTAAGCCCGCACTGCCTCACCTTGGCCCTCCGCCGAGCGCCACTTTAGTCCGGTCTCTCCTCCTATCGGGCTCGATGTTCAATCCGACGACGTGCGTCTTTGTTTGTTCTGGAAACAACATCGCCACATCGCCTCCTGAGTTTTGTTGAAATCGAACCTGTTTTTTTCTTCTCCCTTTTACGCGGACGACCTTTTTCCATCCCATTACACCGACGAGAAACCGTCATCGCCCTTGACGAACCTCAACGCGCAATCACTCGCAACCCGGCTTACTGAAGCGGGACAGCTTAGTCGCCCAACATGAGCAGCAGACAAGAAATCATCGAGACCAACAGGTCGCTGCGCACCATCAAGAATGTAGGTTCCTTGATACACCTAATCGTCGGTATTGTGGGAAGGAAACAGTGGAATGGTTGGAGAAAAACTGGTACACTCCGTCTGAGCCATGTTTGACAACGGATTCCACGCCCCAACTATTGGATCCAGGAAAGAAACAGGCAGAGCGCATTTCGCTGACGACTTTCTTCATTACAAGGAACTCGAGAATCTTCTCGAGAAGGGCGTCATCACAGAAGACGCCTACGACACCATCCACGCCACCCTCCCCGCCGAGACTCCCCTCCACGGTGCCTCTGCCCGAGCAGGTCCAAACGCCTCCACCCCCGTCCAGAACGCCAACCCGACCGCTCCTCCGACCGACGCCATGGCCGCTCTCAATGTCCAGCCGAACCCCTCCCCGGCGCCGCCGTCCTACGCCCAGACGGGGCCCCCGTCCCTCCCTTCCCGCACGCCGGAGAAGCCCATCCTCGCCCACGCTCGCGCGCTGTACCGTTACGCCGGCCCCGACGCTCGCGACGTCTCGTTCGAGCGCGATGACCGCATCGCCATCCACGAGTACATGAACGCCGACTGGTGGATGGGCCGTAACCTCCGCACCGGCCAGGAGGGCATCTTCCCCAAGACGTACGTCCTCGTCGAGCAGGACTCGGCCAAGGGCGCCTTCGCCCCCCAGCAGGCCCAGTGGGCTCCCCAGCAGCAGCAATACGCCCCTCAGCAGCCCATCTACGGCCAGCCGCCGCAGGGTCCGCCGCCTCAGCAGAACCCCTACAATGCGGGCGCGCCGCCTCAGGCCATTGCGAACGAGCAGACCAACGCCGAGGGCAGCGGCGGCGGCAAGGGCGCCGAGATGGGGAAGAAGTTCGGAAAGAAGCTCGGAAACGCGGCCATCTTTGGTGCCGGTGCCACAATCGGTTCCAACATCGTCAACAGCATCTTCTAGATGTCTTGGTCATGTTGTAAGGCGGATGTTGGCGGGCTGCTGTTCATGATGTTCTGTTGGCTCGCCGAGTCAAGTACAGTCGAGACAGCTACCCTATGAGACGTTGTCGTGTGTGGGAGGTGGACTGTTTTTGTTGTGTTTCTTTTCCCCCGGACGTACCTCCGCAGATGGTGCGGACTTGGACCGGGCACGGCCGCTTGCTGTTCTCTTTGCTGGAGATTTGTTTGATCATTGCGACAGGATGATCGTACGTAACTCGCGCTCGGCACGCTCATTTACACACCTGGGTTTTCTTTTTCAAATAGGTCATCGGGTCACGGCGTTTTAGTGCATATCGGGTATTTTATTATCAAAAAAAAAGACAAAACACTACATAATCCGCTGTCGGGATGTATCCCATTTTGTGACATGACTGCCAGCCCTTCTCTGCTCACCCGTCCCGATTTGGAACGTGGTGGGTGTTTCATCCTAATTAGCCCACTGTTTGAGAGGACTCTTCCGAAACGCTCAACCTGACTGGGTTCAAGAATCAAGTCTATGAAATGAAATCCCTTCTCATGCGAACATCAACTCGGCAGGGGAGTCGACGAACCCAATTTCATCCCCCTCCTCCAAACCTCGGAAACCCGCTGAAGTACGCTTGACATAGAACACCATCACCTCTCTCTCTCCCGCAAGAGTCGGCAGCTTCAGGGCATCGAACTCATCCGAGACAAAGACATCCAAACTCTGCCCACACTTCTTTTTTCCCACCTCTTCCCTTTCGTTGTCGTCGGTTCGACCCGGTCACGGATGGACGTCCGAAGTCCGACATTTGGGTGATGCAAAAGACGGGGCAACAACTCCGACGTCCGACGGACTCGTTGCGAATATACGCCGACCTTGGGCCTTCCCCATGTCCCCTCGCCATCATCCGAAAACACACACACGTCTCCCTGAAGGGTAACCGATTTGCAGAAGCTAGAGGGAAAAAAAAGGGAATAACTCTACAAGTACTGCCGTGCTCGGTGACGCGCGAAGAGCGGCGGTTAAACTGACTGACGACCCGGCGCCCGCGTACAACTACTACTGCCTCCTGCGTATTGTCCTTCTCTTCTACTTGCATTGTGTGCTCAGAGAAGCATAAACGCAGATACCACCCACCACCTATCAGCTCGGGCTTGCTTAATGCGCATCTCACAACTCTACGCACATATGGCAGTAGGCGCATAAAGATTTCGGTTTTTTTTGGGGGGGGGGGGACTATGCTTCTTCGTTCGAGCACCACTTTCGGACCCTGTTCAATTTGGGAAAGAGGAAGCTCTCTGAAGATGCTCATTTCAGTGTTGGTTCATGCCGCAGCTCATTCCACCTCGACAGACAACACAGTTCTTGTCTCAATGATGATAGAACTGGGAGTCTGGTGGCAAAGACAAGTAGTTGGGCGTTGTCGGGGGGGGGGGGGGGGGGCGAAGAACTTTTTGACCACTTACTTTGATGTAGATATGCCGCATGTACAAGACCGAGGACCGAGCAATCCGCTCAATCTCATACACATCCTGTCTCCCCGTCCTTCCCTTTCCCCCACGCTCAAACCAACTTTACCCCAAAGATGCCGCACTGAAGTATACTACACGTTCCGCCATTGTCAAGCATGGATCAGCCCCGATGTTTTTTCTTTTGGGGGGGGGGAGGATGTTCGCAGATGATTTGTGTGGACACACGGCCGTGTCCCGACGGAAATTTTAAGATTTGTTCTTAGAGTTCCGATAACGAGGCCACCGACGAACGTGTGCAGCATGCTTTTTGAATGTGGCCTGTGTCATGCTTTGCGTTCTGCTCGTCTGATGTACTCAGCACACACATGCATACACACACACACACACACACACACACACACACACACATGCATACACTCAAAACATCGGCTGCCATGGCTATTTCCTCTCAAAGGCGGGGAGGTTGTCCGATAGAGGCTGAACTGAAGGAAAGGGGGGGGGGGGGGTGGGCTAGAGTAAAAATGTGCCGAAATTGGGTTCGAATCTTGGACCGCCGGTTCAAGGTCATGGTTCCTGTGAGGTGAAAGACAATTGGATGATTGGGAAACGCAGGCCCAGAAACATGGGAAATGAGATCACGATGCCGTGGACGGAAGGTGAAGGGGAGGGGCAAGTTCATGTCGTCTGTAAGCACATTGGCAGAACTGTGGAGGGGAGGGGAGGGGGGCGATTCGTGTCGTTGAGTTCTACCGCGTAGTCCGTAGCGAAACCATTTCGACCGAATCGTGAATATTGGTGCCCCGACACCTGTCTCGTACGGGGGCACTCCCACAATAAATTTGCATCATTGTGTCAGGGCAGTGGCAGAACGAAGGGTTGATTCATGTACTCTACGCACATTCACCACGAATAAATATGTCTGCAGTGTCTTGGAGAACACGCCGTCGTAGTGAATAGAGGAGATATATATAAGGAGATGGGGAAGGAATTCCTGGAATCGAAAGAAACGCGCGTATGTGAACGATAAGACGTTGTAAAACGATCTAGTTTCCCTCCCACAAACCACCCAAAGGGCGAAGCGAACGCGGATTCTTTCTCACCAATCCCTCCGCCCGCGTCCCCCCCTCATCGTTTGGGAAAAGACTTCAGACCTGACCTGATTTCCTTTCCTCTACGCTTCGTAGCGTACACTTTCCGGCCTCTTCAACACAAAACTCCACACGTTGAAATGAACTACCTCCTTCCTCCTGTCCATCTCGTTCTTCAGCCCATGTGTAAAAAAGCCCCCAACATCGAAAATTTCCATCCTCAACTTTGACAATTTGTGGGTGAGTTGGATTTTGCTGTCGTCCCTACGGCCAAATTATTGACCGTCTGGTGCCCCCGGAAAAAGAATTAAAAAAAAAAAAAACCCCCGGGCGGGTGAGTAGTTTGTTATTTTCCCTTTACATCGGCCTGGCGACACCAATGGGAGTACCTGAAAGGGATATTAGCGTATCAGCCAAACTCTGCCCTTGTGCACTTTCTCACGGGGAGTGTTCAGATTGCCCTACCCATCTTCTCGTCCTGCCACTGAGGCTTGTCCTGATTCCAATACTTTTCGTCATCAACGACCTTGGCGGGGATCGTCGGCTCGAGGCGGCCGGCGGTCCAGGCGCGGATCGTCTTGCCGTACTTGTACATGACGGGCAACAGCATCGATATGCCGGCGAGGGCTGCGGAGTAAATGCCAAAGTTCTTGAGGAAGCCGAGATCCTCAATCCATGTGGTGACGTTGAAGGACATGATGAAACCAATGATGAGACGAGCAGAGGAGACGTTAACCAAGACAGGCCTGCGCATAGTGTTAGCAAGCAATCATGTTCTTAGGCGTCGATGAAGCGCAGAACAAGACTGTGAAGTCGTTCCGCAGCACAAGGGTACTCACCCAGCATACTGAGGATAACTCTCAACCAAATAGACGGCAAAAATGGTGTTGGCAGTAAGCAGACCGAATCCAATCAAAAAGATCGAAACCAGCACAACAATCGACGGCAGGGTGCGAACGTTCTCAGCCGCGTAACCGAACAGGAGGGGGCCGGCGATGGATGCCAGCAGAGGGAAAACCAAACTGACAAGGTGACCTTCGGGCTCGCGACGACCGCCGTTTCGCTTGGCGAGGTAGTTGGAGATCCAATCCGCCACGTATCCGCCAAAAAACCACACGAACGGGGACGCAATGACGATGGGGATGACGGCGAAACCGAGCGTCTCGAACTTCCATCCTGCAGCGATGAGAATTGAGGAACCGACCTGGCCGGCCGCGCCCTGCAGGGAGACGAGGATCGAGTTGATCATGATGACCCAGATGATGTTGGGGAAGACGGTGGTCTTGAGCATGTCCCAAACCGACTGCTTGGCGGCCTTCCACTCATAACCGTAGTTCATGACGCCGAACTCGTCCCAGTTGGAGCGGGGACGGAAGGCAGACTCATCAATGCGAGGGCGGGTTTCACCAGGGCGCAAAGGGTACACCTCCTTTCCGGCTGCTTACTATCAGACGAGACAAACACACATACACACACAGAAGTTTTTAACTTACCAAGCTCGTCATTGCTGCGCATCCAGCGGGTTTCGGGAACGAGAAGGATGAGACCGATCCAGGCCAGCACACCCACACCAGACGTGATCCAGTAGATGAAGCGCCAGGTGAGGCGAGAAACAATGATGGGACTCATGATACCCAAACTGACAATCAACAGGCCCTGAGAAGCACCCACGGAGGCAATGGCCTTGTTGCGCTGGTGAATGAACATCATGTCCTGGATGATCAAGGGAATCAAGGCCTCGACGGCGCCGGCGCCAAAACCCTGGAAGCAACGAGCCGCAAGATGGCTAGGCAGGCCCTGAGAGAAACCGGCCCAGAGACCACCAGTCCATGCGAGGAAGCCGGAGAGCAACAACACGGGGCGTCGGCCGATGGCGACAGACAGCGGTACGAGCAAGTACGAGCTGAGACCGTTGACGAGCAACGGCACTGAAGCCAGCAGGGAGACTTGCCAAAGCGGCGGGCCGCCAAGACCGGCGAGGATCTTGACGGGGTCCAGTTTGATCTCTCCGGGCTTGTTCAGCGCCGAGATGTCGATCTGGGTGAGAATGTGAGGGTCGATGCCGGAGTACTCGAGTACGAAAACGGGCACAAGCGCGCCGACGATGAACTCGGCAGCGAGGGCGAGAGAACCAACTGCCAGGCGTAAGTAAGGCGATGCCGCGATGAAGTTTGAACTTACAGAAGCAGAGCGCTCCAATGGCAGTCCACTTTCTCCAGTTCGGCAAGTTCAGGGGATCTGTTGATCCATCATGTCAGCGCTTCCGTCGCATGAATCGGCCTTCCCATGTCCTCGACTGCATCGATCGCAAACTAACCCTTAGGATCCGGCGTGGGCATCGGCACATATCGAATTTGTCCTCCCTCGAACAGCTGCGTTGTTCCTACAACCTGGGCATCGGGTGACTCGATCCTGCGCACGGCAACATTCTCGATCGACTCGGTCCAGCCGCTTTTTGCCGCCATCTTGAGTGTCCTGTCCAAGGCACTCGAGACGGGGTGTTATCGAAAGTCGTCGTGTAAGAGTGAATCCTTTTTCCCAACAATGAGTGTTTTTGACGTCTTTCTTCTAAATCACTCGCCTCGAAACCTGTCGTTTTCGTATTCCTCCCTGCGGAATCCGAATTTCTGTCGGTCTACCCAGAAGAGGGAAACGGCAGGCCAGGGTGAAGAAGACACGGAGGGTGGTTTGGAATTATAATCGGTGTAATGCCCGCTTGGTCTCTTGCCGTGCGTGGATGGCAGGTTGGCAGACACGAGGGGCGAGCGCGCTGTCATAGGCCGGCCGCGGTTAGATGAGCAGTCTAATCTGAGACGAAGGCCTGATGTGTGCAACTGCGCAACTGTTTGAGCGCACGGAGC
The DNA here is from genome assembly GCA_037178605.1 of Colletotrichum euphorbiae. Classification (NCBI taxonomy): domain Eukaryota; kingdom Fungi; phylum Ascomycota; class Sordariomycetes; order Glomerellales; family Glomerellaceae; genus Colletotrichum; species Colletotrichum euphorbiae. Next base: position 357,515 of record JAXCEF010000004.1, read on the forward strand.
ACTTGTATGGGGAAACCAGCAGCATAGACTCGAAGCATTCCCAAAACGGTCAACTCATGCGGTGATTGGGGGGGCGGCAAGATGGAAAATCACGAATGGCTGGGCAGGCTGGTATCGGATCGACCTGATCCTAGTGTCACATCTGCGGTGAGTAACCCCCCCTGGATAATACGCAAACCTGGTCGTCAGCTTACAAGACTCGGCTAAATAAATTCTGGGAGAATATTACCTTCCTCACGAGAGTTCTGGTGTCGAAGTCGATCATCACCCCGCTACCGCTACTAAGCAAACCAAACATTCCTCGTGTGTGCCTTGGCGGTAATGAGAAACTAAGAATTCTTAGTCACCAGCGTAAGTGCCCGAAGAAGAAAGTCAATTTCTCGCAATGGGCAACCAGAAGCACGATGACACCATTCAGCTTCAATTTCGAGCAAGATTGCTACCCAAATAGGGACCCAAGTAGGGGGAAGCTACAGAACATTTCGCCTTCGGGAAAGCTGAAGACTCTCCGGCTCAACACTGCAAGAGGCCCGTCCTTGCGAGAAAAAAAGAAGAAAAAAGAAGTGACAAGAGCCAGAGACGACCAAGTACTTGGCAGGTCCTGTACCGCCACAAGCCCACTGTTGTAAAACTCTCAAGTACTGTAAAGGGTTTTGAGTTGTTGCGATGGAGGGCTGCTGAGGCCTCGGGTTGGTGCGAGCTGAAACACCAACAAGATAGTCTATGCAAGGCTAGCCCTGGCCCTCCCGCCTTGAGCCTCAACGTGTCCACCCCGGCAGGGACGGCAACTTACAGTAGACCAACTGCAAAGCAGCGCTCGGAGAATTCCAAGACCTAGAGTTGGTTTCCATGAACCTGGCACCTCATGATCCTTACCATTTACCCCATATCCCATGGTCGAGGCTGTGTACCAACGACACACGACACGGCGCCGGCGCTTGTCTCGGCCTAACCGGCAGAACTCCTCGCAAGAGAGTCATGCCTCGTTAGTGATGCGACGCCAATTCCTCAGCTTAGCCATCACTGAGCCTCCAAACGTGCTTCGATCCATCATACTCGGCCCGCCATCACAAGCTGCCGTTCATGGGACGAGCCTCGGACAAATTTCTCTGGTGCAAAAAGCCCTCTTGAACGAACTGGATGGTTGCTGCGTGCGTTACCACAGCCGGATTTGACTCGCGCGCGCAATCTTGTTACTATGTCGGGGTTGATAGTTGTGTCAATCGTTTTCTGGAAACAATGGAGTATGAAATAAATCGTCCATTCGTCTCTGATCTCGTCGCTTTGGCTAACCGGCACTACATGATCCGCCCGTCTTGTGTCATGAGATGCTCCCATCCGTCGGTAATCGTAAATAAGTACTTGAGAAAGTTGATAGCTTTCCAGCATGGCGGCCCAGCGAAGGCGCGTACCAAACTGCTGCTAATGCCGGCAAGCAACCCAATAAGTATATCCACGTCTGGTATTATTACCCAGTACCGCCAAACTCCTGTGAACACCTTATCCCAAGGTATCTGTGTGCAAAAGAAAAGCAAAACTTTTACGCAAAGAGAGATCGGTGCAAGTGATGCTGTGAGAATCGAAAACAAGCGACAATCCGCGTCGGTGTGCAAAGTTAATCCTCGCTCGCCGGTGAGTCGGGAAGCGATGCCAAAATCTCGTCTTGCGTCTCCGTGTCGTCCGGCCAAGTCGGCAGTTCCAGTGACGCGTACTGATCCTTGGTCTGCTCCTCAAGCTCTTTCCGGAGAATCTCAATCGCCAGTAGCCAACGCCGTTGTAATCTCTGCTTGCGGTCAAGAAATATTCTGACCAGGGTATCTTCTTCTTGCGCAAAATCCGTTGCCAGGTTCTCTATTTCCTGCTCTTTCTTATCGGTCAGTTTCTCGAGTTCCTGCTCCTGTCGCTCCAAAAGCTCCTCCATCCGCTTAGCCTGCCGATCTCGCAGGACGTTGATCTTTGCTTGGTGCAGCCGCTCCATGCCATCTCGGAGATTGTACTGTTGCCCCAACAGACAAAGATCTCTCTCGGTGACGGTTCTCGGCGGTAGGTCCGAGTTCTGAGTTCGGCCGAGCCCGTCGCAATACGCCTCCATATGCTTCAGACGGATCTTGACACTCTTTTCACTCTGGTCCAAGGTTGACCTCAGATCTATCTCGGCCTCGATTTGACGTTCCTCCAGATGAGCCGCCGTCTTGGCATGTCGTTCCTTCATCTTATCGATGAGATCCGAGTACCGGTCGACCAGAGCTTGCTTCTTCTCGGCTTGTCGCGTCCACATTAGCCACTTCGTCTTCCGCATGTAGGCTCGGAACCGTTGGAGCTCTTCCGCCATCAGCTCGTCCATCTTCGCGAATTGCGGGCTCTCTCGCGTGCGTTTCTCGGCTTCGACTTTCTCTGCAGCTTCGGCGGCTGCAGCAGCTTCCTGAGCAGCCTTCTCTGCTTCCAGCTCGGCGTTCCGTGCTTCTTCTTCTATCCTCCTCCGTTCCAGTTCTTCGTCGCCGTTGCAAAAGTTCGGACAGCCAACCGAGGGATCCCAAATTGCGCCACATATGTAGCAAAACTGGGCCTTGCATCTGCAAGTCATATGAGTGCAGCCCTGGCTTAATTCCACCAGAGTTCGGCACTTGTAACATCGTCTCCATCCAGACTTCTCCCCCATCTTCAAGACAGCCTCAAGCTCCCAGTCGGACGGGCAGTCTTTTCCGATCGCATGGGCGTTGCGCTTGCACATGACGCAGACTCTGGTTCTACATTTCCGACACACGACGGCAAATGGGTGCTTCGGGTCGATTCTGTTGCGGGGGGGTATGAATTCGCCGCATGCCGTATTGGGGCAGAAGATTCTAGCTTCCCAAGGAGTGCTAAATTGTTGCACCGCCTTCAAAAAAGCATGCTGCTCCTCTCTAGTAAGTATTTTCTCGATGATAGAACCTGGTATAGGCTGCGTGCAGCATCGGGGCGGCATCTTGGACTCGTCTGTCGTCGCTTGCTGGATCATGATGCTTAAACAGTCAGCGCAGTAGGTGTGACCGCAAGGTAAGCTATGCAAGTCGTTAGACTTGTTGAACTCGTTGCGACAACATATACAAGAGCTGTGACTGCAGTTAGTGTTTGAACCGCGGAGAACAATCAAAGCGATGCCCTACATGGTCGATTCCAGAAGACCCGATCTTCTCCTCCATCGAATTTTCCTAATCCCTTTCTTGATGCTGAAATAGCTCCTCCTTGTTGTAACGCTGAACAAGCTGTGCGCCGCATCGGATGTGGCTGGTGGGGGTGCCTTTTGAATCTTGGGTTGATGTATATTGGGGTCGAGCTGCGACAGGTACCTATCGTACTGAGAAAAGGTGAGGCACTTGGATCGCTTTCTTGCCAGCGGGTTGTGAGGAGCATCGGTCGTCGCTGCCGCTGGTGGAGTTGCATTGAGGGAGGGATGGGAGGTCAGAGACGTGCTCGCGGAATCGCACGAAGCGTTCGAAAAGGTTCGCACATGCTGCGTTGCTACGGTGGAGGCCCGCGATTCGGCGCCTTCATCGCCGCTCTCTGGTGCGAGACCCAAGGTAGATATGCCCAGCGCCGTTGCCCTTGCAATCAGCTCATCCTCGATAGCTGCTTCGGTTGTTTGTGTCGAGACGCGCAAGACTTGGTCGAGATATTCTGCCTCGTCATCCTCGGGGGACGGCAGAACGACCGCACAAGGGGCCATGTCGGGAGTCGAGCTCGTTTGGCCGGTGGGCGACGCCATGGCGGGCAGAGGGGATAGGAAGATTAAAAGGATGCAATTAGGGCAGCGCAGACAGCGGCATCGTGGTTCGGGTCTCGGTGTGGTTCGCAGCTCTCCGGGCCACGCCGGCCGGTCAAGCAGGTAAAGGCAAGCACGACTAGTAGTCGACTGATGCGCAGTCGTTTTGAAACAGCAGTTGCAAGTAGTGATTTGACATCGAACGGATCGAGGGGAGCCGTGAGAAAGGATGAACCCACGAGACAGGGCGATCACAACCTTTGAAAAGCGGCGAGGGGGACAGCGGCAATGATAGGACGAGAAGGCAGCCAAGGTTTCTGCGCGATGGCGAACAAATGCGGACGGGGCAAGGAAAGGCAAAGGTTGCTGCTGCTGATGGTGGGTTGGGTGCAGCGCGAGAGGGTAACTGGTGACTCGTGTGAGCTTTTTGGGGTGTGAATTCGGAGTCGGAGCAGCGAATTGGGATGCGGCCTGGACCAAGGACGTAGCTGACGGATGGAATAATGTTAAGTTTCTCGTGCAGGAGGGAGGGGGAGCTGAGCGTGTAGCGTTGCGAAAAGGGTAGACTTGTCGAGTCAAAGGGCGATTGACGGCAGGGCGAAATCGCGCTTCTTGGGGACCCTTGACAATGACGAGTGGGCGACAGGCTAGACCAAGTCGGGGGAGGGTGTGAAGTAGCGATTGAGTAGTAGCCGGGTATATCTGACTACCGGAGGAGGATGAGTGGCAAGCAGAAGAAACACCTTCAACGTCCAGATTCAACCGACTGTTTTGAAAGTAGAAGCCGAGCCAAGTTAGCTGATTTGGGGCGAGATAAAGATGGGAGTCCCGGGTGGTGGAAGGACGAAGGAGAGGGTCAGGACGGCAAATGATCAGCAAGTACGGATAGCGGAAGGGAAGAAGAGGAAACAAGGTCAGGAACGACCGATTTAGGATAGGCCGGGTGGGTATCCGTATTGCAGTCCTCAGTGTGTTGTTGTTGCTTTATTGGTTTGTAATTTTTTGTCATTTTTTTTATTTCCCTTTGGTCAAGTCCAGGTCCAAGGAAGCGCCGGGTGGGAGCGCGCCGTGATTGTAATTTTGGACTTGATTTGTTGGCTGATGTTGATCAAGATGAGAAAAGTCCTTGGTCGTCCTTGGGCCCCGGTGTTCGCAGATGCTGGCGTTCCAAGGTTGGCGTTGGGTCCTTGAAAAGCCCCCTTTTTGGAGATGCGGACTGGAGACTACAAGTCCGACGAAGGGCGACCTACCTTACCTTAGGTAAGGTAATACGTTAGGTATTAGGTAGGTACTGTAAGGTACGTGGAAGGGGATGGCCGGAGAAAGGCGGCAAGAAGGCTCAGAATGGAAAAAGAAAGCGCAAGGGTTTGGGTCTGGTCTGAGGTAACAGAGCCAGTCAAAGGGTGACAACGAGGATGAGAGGGGGTGGGTGTGAGCGTGATCTTGTCAAAAGCGGCCCGCAATAACACCCAGCAGCACCAGCAGCAGCACACTTGCTGCTGCAACATCAACAGCAGCAGCGACACTGGAGGGAGGCCAGGGATGAAGACGATGGGAACTGAGAGTCCTCCTCCGATGGACTTTTGGGAATCGGGATTGGCGTTTGGTGCTGCTGGCGCCACATCTGATGACGGGACTTGATTTCCACTTCCTGCATAGCCGGCACGACGGGCTCGAGTGGCGGCACCGGCCAATGGGTCCTGGCGCTGCGCCGTAGGATACGCGATCTAAGACTTTTCTTGTCTGAGGTCTTTTTTGTGGCTGAGAGTTATACCGAAAGATACATCGTCGTCTTGCGGCGCGCAAGACCAGACCACCTCAGTAAAAGCCACTGCGTCTCAGGCTTCAGCCAGACTTTCGATGCAGGTACGTACCGATTCGTCCCTCCCTCCCGAGTCCCGCCCCCTTCGCTGTTTCCTAGCTGAGGGGGCACTTTACCTGAGGTGAGATGAATTGCTTACGGATGCCTCATTAAGGTCGGGTATTAGGCATGTAATCAGCAGCAGTTACCTAAGCTAAGGTTGGGAGTATTCTTTACCACCTAGAATACCCTACCTTACCTAAAGTATCTTAGTTAAGATTGAGCATCTTACAAATTAAGGTACAATGCCGTACATACGTGCAGGCAGCCCAGGTGCGACGGATGTTGGCTCTAATACTTCAGCAGCCGCCCGCAGCGCTGTCCCTGCTTGGCCAGATGGGCACCCAAACTCCAGAAATGAAGTTGTTGTAAAACATGCAAAAGGTAGATTTGCATCTCATACTTGGCATCTTCTCCTCCTCTGCCAAACAAAGCGTTGCAAACGAACACTCAGGTTCATCAAACACCGTCAACCTTGAACATCAATCAACCTGAATTAGGCGCCGACGGTGGGCCAATTTACACCAAATCGCCTACTTAGGCATTGCAGTTGCTTGCCGAATAACACGACGGTCCTGTCCCATTCCAATTAGTCATGCCGGTCTGTCTCACGCCCGATTCCCCATTCAGATCCTCCGTCACTACCTAACCTCGTCTCCTGCCCCAGACACATAATAGTCGCCCGGCGGTGAAGCAAAGACGACGTACGTTCGTCGTCTCCAACACCAGAAATCTTGAACCAGCCCGGAACCTCAACCTTCATCAATCTGATTCGTTGCCTGTTCGGGCCACCTGGGCTGCTCTCTTTTCCCTGGTCCTTGTCGTTCTCCAATTTTTTCGTCGTCATTATTGTCTCGCCTGCCGGTTCTTTACAACGCATCGAGTAGACATTTGCCCACTTCTCCAACGTAACCCTAACCCGGTCCAACGCTGCCGGGATCTATATAGCTACGCCGTCGCCGGTAGCTAAGCCTCATCCTCAATCTTCTGTTCCCCGTCAAAGAATGGGCCGCGCATGCCGCCGACGCCCACGGTAGCTAACACTGCAGTTTATTCTGTCGAAACGGATGACAAACAGCTCGTGCCCTGGGGATTACACACACGAACTTCATGTTCTCGATTAGCTCAAAATCCCAGTTGCTCACAGGCCCCTTCGTTCTCGGCATTCGAACGCTAGTCCGAGTCCCCCAGAAGACACATGAACGCTACCTACTTGCGAAACTTACTTCACAGCACAGCTATCATCTGCTCGCCACTTTAGCTTTGGGAACGTCCGTGAGACCTACCTTAAGTATAGGATCAATAACAGGGCCCACCGATGGTCTAAGCTTTTTGCTCTGTCGCAAATACCGACAGTTAGCAATTACTCAGGACTGTTGCTCCCGTCTTTCCCAGAGAACACCATCTTGACTCGAGGCCAGATTCCCAACCCCGCAATCGCCCAATCTGCTCAATCTTCCCCCAACTTTTAGGTTCCAGCGCAAGCTGGCAATCCCAATCTTTCCTAGGCCCGCATGCTCGAATCGGGAACCAAACTTGCGCGTACCTATTCCTGTCTATTAGTGGGTCATGCCCCGCCCGGCCCCACGCAGGCCGATGTGTCTCCGCCGTCACCTCCGTACGGGGTCTGTGGAGTGCGGTCTAGATTCACCACGACTATCGTACCGTACTATGGCCCTCACGCTCGGGCTTCAAGTGTCCGCATCCTGCAATGCGAGGGAATTCGGCCTTAGCCCGTGCGCTTATCAAATATAGTCACTCGGGTCAATCGGGTTGCGTGCCGGGCGGATGGACGTCCGTCAGTCGAGGTCGGAGCTTCACGCGGTGCTTGAATGCCAAAACCGTCCCACCGCTCAGCTGCCATGACCCCATCTACTCAAGCCTCTCATCTCGAGTTGCTGAGAGACCTCCTCAAACTGGTATTCCTGTGTCCTGTTGCCGGAACGGAACGCTTCACTCGGTAGCTGAGAAACTTTCGCAGTTGGTCACCTGCATCCTGGATTCCCGGGGGCCGTGCAAAAGACGACGCTGCGTAGGAGCACTCGCTCGTTTCCATGGATCATTTCATCTCTTGGGCACAAGGCATGGGACGTATGCAAAGTGAAGGATTGCGCCCTGCTTTCCCGAGTTCATACGACTTAGTATATATGACTCGTCGAGCAGCAAAATAGCCGCGCGGGAATCCAGAGGAGACGCCCTGCTAGTTGATAAGGTTCTTTGAGATACAAGACGGAATGATAAACCCTCGCCTCGACGAAATATCCCCTTCGATCCGGCGTCTTTTCGCTCTCAGATGCCAACATGGCTGCCCATGGTTACCTCTATCGCCCTGCAACGACGGCATGGTGCCGTTCGGAACCGGGGGCCAGGCCCGATTTTTGACTTGATCATGGGCGTGTTTTTGACCAGCTTGGCCCCTTTGACTGATCGTAGCAGGAAAGCGACCACAGACGATACCTAATATCCATCTTCAACAGGGTCATCGTAGGACCGCGTATGCGGCAGAGGCCCCATAAGCCTCACATCTCCCAAAACATACTCCCTTCGACCAGGGAGTGACCCGGGGGTCGACGAGTTGTCGTTCCCTTCTATCTGAACCGCGGTCCTGCGGTACCATGCATATGAGAAAATCCTCGTCACGGTCCATCCTCGTGACGTCGGCGTGAACTGGGATGGGGTGAAGCATGTCACCCGCCAATGCTATAGGCTTCCTCTGGCTGAATTGAGGAGATAGTGATGCCAACCGGTGTGTCTCGGTCATTCTTCGAGATGATTCAATGTAGGTCGTCCTACACTCTCACCTTCACGACGAGCATCTAGCAGACATCACCACCGGGGACGAGTAGTCCGATTCACATCAGGTCGAGCAAAAGAACAGGATGAACATCAACAGCTGCACAAAAGAAGATGTAACCACCGCACCGCCTTCTCAACAGGCCCCCATATATTCAGCTGCCGCTGCGACCAGCACAGGCCAGTCGAATCGCAGGCATCAACAACATCGCCGCCGGGGGGGAAACGGCTCACTACGAGTCAGTCGAGCGCACCAGTGTATTCGCGACGTCCCCCGCGGCGAAGGGTGGTGTCCTCCTCCCCCTTGTCAGTTTCCCCAGAAAAGCACATGAACAGCAGCTTTCGGCGAAAAGCTGCCAGCCGGTGAGAGAGCTCGGAAGTATCTCCCATCAAGTTCCAAAAGGGGTTCTGCGTTGGAGTGTGTGCCCTGCAGCCCGAGATGAGGTTAGGAAGGAATAGCTAACGTCAGTCCATCCATCATCGTGCGCTTTGAAGCTTGATGCGCGAGATGCTCAAGATGCATGGTCGCTGGAGGACAGTTTAAAGAAGAACAAAAAAAGAAAAGAAAAAAACCCAAACTCTCTTCTCGAAATATCATGAATACAGTGAGTCGACCTCGATTTAGTGCTATCTCGTCTGGTCTGAATGTCCGTGTCTTGTCTTAATTTCCTATCTCCCACAAACTTTATTTATTTATAAAAGCAGGATATTAGAATAAAAAGAAGAAACGACTTTTATAACTACCGAGGCAACGCCTCAACGTACATACGCTTGTCATGGTCGACCTTTCGATCTTGAACGTTTTTCTCCGCCAAGGAACAAGACCAACAAGAGACCAGTCCCGAGGAAGAGAAAGACGGACAAACGCCCGAAGGAAAAAGAATAACAAGCGAAGAAGGAAACAAAGAGAGTAAAGCAGGCGGGTGATGACAAGAGACTAATTCTTCGGAAGCGGGTTACGCTGATGTCAAAAGAACCGTTTGGAGAAAGAAAGAAAGAAAGAAGGGTAGTCCTTTTCGTCTTTCTTGAAAGACGTAGTCCGTTTGTGCCGAACCGGGGAATGAGTTGACGTTTCCGGCGGAGCAAATACTGCGCCATCACGTCAAAGGAACTTCGGCCTTGAGGCTTGCTCGTCTTCCGGCTTTATTCCTTCTTCCCACTACTGATTACTTACTACCACCGAGACGGAGCGGTAGAAAGTTGCTGCCGCCCGAGGCGGTGCTGACCTAAGTTTAAACGCCAACCTGGGTTTGCGCATCAAGTGGCCCCATCACCTTAACAGGAAAAAGCCTCGCTCGATAGAAGCCGGGGAAGGTACTTGCTTTCATCCTCCTCTCTCTCTCTCTCTCTCTCTCTCTTTCTCTCTGTATGTAATGCGAGGAGAATATGGCTCGGATCCCATGTAACGAAGCCACTGGAAATGATGGAGTGTTACACAGTAAGGGTATATATATAGCTGTAGCATGACCTCTTCTGATGCGCGCGCGTCTGGGTCTCGAACATTTGTCATCCCCGCTATTTTTCCGTTTTGTCCCAAATTGACGTCGTTGTCCGATCGTGGGATGAATTGGCCTTGAGAGCGAGACAAAACATCCAGTCTTCGGATTTCGCGTCTTCGCACGGTTCCGCATCGTTCAACAACGCGAATCCGGACACTTATACCACCGAATGAAACCAGGATCACGCGAGGGAATGCAGAAACACCAGATTGGACGTAACATCACATCCAAAATCGGCAAATAACATTTATCCGCGAATATCTTTTTGGAGCTCTATATGGTAGGGAGGGGTATACTCGATGTAGTAGGTGGTGTCAAAAAGCCCCGGAGAAAATAGTCTGGGCAACCCACACTTGGCCTGCGCAGCCAAAACTCCGTACACTGAGATGAGAATATCCTAGTCCACTCAGGGTTTGTCTTTAGTATGTGCAGTGCATTAAAGCGGTGATGTACAATGTCGTTTTACACAGAATATGAACCAGAGGTCGAGGCGTAGGCAGGGAGTGAGACGGCAACGTTACTTATCGCTGACATCTGGCAACGCCTCCCTCTTCCTCGACCCGCTTAGAGTTGTTTCGCCTGCCCCTTTGCCGGAACGCCGGAGCTCGCATCGTCGAAAGGTTGTCTACGCCGATCTCGACGCTCTTTTGAGGGGGTTTTGAAAAAGACTCGCCTCTTTCCAATGCGGGCTCCGATGCCTGACTGCCCGCGTCTGCGCGCAATATTGTTTACGCATGTGCGAGGAAAGAAACGAGGGAATAACATGGGCTTCCACGCTTCTAAAACCACTTCCTAGTCGTCAGCTTGGAGCTGGCAGCGGCGGCAGCTGCCTTCTGGCTGGTGTGACGTCTGAACTTCTCGCGGTTCCGGGCCTCGAGCATGCCGGAGGCGCCGTCGTCCTGGAACCAGTGCTGGCCGCGGTTGGAGGCGCCGGCGGTGTTGCGGGTGGTCAGGGGACCGCGCTCGTCGAACATCATCTTGACGCGCTGCACCTTGCGCAGCTTGACCAAGCCGTACCAGCAGACGAGGAGTGAGAAGCCGACGGAGATGCCGGTGACGCCGGCGAAGCCCCAGTTGGTTTCCTCGATGAAGTTTTCGAGGTTCATGCCGTAGAGGCCGGCGAGGAAGGTGCCCATGGCCAGTCCGAGGGTGCCGACGCTGAATTTGAGGTCGAGGAGCATGAGGGAGTTTCGGTTCGCGTCGAGAATGGCGCGGATGCTGTCGGGGACTGTCAAAATATTTTTTTGTAGACGAAAGGGTTTGTCGACTTACATCTCCTCGGTGTTGCGAATGCTAGACACCAGGTTCTGGGCCTCCTGGACGATTTCGTCGCAAAGCTTGTTGTACGACTCCAGCAGCAACTCGACCTCGGTGTGGTCGTCCACACCTCGGTAGAGATCATGTGCTTTCTCGGTGAGGTACATGGCCGCAAGATCGTCGTCCGCCTCGAGCAGTTCCTCGATAGCATCGCGCACAAGTTTGGCTTTCTGCTCAAACGTGCTCACTCGCTTGGATAGAATGAGGAGGATGCGCAGTTTGTGGCGGTCAATGTCGTCCTCCAGCTCGCTCAGCACTCGAATGACAGGGTCTCTGACCGACTCGAAGTCGGCCTCCAGCTCGGAGGTGACAGACGTCAGCACAGCTTCGAGGGCGCGGAACTCGTAGGGCAGGCCATTGACACCACCCTGCACGTTCTTCTGCTTGAGCTTGCCCTGCAAATCGTACATGAACGCCGACTGCGGGTACGACGTCTTGGAGCCGTACACGTCAAAGAGCAGCACGCGGTCCTTCTTGATGAGGACCTTCAAGTGCAGAAGATTGAGCAGGATTGCCGACTGTCGGACCAGGATGTGAGGTAGGTTGGAAGAGTCGATCTTTCGCAGATCACGGGGCAGCAGGCCGTACTACAAGACACTCACGTCAGCTTTCTGAGTACCTCCGTCGTTGTCTGATCAGTCTAACCTTTGCGATCAGCTCCGTCTTCTTGAACTCTCCATCCACCAATATCACTTCTCCTTTCTCGTCCACCTCGGTGCAACGCAGTCTCGGCTCCAACGCAGCTTTCGCGGTGAGAATGCGACGGCTGTTGAACATGGAACCGGCCTCGCCCTCATCATGTACAGGGAGGTCGTTGGGCTGCAGCGGCTTGGCGCTGCTCCTGCCCCTAAATCCCCACAGTCTGTCTTTCCATGCTCTGCGCGGCGGAGAGGAGTCGTTTTCGCGAGCATCTCGCTTCGTGCAAGTCGTACTGAAGCAGGCGGCGCTTGCGCCACCGCGTTTGCGGGTCGCCCTGGCGGTGGTTGCGAGCCCGGAGCTGAGGAACGAGACTCGCAGTGGCTCCGAGGTCGCCGAAGTCGTTGAGATGGCTCTCGTCCCAGCTCTCACCGTTCTCCTCGCATTACACTGATGGTGCTGAATTGTAGGTCGGGCTTGACTGGACCGAAGGGCGGCACATCGGCTGGGGCTGAAGACTGACGTAGTCTCCGTTTGCGACCGCAAGAATCGTAACAGGCTGGTCGAGGGCACCGGCGTGCGTAACGTCGGAGGCATCACGAGCACAATTCCCTCGCTGGAAAGGTGAGGCCGTTATCGGTGGTCGTCAGATTATATCGCAATATGCGACGGTCGATGCTACCAACCAACTTTTTTCTGGGGTCGCTTACCGCGCATTGCGAAAGGTTTACGTCGGGTCAGCGTGCACGGTCCAACTAACATTTGCACCGTTTTTTATATTTCCCGCACCGTATTAGCACTGTACAATCCACAGATGGAAATCTCGACAGATAGCTTGCCAAAACTTTCTAGTATAGGGGCCGTGGCGTTTTCCAAATACAGGGACATTTCAAGGCAGATGTCTGACTTCCATAAAAGCGACGATAATATCAAATTCTTTATTTTTCGTTTTTCCGATTGCCGATTGCCGATTGCCATCGAATTGGTTTGGGTTATTGAAGGGCAAAATCGGCGCATACGGTTTTTTCACTTACACCATTCTTACCTCAGCTGGAGCCATCTCTTGAACCCATCCTCGATAACCCATCCTCTAAATCGGCAGTGTAAGTTCGGCCGGCACATCTCCAAGCCGACATCACTTTTTTTTGGTCATGAGGCCCCGGCATTGACAGTGTCTCAGGACACTACGCGGGAAAAAGAAAACGAAGAGGGGACAGTGCGCGCGGCGGAATCGGTTTCTTCATATGATGAAGTTGACTCCGATAAGAGTAAGAGGTAAACGCGGCAAAACCGCATCGTCCAAATCACCGCCAACAACGAATCCGGCTCAAAAGAAGACCTCGCGGCTTGCGACGCGGCGCATCACAAAACGGGCATCGCTGCTCGAGGGAACTCTGCCCATCGAAATCCTCGAGCGCATTTTCCTGTTGAGCGAAAACCTCAATTTCCCCCTCGCTAGCGCCGCGCTCGAGCGAGCTCTTTCTGGTCGATCGACTCTGATCAACGTTATCATCAACGCATTTCATCCCACATGGGACTGTTGGTTCGGTGTCGACAGACACACGATCAAGACCGTCTTGAAGCGCGGCGCGACCGATGCGTCGAGATCGTTCAGGAGCTTTGAGAATTTCCCCGAGCTCTTCCCTGGAGATCCAGAATACCAAGTTCGTCCACGGCTTTTCACTCACCGAGGGTTTCCAATTCTAACTGTGCTTCCAGTCCTCGGTGTTAGCCAGCTCGTGGATCAGTGTAGCCCTCATCTTCGAGGCCCGGCAGGTCTGGGCTTGGCGCTTCGCCCGCGACAGATGGTACTCGCATCCTGACGTCGGTCCCAAGGATGAAGACTCTGATCCAAACACCTCTCGGAACACACCCCACGATCGCAGTGGTGGATTCGGTCACTTTGACTCGAGGGACTGCTTCGATTATGATTGGCAATTGTACGGTGTTAACGGCGCAAAACCCAACATCGACTTTTACGTCGACGTTCACCCAAAAACGACCATACCGGATGATCTCATCACCGGGCCGTGGACTAACGAACAGAAAAGGCTGCTTTTCTGGCTCAGAAGAGGTGGTGCGCGAATTCAGCCTGAGTCGCAAACCTGGGAGGTGATTCTGCCGAGCAGCCCTGTGAAACTTCGTGTGCTGACAAGAGTGTCAGACTCTTCGTACGGGCTTACAGAATGCCGTTACACATCGTAACCCAGGCAGTCTAGACGGTCGCCTCATTCAAATGTTGCTTCTTTTGGACGATTTCTTCCCCACGCGGGCGCTCAGAGAAAATGAGCCTCTTTGGCCACTGGACATCCTGGAAGAAGAGCACGACAAAGTTGAAAGGCTCGTCAGCGCGAGAGAGCGCAACAGAGCTGGGCCGCTTCATGAGCTTACTGAACTGGAGAGGCGCATGTTTGAATACCACCGCCGCGAGGTCGACCTTCTGAGATCGCGAACTAACCCGATATGACCGGATGGCGCCTCACTCGATGGTGGCTGTCGGTCTCGTTCCCCAACCAAGGAATCACTACGGCAATGACCGAAGTGTGTAAACGCTGCACATAGCTTTATGGTGGAGATACCCCTGCACATACACCTTTCAGATCTGTGACACATGCGGACCTGACCAAATGAATGTAGGTCTGGAGGTTCGACAAGCCTTCGATTGCCGGAGCGTCAGTTTGAAGGCGGGTCGAACGTCGTACATGAAGTGTTCGGACCTCCTTCGTATTATACAGAGTCTTTTCGTAGTGTACATGTACAAGTCTTAAGTATGTACAAATGGGATTCGAAGGTGCAAGTTGTGGGCTAAACGGGACGAGCGTCTTTTCTCTTCAATTCTGCCCGGAGGGTTGACGAGACAGCCTCACGGCGCGACACGACGTCACAAGTATGTACATCATTTTAAAAGAGATTCCTTTTGGTTGTTTCCTTGGCTTTCTAGCTCTTCGTCACGGCGCTGACGCAGTTGATGTTGGGCAAATCAAGGTTGATGCACAGCCATTGGGCCGTCTTGCCACTCGGGGTCTTGACGTCGACGTTGTCGGCGTTGATGTTGTGGCATTTCTGTAGAAATGTGAGCATGCCAGCCCTCTGTTACGAGAAACATTGAATGACAAACCTCCTTGCTGCTGCAGACGAGGCTACCGACGCGAGGGTCGTACTTCTTGGAAGCGGTGCCGTGGTGGTTCTTGAAATAAATGTCGCTGATAGTCATGTTGGACTGACGAAAGCCGTTAGCCCACATCTTTACTCCTCTAAGAGATTTTGACGGAAAACCTTACGGGGTACTGGTCGCAGATGGCCTGGTTCTTCTGACCGTAGCACTGATCGATAGTGATGGCGTTGTCGTTGTTGTTGTGGTGGAAAGTGTCATAGGTGACGTTCTTGACGTATCCGGAACCACCGCCACCAGAAAGAGAGGGCTGGAAGGGGGTGTTGATACCGGGCCAGACCTTGATGCGGGCGCCGTCGGAGGCGTCGGACATGGTGGTGTTGTAGATGTACAGGTTCTCCACGATGTCGAACGTGCCGACGTACTGGCCCAGGGAGCCGACGGACATGCCGTGGGAGCCTTTGCAGACGAGGCCCTGGACGACGATGTTGGTCGAGTTGGGCTTGAAGGAGACGCAGTCGTCGCCGTTATGGATGTTGGAGTTCTGGATGACGACGCCGTCGGAGCGATAGATGTCCCAGCCGTCGGTGTTCTTGGCGGGGTTGGACGAGGTCGAGCCGACCTTGATGTCGATGTCGGAGATGAGCACGTCGGTGCTGTTGGCGATCAAGTTGAACCACTGCTCGTTGTTACTTTGCGTGCCTCGGATGATGTGGAGGGTGCCGGGGGTTTCTTGAGAACTCACCATGGGAGAGTTGACCATCTTCAGGCCGGTCACTGAGCCGCCGTTCAGGCCATCTGTGACGAACATGATGGGTCTCTCAAGGGTGGCGTTATCCGCGAACCGGTCGTACCACTTCTGGCCGTTTCCCTGGAGCGTACCGACACCGTTGCCGTATATGTTCACATCCTTGCCGCCAAAAACCCACTATCAAACGTTAGAAGACGCTCTCTGGTATCATGGTCACAAACAGGCTAGACTTACCATCGCACTCGAGCCCTGGAACGCGTACTTGAATGTTCGCGGAAGCCAGTGGTCGATGTCATCACAGAAGCCCACGGTACCGGTGAGGGCGACGTCGACGCTGTCCAAGAAGGTGAGTTTCAGGGGGTTGCAGATGTTGTAGATCTGGTCGAGGACGACGGTGCCGCCGTTGTTGCAGTCCTTGAAGGCCTTGAGGATGTTGGCGCTGTCGTCGGCGCCTTTGCCGAGAGGCGTCACGGCGCAGGTCTTGGTCCTGGCGGCGGAGGCCGGGAACGCGCGACCGGGGTGGAACGGCGCGGCCTTGAGCTCTGGGCGCTTGGGAACGGCGGCATTGGCAGCTTGGGCGAGCGGGACCAGGGCGGCGGCGGCGGAGGCGACGAGGCCGCCGAGGAGGGTGGGAGCAACCATGACGACGACGGATTGTTTGTTTCGGGAGCGACCGTGATATGTGCCAAGCGATGCCAAGCGATGCGAGGTTTTTGTCGACTCTGGGTTGCGCCGAATGCCCTCCAACGAGGATGCAGGATTTATTTATATCAGGATTTCCTTATCCTGCGGGAGGCTCTCCTCGTTCTCGGCCACAGCAACCTCATCGCGGGGAGTCCACCTTGGATGACACCGAGATAGGGGGTTGGCTACTGTAGCTGACGCATTGCACTGCAAACTACGAAATGGTCTAGCAGGGGCAGCACGTGGGCATGGGGTGAGATTTTCCCGTCCAACGAAAGGGGAGTTTGGAAGACGAGACAGGATACCTAGTATAGTGAAGGTTACGATGCGCTTTCACGGCGACCAGGGGCGGGGGGACTGTAATATGGAGTATCGCACCTTTTACTGCTACTTTAAAGTACTTGCAGAACAATAACACCACAATAGCACGCATAAGACCACAATACATATGCTACGCGCCCAAAAGAAAAACAAGTACTTCTCTGTGTTATCTTTTCAGCTGGAAAATTAGCTCTAGAAAGTATTTGTTTTTTTGCGCGCGCAGTGTATGCATATTGCGCGGTATTGCACGTGCTGTTATCACGCGCTTGCACGGGCCGCGTTGCCCCTCTAAATACCTGGATAGGCTTAGCGTTACAGTCGCAATACCAAAAGTCTATAGTCGCAATAACCGGACTCCAAACGATTCGTCTCATCTTTCGCTCGGGGGAGACATCAACCAACAAGCTTTTGTGGTTCGTTTGGCGATGCCAGGGACATGCTCGTGGTGATTGGCGCGGTGCTTTCCCCGCCCCTTCCGGACAAGGCCAGATCAGGTGAGTGAGTGCTTGATGAGGTTGAGGCGAATCTACCATAGTAGACATGGAGGCCCGGTCGGGACGCCAGGGGTCACGATAATTATGTGGTTACAGTCGACACCCTTGTAAATGCATCAGACTCAGGCAGCCCACCCGCATGTATTTGGAGGGAACAGTGCATATTTTTGAAATAGTAGTACACAGATTTCGATTATTCACCCACGCTACTATATAAACTAAGAAATGTAAGTACACAGAGTAAATCTCTTAATTCTACTAATTATAGTAACCTAAAAAAAGTTTTAATTAATTATTATAATAGGAGGATAAGTATATAGTAAAGGAGTAGATATAGAGTATAGTACGTTAGAGGGCAGGCGTGTAGTAGGAGTGCAGATAAGCAGTAGAAAGTAGTAGAATACCTATATTTAACTACTTATTTAGCTCTATATTATAACTAAATTCCTTTACTCTATACCCTCATATAAAATAATATAGGAGAGTAAATTTATTATATAAGAATATATTTCTAGTTTTACTCATGTAAAATAATATAGGCATGATATCTACATGCATTTAGAGGGTGATATAGCATTTGAGGGTCATCTGTTTGCAGAAGTATCGCCTGTACTGAAGTGGTTCATAAAGCTCAGGACTTAGGAGCAATTTGGGAGCCCCGGGAGCGGGATCGAGTTGGGATGAAGTGGATATTGAGAAACCCCCGGGAAAAGATGTCCGCAAATTTGCTCGGTCAAGGACTCAAGGCCCTTTCATTGAGGTGGCCATCAATGACAGTGTGGGCTAGCGCTAATTAAGGGCCAACGCAGGACTCAGGAGGGAATTGAACGGTGGGTGAACCACTGTGATACCCCACGAAGCCCGCTGGTGATGTGGGGAAGAAACAGGGCAGAGCAACTACCTTAAACGGCCATGCGAGCCAAGCCGGTTGGCTTGCTGCTTTGCCGCGTTTCCGAAGGCTTGGTATGTTGCTTGGATTCCGTTCTCTTTTTCCCTCTCCCTCGAAATCGCCGCATCATGGACCTCTACACTAGGGCCTCCCGGGGCTCCTCCCCCGCATCTTCGGTCGTGTCCTTAGCGGGAATCGGGATGGCCGTCTGCCGGTCCGACCGGGGTGGGGTTTGGGTCTTGGTTCGGGTCGAGACGTGGTTCGTGGAACATCTCCAAACCGTCGCTGAAATTATTCCCATCTGCAGAGCCCCGGAGTTAACCGGGTTGAACAAACACCTCCTTTCTTCTTGCCTTGCATTTTACCATGTGCCGGCTGCAGCTTCGACAGACAAAAACACTACAGGTCGGTCCCACGTTATTCCCCCCAAAACCGTGTTATCTGGGGTAATATCTCCGTCTACCCCGCGTCGACCCTGTCGATGTCGATCTGCAAATTTACCAATTTGTCAGGTGTGCCGTTGTTACCGTCGTGATTGCTGGCTGCGAGAACGCTATCCGGACAAGGGGAGCCGGAAAAGCTGGCTGTTTATCAGTCGATCCGGTTAACATAGAGAAAGGAGAGGGGGGGGGGGGGGTGGATGAGAGTATATACCATCCAAATCTCTGGGTCTTGTCCTGGATTACCACCCAGGCCTTCCCTTCTCCAGCTCGGCCGACTCCTCAAGTGTGTAGTCCGCCATGAAGACCTCCGCGTCTCTCTCCCTCCTCCTCCTCCCCTTGGCATCCATTGCCTCGGCGGAAGGCATTCCCAGCGGCCCGGCCAAAACGTACGCCGACTGCCAAAAGAAGACATGCGATCCCCTCGAGGGCTGCCCCCCCGGCACCATCTTCGTCAGCAAGGCCTCCAGCAAGGCGAACTTCACCACCATCCAGGCCGCCATCGCCTCGCTCCCCAACAACCCGGACGCCTACACCATCCTCGTCGCCCCCGGGAACTACACCGAGCAGCTCAACGTCACCCGCCAAGGCCCGCTGACGCTCCTGGGCATGACGGACCGGCCCGCCTCGGACCGCTTGTACGCCGACGTGAGCCTCAACACAACGGCCTCGAACCACAACGAGGTCCAGGTCTGGTGGAACGCCGCCAACCACGACGCCATCTTCCCGGATAACGTGTACACCGGCGTGCTCACCGTCGGCCCGAACCTGAACGCCACCCTCACCGGCTCCGGGCCCGCGGGCTTCCCCGTCCCGGAGGACACGCCGTTCGGGTGCTCCGACTTCCGCGCGTACAACATCGACTTCAGGAACGACGAGTTCCCGCGGGCCAACGGCCCTGCGCATGCCGTTGGTGTTAGCAGAGCCAATGCGGGTTTCTACTCGTGCGGGCTGTACAGCTACCAGGATACGCTCTATGTTGGCAAGCTCGGCAACGCTTACTTCTACGACAACGTTATCGCTGGCCAGACGGACTTTCTGTACGGGTTCGGCACGGCGTACATTGAGAAGTCGACTCTGTCTCTGCGGAACTGCGGTGGTGGCGTTACCGCCTGGAAGGGTTCGTCTCCTACCATCGCGATCTGCCGCGGCCGCATTCACTGACTCGGGTGCAGGAACCAACACCACCTTCGAAAACAAGTACGGAGTGTACGTCTCTGATTCTCAAGCCATTGCCGCCAACTCATCCATCGCGCCCGTCATCAAGGGCGCATGCCCTCTTGGACGCCCCTGGAACGCCCAGCACCGCTCCGTCTTCATGGAGTCCTACTTTGACGCGAGTATCAAGCCCCAAGGCTACATCCCTTGGGGAGCCACCGACCCGCGCACGAACAACGTCACTTTCATGGCTGTATATAACGATAAGGGCCCCGGCTGGACGCCTGACCAGATGGCCGCCAGCGGTGTTACCATTGTTCTCGACGAGACGGGAGTTGAGCCATACAGGAATCCTGTGGATGTATTCCAGACTGAGGGTGGCGAACTGGGATTCATTTCGTGGATCGATCAGAGTGTATTGCCATCATAAAGCCTAACTAATATGTGCCAAGCCAAAGCTACATAATGCATGGCACAAGAATGTAATGTAGTATGTATATGTATCTGTGCAGATTCCTCCGTGCCATGAAGGCGCGCCACCGGCAACCGGCGTGTTGCTACCCATTTATTTGGTTTCCTTCTCGAGCAGGAAGAAACAGTGACAATTCCGCATTCATCGTAATCATCTCCCATAAAGCAACGTCGTAACAATAGTAGGCAGATCCATGCCACTCAGAGTGGCGATGGCTCAAAACAATAAGTTCCTCACTCGATGATGATGGGAAAACACTCAACATGGCCTGCCTGAGGCGGCTCCGGCGAGCTGGGGAGTGACATGGTATGAGACCGTGGAGAGCCGGGATAGTCTGGGACATCGTCCATTGTTGTATCGGAGTCACCGTCGTCGTCAAATTTTATCTCAACCTGCTCATCGTCTTCGATAGACACAACGTCGTTGCCGAATGAGCCAACATTTGGCTCCATTTCCACAGATGGCAGGAGAAGGGGCTGTACTGGAGGTGTTGCGAGTCGCGGTCCCTCTGAAACGAACACCACCTCGCGGCCGCCCACGCTAGATCTAGAGGCTCTCTGAGGGGCAAGGCCGTCGACCTCCAACAGCCAGTTCTTGAGATGCTCGCACAGTAGACGAACGACGCAGGCCGGGAACGCGTTGCCGATCTGCTTCTTCAGCATGGCCTTGGAAGCCGGCGCGAACTTGTGCCAGACAGGAAAGCCTTGGAGGCTGGCGAACTCTCGTGGAGTGTACGGCCGGGTGTTGCTGTAGTGTCGGTTCTGCCCTCCAGAGCAGGTCACACATCGACGCAGAATCTCGTCGGGGTTGCTGACTACCGAGCCCGAAGGAGGAGCGCTGTTGGGCTCCTCGTCGGGGTTGTGGAACGTCGAGTTCTCGTCAATCTTGCTCAAGGCCTGCCTGATCGTGACGTACTTCTGCAGGCCGCCGGCTCCCGTCTCCGAGTGTGTTGCCGACGGGAATGGCGGCAGCTTCTCTCCAGGGCAAGCTCCGATCATGATGAGTCGCTTGCGGGTTTGAGGTAGGCCCCAGGTCTGGAGATGGACGATCTTCCAGGTAACCGAGTATCCGAATTCAGTGAAGCCGCCGACCAGAGAGCAGAAGAAAGGATCGTGACAAGCTTGCAGGATACCAAAGGTCTGTTCCAGAGTGAAAATTCGCGGTCGCAGCTTCTCTACCAAACTTCGGCAGGCGAATAGAGCAGCAATGTTGGCTTCATCGTTTTGCCCCGGGATTGTGTGAGCAGGGGACCAGGTCTGGCATGGAGGGGACAAGTGAAGAATATCGGTACGCATCGGTGTGTCCTTGTAGTTGAGTAAGAACTCGTCGACGGACTCTTGGAAGAGCAAGGTCTCTGGAAAGTTGAGTCGGTAGGTGTTGCATGCCTTCTCCCAATGGTCGATTGCGTACTGGACATGTAATCCGGCACGCTCTGCTCCTCGAGAAAAGCCCCCGGCCCCAGAGAAGGAGTCAAAGACGACGTACATCTGTTTCCCTGCATGGGAATCAGGGTTGTAGGCGCCCCCAGGAATCGTGAGTCCTCTCCAATCGGCTCTCAGGGTTTCCTCTTCGACCCGGAAGTGCTCGTCCTTCACTTCCTCTTCACGAACAGTCTCCAGAGTCCAGTGGTGGGACTTGTGAAGAGACTTCAACTTAGAGTTGCGGTAGTGCACAAAAAATCTCCAGCGACACACCAAGGGCCCTTCGGTCTCGACTGCGAGGTGGCTGCCGAACATGCGTGGGTCGTATCGATGAGCGGGATACGGAGCGTTGGTCAGGTTCAGAGGTCGAGGCCTGATGATGGCACTACTCGGCACCTCTATTCTCGCTTGAACTTCCGCCGGTCTGTCGTCATCCTCATCAAGCTCATAGACCATGAAGACCTCGTTCAGTTTGCGAGGTAGCTTGGCCATCAGCGTGCGCGTTCGACACAAAGGTAAGCCTCGGACAGAGAGCTTTCCGTTATCGAGATTCTCCGCAATCTCGTTCACCAGAACGAACTGAACTCCATATGCGGACCCAGGAGCTTGTTCGGGATCGATTTCGTAGGTCCGGTTGACCTTGATCTTGTGGACGTTTACACCCGGACGGTTTCCCAACACTTCATGGTGGTACCGCTCCCGGACCGGCGGTGGCTGCGGGCGGCGCCGCTTCCGAGACTGTCGGATAAAAATGGGCTCGTCGTCAACTGTGAGATCAATGAATTGTGCAAGGGCCTCGCTGGCCAGGTTGTCGTCCTTCTCTTCGTCGATACCATCACTTTGCGACGATGCAAGCGATCGAGTTCTTTGAGGTAGGTAGTCGTGAATCCGCCTTTCCAGATCTATGATTACTCTATCCCTTACAGACGAGATAGAGTCATCGAAATCTAGGACGATTGCATCTTGCGGGCTCCCCCCCGGGCGTTGGTTGCCCATGCCGACACAGTTCTGATATTGTTCGGGTCAGCATGTCATCGCCAAGTCGGGAAGGAATACCTTACCTGAGACCAGGCCTTAGTTACTTGATCTTGAATGGGGGCTCGCCCCGAGAAGCCAGATTCTTGACGCTACCTGACGTCAACTTGGCAGTTGAAGATACGAGGAGAAAGTGTGGATAAACAGCAAGTAAAAGAAGGTGGTTTCTCAGCGAAGGTAAAGAAGAACCGGCGAGGTTGAAAAAGGGTCGTAGGGGGAGGAGAAGTTGGCAGCCTAGAACGACGATACCTTAGATATTGGGCTGATCTGGGTGGGAATGGGGTTCGATGGTGTTGAGAGTAGAGGTTGACTTTCAAATGGAAGAGCAGGAACGATGGAAGTCATAGTGGGACTCCTTCTACTTCTTTAACTTCCATTGCCTCTTGAAGTTGAGCCTGGATCAGTTGCTAGGATATCTCTTCAATAGCGAGTATTTGTTAGTACAAGTTCTTACTGACTCAACGCGCTTTGCCCCTTAAAAGGTCTATGTTAGGAAATTCACCCTATTACAACTCATCAACTAGAAAACTTTCAGCTTGACGTATTTAGTCAACCTAAAACTGAATCACAACATCAATCTGGCCTTAGAATTCGTGCTTACCCAAGTCACCACAAGTCCTTGAAGAAAGCAGGAGATTAACTCTCATCAAAACCAATTCTTTTAAGCTGAAAGCAAGTGAGCTTACGCGCTTTCTATTGCTGGGAGATCAAGGTGTTCCTATGCTTGTCCCTAAATGCGCTGACAGAAGACAAGAAGAAATTTCCCAGTTACTAAGGGCTAATATCTCAACTTTCTAAAGTCAAAGCCTGTGAGCGGGTGAAGGTACGTCGACCGGTGGACTCCACAGCTTCTTTCCTCAGGACACTTACAAGCCGTCCTCCTTCTTGCTCTCCTCGTCCCTACCGCCCCACCCCAGTAATGCACCTTGACTGCACCACATGTTGAATTCTTCAAGGATCGCTCGACAAACTTCTTCCTTCAAGTTTAAATTTCTTTGAGTTCAAAATTCACGAAGATCTTTCGCCTTACCCCTTTCTTTGCTTTTATGAAGTCGTGCTTGCTGCATAACGGGTTCCAATTTTAACTTATCGAATCAAGGCAGCCGCGAGACATCATGCAGACTCGGGCTGCATCAAGATGCGCAGAACAGGCTACTCGACAGCCTCAGTTCAAACAGGGGGAACAAGTTGAAAACGAGTACATTCAAGAGAATCCCGCGCAGAGACAAGGCAGTAAACGCCCAGCGCGCACTGCTCTGGCGACCAATCACCCCAAGAAGCACGCCAGAAAAGCAAAACCAGGAGAACCTCAGAACCAAGAGATTTTCAGGGCTCTTCCCCATGGTTTAGGCACCATTCACAACCCAGGGGAGAAAGAGGCAGACACCCAGCAGATTATGGACGACAAAGACGGAAGCAGTAACATCCAGAGCAGCAAGCTAGAGCAGGAACAAGGCAACCTTATTGATGAAGATAAAGATTCTAAGACGGCCAAGCGCGTTCCAAGACGTACTAAAGAAAACCCCTACGGCTTGATGCCTGGTCGAACCCCTTTTCCTGGGCACGAAGGCCCAACTGCCGCTGAGTGTCAAGAAGTCCATGACATTCTTGAACGGCAGCACGAAGTAACGATACGACCCGCCAGAATACCTCCTCCTTCTGCAGAAAAAGCAGGATGTGGCGAAGTCCCAGATGTTCTTGATGGCTTGATGAGAACATTGATCAGTGGACACACAACCATGGCAAACGCCGACAAGGCCATCAGAGATGTCATCTCGAAATATGGCCAACTGGACAAGGACGGAATTGGTGGTGGCAGTATCAATTGGGACAAAGTGCGACAGTCGACCCAAGATGATCTCCAAGCCGCTATCAAGAGCGCAGGGCTGATGCTGACGAAGAGCACTGAGATCAAGAATATACTTGACACGGTCTATGAAGAGAACCAGATCAGAAGAGCAGCTTTCGCCACAGAGAAGAAGACAGGAGAGCAGGCCAATGTCCTTGGCGCAGCACAGCTTACGCAGGGACAGAAAGACCACCAGATCCTCAAAATCGACAGCGGAATACTCACATTGGATCATATCCGTGGACTGAAGCCAGACGATGCAATGTTGGAGCTCACGAAGTACCCGGGCATCGGAGTCAAGACGGCCTCATGCCTCCTCCTGTTCTGCCTCCATTACGATAGCTTTGCTGTCGACACACACGTATGGCGCATGTGCAAGTGGCTGGGCTGGGTTCCCGAGAAGGCTTCTAGGGATGACACCTATATGCATTGCGAACTCCGGGTTCCTAACCACCTCAAATATGGACTTCATCAACTGTTCATCAAGCATGGAAAGGAGTGCGGACGATGCCGCGGTAATACTGCTGAAGGCACTTCCGATTGGAACAGTACTGTGTGCCCCCTAGAGCACCTCTTGAATCGTTTCGACAAACGGAAGACAAAGGTGCAGCCAAAGCAGCCGGGAAAGGTCCTGAAGGGAGATGTCAAGGCAGACATCTCTGAGAAATCTGTCGAGCTGGAGGACACTGACGTAGATGTCGCCTAGGAGATGAAACCCAACGCAGAGGCTGTGGTACAGTTACAACGAAGTCGACGTACGAAGGAAGCCGAAGCTTTCAAAGGCGATGCTAGTGGTAGGTGAACGAACGGCATTTGAGAGTAGCCATAGTTCTTGGACCCAACGCGGAAGGGCCGATATCAGAAGCATTCATGACAGCCTTGGAATTGTGGTGCCCAGTAAGTAGAGATCTGACATTTCCCAACTTGCTTCTATTGTTTGGCAGTTGAGTGGCATTATAGGAAGAGCTTTTCAGGCGGTGCGGTTTGCCTAGAGCAAATATGTACCAGATTAGCTTTGATCCCAGCAACACGGGGCGAGATACTTCAGCAATTCATTTTTCGCAACATGATCAGTGGGGATTTCTGCGTCTTCTAAGTGACTTAATGTCCCCTTTCATCTGAGATGAGAAAGCTGGAATAGAATATGCCAGTAATCAGTTCTGGGCAGTCAAGCCTTTTTTGTTTGTTTGCAGGTGAATGGAAGACTGCCGTGTGAATAGTATCATGCATGATGGAAAATATCCAGCGCCGTTTGATGCTGGAGTGCATATTAAGCTGTGGTCTGTGCTCTATAGTGCAAGCCTCAGTGGAACACGTGCTAAAGCACCCAACTGGGAGCACATGCAAAGTGCCTGACGCAACCTGGCGGGAAATGGGAGGTACATGCCCTGGTCACTTCTCGAGAGCCCCATGCCTACCCCTGTCGACACGGTTGAAGCGGGTTTAATGGGATTCTGAACGCCAGGCCGCGTTGTAGCAGGCCCGGACCGCGTCTTTTGCAGCCCACCTCATTTTGCGTTTTCCCCAGCAACCACCACCCTCTGCATCGTGGACTCCTACCCTCTTTACTCCACGACAGCTGTTCCAATCTATCTGCTCCTTCCTCCTAATTCTGTCGGCTTCCTATTTAATCCTTGGCTGGCGACCGAGGTCTCTCGTTTCCTCCGAATCTCTCCTCCTCCAACCCACCGACGGAGATCGCGGCCAACATCTATCGATCGACGAGACCTCCCAACTTGCATCCGCGCGCTATCAATTTTCGAGACCATCGGCGGCATAGCCATATCATTTCCCGTCTTTTACTACGACTGTTGTCGTATGTCACGGTCTGCCGTGCGCGCGTAAGCTGTGATCGCAAGTAATCTCCTACACGATTTCCGATCTCCGACATTTGTGTTCATCTCGCAACCGACGAAGATTGGCGAACACTGCCTTCCGCGTCCGCCGTCGCACCTCAACTCTACCTCGAATCCTTCGCACTACAGAGGCCCCGGAATATCGTCTTCACAGAATGCCTCGACAGCCACTAGGCACACAATAAAATGGAGACCCAACCTGTCGAGGATATCATCGAGGAGAGCTTCCGCAAGTTTGGCCAAATTCCTCCAGATGTCCATCTCCTCTGTCCGAAGATCCACGAGGACGATTACGAGGACTACAGCAATCTAGATTCACCTGGTGAAGAATGCTCGGCCCTTCAGAAGAAGGAGAGAGTGGAGGCATGGAAGAATCGACTCGACACCGCCTACTGGACGAGTCTTCTCCTGGCCTACGGCAAGGATAAGGCAGGTGTCTGGCTAGTGGAATGGGGCAATCGGATGGCTATTAACCTTCACAATTGCGACAAATGCGTCATGAACTGGCATCTGTATCGCAAGAAATACTTGCAAATCTTCGCCGAGTACGTATCAATTGAACACCACCCCAAGGGCGAAGGCGCTGCTAATTCACGATTAGGAAATGGCCTGAAGATGCTGTTGCTGGCATCGAGAACTGTCTTCACCGATTCGACTTCGATCGTATCGACAAAGGCCTTGAATGGGCAACAACAATCATCGACGAGGTGGAACAAGATGGTCGTGTCTTCTCGAGATCAGACCTGGGAGACGACCAGGGAGCCGTTCTTCTCACAGTCTACGAGGCTCTCTGCTGTATGGCCTACCTTAGTGTGCCGGAGAAGCGAAAGAGTTTCCAATTTGTCTTCGTTCGGCTGTCCGGCAAGAAGCCTCTGAAGCTGGGCGATAACGTGTTACTGCCTGCTATGACGCAATTTCTATTCGGCGAGGATAAGACCCGGTTGACGTTCGCTGAGAAGTCTTGGGAGCGACTTCACCCCAAGTCACTGACCCAGGAACAGTTTGACTGGGCTGTACACGACAGCCTTGCACAAGCAATCCAAAGCACTGGACAACTGCATCCGCGAGATCAGAATAACCTTGTGGAGATTGAGAGGTTTTGGAGAGCGATCAACTGGATTCTCAAGCCTCTGGACGAAAAGCTCATTCTCCATGGTATCCGTGGTATGGATGTCAAGCCCAGCCTCTACGACCTTCTCTTTTTGCACCTGCAATGCGAATCGGAAGGTATTTTGTTGATGGTCATTCAGGCATTGACTGCCCTGCTACAAACATCCCGGCAGGCCTTTTGGGACACAATTGGCGATGCGCGCCCATTTGTTGTTGTTGAACAAGTTTTTTCTGCCAGCTTGTTCAAGCAGCTTCTCGCCCAGTCACTCATCTTCGCCATACAATCCATTGGGAGCACCGGCCAGGAAGAGGCCGAGTCGGTCACCACTTCATGGATCAACACGTGGATTCAGTCTCTCAACCGCAACCAAAAGACTGACGCCTGTGGACAGCTGCTTCATCTTCTCTTCGAGCAAGTAATAGTCGACGCCAGCGTTGGGGAACAGGGTAAAGCTGCTTGTATTCGAGCCGGCTTGGATGCCCTTGATCATGTCCTGCGCTCGTTTCTGGATCCTTCGGTCAACGTCATTTCAGGCACGACGTCTGTCTACATCAACTCTATTTTGAATGTCACTATAAAATTCAAAGACGTCATCAAGGACGCGGCTCAGACGAAGAGTCAAGACCAGCATACTCTCAACGTGCCCAAAGCTGCCATGAGCGTAATTAGTGCTGCGTTGGCCTTGGATTCTCGAGTTACTGCGGAAGAGCATCTTGAACTCCGTAAGAACGAACACGCAGCTATCCAGACAGCCGTTACACGTGCTTCAGCCGAACTTTGGGATGGATTTCTCGAAGATCTGTATAGTGGCCAGTCTGTATTAGCCAAGACCATGTTGGTTGCGATGGCCCCTCTCATCAATGTGGAAAAATTCGGATCGCCCCGGAAAGAGCCAGGGAAGATGAGCAAGCCAAGAGCCGAATTCAACTCGAGATTCGCTCTGGTTGCGGAGGCACTCGGCCGGGTAATGCAACGACTTTGCGAATTCACAGTCCCGGAGCTCAACAAACTATGTCTCGGCGGCCAAGCAATTCGCCCCATTATCGCCTT
This sequence comes from Colletotrichum euphorbiae, assembly GCA_037178605.1. NCBI lineage: Eukaryota > Fungi > Ascomycota > Sordariomycetes > Glomerellales > Glomerellaceae > Colletotrichum > Colletotrichum euphorbiae. The sequence goes on from JAXCEF010000004.1 coordinate 386,006, forward strand.
TACGGTTCATGGCGAGACCGATATCAGCAGCGCAAGCGCTGAGCTCATCAAGACCATCACGGAAACATCATCTCGATCTGACGCGTTGGCAGCATTGCTGGAGCGCTATCTCAACACCACTTGCACTTCGATGGTCTTTGCGACCCGGAAGATAATGGAGCCATCAAAGTTGGCTTGGGGGCCCGCACGTCACATCATCAATACCGCTAAAGATGTTCTCAAGGGTCTCAGCGACTTATCGTCCGGTATTCTGAGGGCCAAAACCCTGGATCAAGGTGAATCAAACGCGGTTTCACTATGGTGGGTTATTCACTGGAAGTATATCGAGATGGCTTTCCAATCGACTGGAGCTTGGTCTCATCAGGTCGAACTTCAGGTGATGCAGGATTTTTGCCGAGACGTCATCGAATTGGCAGACGCAATGCTAGCTCAAGACGGCCTTCTTGCTTCGGCTCTGCGCGAACAGCAATCAAGCAAAGACGTGACTAAGATGCAACAGCTCCTTAAAGAGCCACAGCGCCATCTGAATGGCATTGTCAGGATGTTGCGACTGAGAGATTACTATCTGGTCGAGGTGACGGTCAAGGTGGTTGCCAAACTTCTTACCCGACTTCGCGAGAACGACCTCGAAATTCCGACAGAACCAAAAGCCTTCGTCCTGGACTCTTGCATCAAGGCTCCAAACGGCAAATACCCTATCAGCACGAATCTCACCGATCAGCAACGCGCGGAACTTCTTAAGGCTCTGGGAGAGGACGATGATGTTGAGATAATTCAGATCAGTGCTATTCCAAAATCCGAGAAGCCGAAGAAGCAGAGTTCCCTTGACGCATGGTCTAAGTCTAGTGGCGTCACTTCTCAAGCAAATCGGAGCAACAGAGATGACGTCCTTGAGCTTACGAGCTCCGTCGACAAGAAACGGACGATTCTAGACCAGATGCGTCAGAAGGCCGCTTCCTCAACCGTTTCCAAGCCATCGTTGACGGCGCTGAGATCCAAGCCCGAGCCCGCAATCTCACAAGCATCTAAGAATGCACTCATTGAGTCTCGAAAGAAGGCGAAGGCGGAAAAGGCCAAGAGAGATGCTGAAATGATAGCCAAAGCAAAGGCGCTCAGAGGTCCAGTTGTGGCCGGCGAAGGTTCGGGATTGAAGGGTCTCGCTGGTGTCATTGGCAAAGAGGATGCACCACAAAAGAGCCAAATTCTGGTCGACAGCGACGAGGAAGATGAAGATGACTCGGACGACGACATCGACAATCTCATCAATAAGGGAGAGACTGGCAAGAAGGCTATGGATGAAGCCACAAGACGCCGCGAGCGCGCCTTGTTGGAGAAGACTCGCGGTCCAGTCAAGAAAGTGAAGGTGCAACGTTCCGCCAAAGACATGCGTGCTCGTTTGATCCCGCCAATGGACCAGCTTCATCAAGCCATCTTGGAGTGGGATATTTTCCACGAGGGTAACGATCCTCCGTACACCTCTACAGCCATTGCTTGCACCAAGGTCGCCGACTCTTATGTTCATCCGCAGGAGTACAAGCAGACGTTCTTGGGCCTGCTGATTTCCGAAGCTTGGAGATCCTTCGTGACTTCAAAAGACGAGACGACTTCCAAGAGTTACGGGCTCAAGATTGCGTCTCGCATGAACGTTGACAGATTCCTTGAAGTGACTGCCAGCATTCCCATCGCAGACAACAAGGAAAGGATGCTCTCTGAAGGCGACATCATCCTTCTCTCTAAAAGCAACAATCCTCTGAACGACGACTCTGCGCCTCATGCCCTGGCAAGAATATGGAAAACCAGCTACAAAAAGGACAGGCTAGAAGTGACGTATCGGCTCAATAGCAAGAATAATCCCCTGGTTGCAGCACGTGCTCTCGACAACGGCTGCGAGCTGCAAGCCGTCAAAATTACCAATATGACAACGATTGAGCGAGAGTATGCTGCTCTTGAGAGTCTGCAGTACTACGATCTCATGCAGGAGGTTCTGAAGGCAGAACCCTCTCCCGTCTTGACATACAGCGATGAGGCAGTCAACGGCGTCATGACAAACTACCAGCTCAACCCTGGTCAAGCCAAAGCAATTCTCGGTGCTAGGGACAACGATGGCTTCACGCTCATCCAGGGGTAAGATAATACCGAGACTGTTCCGCGACATACGCTAACGTTTGGTAGGCCTCCGGGAACGGGTAAAACGAAAACGATTGTGGCTATGGTTGGCTCATTGCTCACAGGCAACATTCAACCTCAGGGAGTTGCTATTAAGCCAAAGATCCCAAATCAAGCGGGCCCAGATGCTATGCCTAAAAAGCTTTTGGTATGCGCACCCAGTAACGCCGCCGTCGATGAACTCGTGTTGCGTCTGAAGCAGGGCGTCAAGACAATGACAGGATCATCTCACAAAATCAACGTTTTACGTTTGGGCAGGAGCGATGCCATCAACGCCGCTGTTCGTGACGTTACCCTCGATGAGCTTGTGAAGAGGCGGCTTGAAGGTGACAACACCGGCAGCAAAGCAAAGGAGGAACGCGACAAGATGCACAACGAAGCAGCCAAGATTCGTGACGACCTCGCGGAGATCCGACCCAGACTGGACGAGGCTCGCGCAAAAGGCGACCGAATTCTGTCGCAATCCTTGCAGAGATCGGTTGACCAATTGAGGCGCGCGCAGATCAACATCGGCGCGAAGATCGAGGAGGACAAGGCAAGCGGCAACACGGCTACTCGCGAAGCCGAGATTCGTCGTCGCCAGATCCAACAAGAGGTTCTTGACGGAGCTCAGGTCCTTTGCGCTACGCTCAGCGGCAGTGGTCACGAAATGTTCAAGAACTTGAACGTCGAATTCGAGACTGTGATTATCGACGAGGCTGCGCAGTGTGTTGAACTGAGCGCTTTGATCCCACTAAAGTACGGCTGCACCAAGTGCATTCTGGTCGGTGATCCCAAGCAACTACCCCCTACAGTGCTTTCACAATCTGCAGCAAGGTTCGGATATGACCAGAGTCTATTCGTGCGAATGCAGCGCAACTACCCGGAGTACATTCATATGCTTGACCGGCAGTACCGTATGCACCCGGAAATCAGCTTATTCCCAAGTCAAGAATTCTACGAGGGCAAGCTCGTCGACGGAGACGATATGGCCGATCTCCGCCGTCAGCCTTGGCACAACAGTGCCCTTCTTGGCCCTTATCGCTTCTTCGACGTTATGGGTTCGCAAGAAAAGGGCAACAAGGGCCGCTCTTTGGTCAATCATGCGGAATTGAAGGTTGCTATGCAACTGTACGAAAGATTCCGGGCAGATTTTGGCAGACAGACCGAGGTGCGCGGCAAAATCGGTATTATCACGCCCTACAAAGCCCAGCTGCAAGAGCTTCGCTTTCAATTTGGGCGTCAGTACGGAGAAGGCATCACCGAAGACATCGAGTTCAACACAACCGATGCGTTCCAAGGTCGAGAGTGCGAGATCATCATCTTCTCTTGCGTTCGTGCGAGCCCTACCGGTGGCATTGGTTTCATGCAAGACATCCGGCGTATGAACGTCGGTCTGACGCGTGCTAAGTCGTCGCTATGGATTTTGGGAGACTCGAGAGCGCTCGTCCAGGGAGAGTTCTGGAACAAGCTCATCGAAAACGCGCGACAAAGAGATCTCTACACCAAGGGAGACATCATGGCGATGCTCCGCAAACCCAGTTCGATGAACTCACTTCCCGCGCCGTCGAAGCCCGCACCCTGGAGCGACGCCCCCGCTGTAACTCCTGGAAAGGTTCTGCAGCCTCCAAGCAAGGATCTTGACATGGCAGATGCGCCCTCATCTCGAAGGCCGGTGCCAACTCCTCAGGAATCACCGGTTAACTACAACGAACGCCGCCCCCAGCCCAGCGTCGCTCGAAACTCAGATCGACCGCCCGTAATCCAGTCATCAACGCCGAAGCATGAGTCCAAAAAGAGGACTTCCGATGCTAACGATGCGCAGCGCGGTGCAAAGAGGGTATGTGAAGAAAAGACAAGCAACATTGATATACAGACATCCATTTCTTTAGCGCCTAACACAACTTTAACAGATGACGACCGAGCAGAACCGACCTTCCAGCAGACCGCCACCGACGGGACCAAAAGCGATGAACAACGCGCCGAAGGAGCCGAGGCAGGCGAAGGACCCGTCTGCCATGGTAGCCCTCGGTCTGACACCAGCTGCACGACCGCCGGCGGAGATGCCTTCGACTTCGAGGACTTCCTCATCGAGTCCGGCTATGGCGCCTAACCGCAACTTGCCACCGAGAGTAAGTCAACAGCTGCCCTGCATCATCTCGGCATTGCTAACGTGACGGATAGCCTCCTGGAGCAAATGGACCGGTCATCCACAGAAAGAAACCGAAGGCGGATCCTTTCATTCAGAGAAAGCCTCCCAGACGATAGTGAAGAGATTTCACGCGCGACGAATGATTTTTGGTCTTTGGAGTATACTTGGTCAAGGACCGGATTTGGGCAATGCATCACATCAGAGAGAAGGGCCAATACGAGCCCTTGGCGTTACAGGTCTAAGCAAGGGGCAGTCAGCATTTAAGGGCGGCAGGTGTCACCTCCCGATCTTTGGACTATCATGGGCTGCACATGTGGTTAGGGTCAAGGATACGTGGGAGAGGCTGGGTCCTGATGCGGCACAATCCAAAAATCTTGTCGAGGGAGAATGTTGTATGACTACGGGATACCTTGTATGTACTAGCAGGAAGAGAGGAGAAGATGGTAGTGACAGGATGCGGCGAGGCAGCAGCTGACGATTCGTGAAGCGATTTATGCAGGGGCCGGGGATAGTATCCCGCGCTCCCGCGGTGCCTTTTTTGCCCTAGAACGGACGGGACGGCAAGGTCACGCGAAAAGTAGGCGAGGCGAGAGTTTCCTGGGTAACGCTTGTGCTTCAACTCGACGAAGATAGATCCTGCAGGACCACGACGACGTGCAGAGCGAGACGATAACGGGCCAGAGAAGCGTAGCCAAGGACGTCCAACGAGGAGCGCCGGATTGTTTCTACTCTTAGCCGCCTTTGGCCAAGGTCGGCGGCACAGGTTGCAGTCGGACCAAGACACGCAGCGGGCGAGACAACTGTGACGCCTAGGCTCACGCACTTCGCGATGAGTCGCGTGGCTGCCGGTGGTGGGAAGAAGAAGCCAAAATGCGCAAGCCGAACCGTTTCGTTTATTTCCTTCTTTTGCATGGCCTTTCGAGAAGGTGTGAAGAAGTTTTGGACTTGTTCCGCGCCAGCAAGCAAGGACAGCCGTGATCCACGCCACCCACATGAACACATACACACCATTACTCGACTTCTGCCATCGACACACGACGGGGTGAGACGAAGCCAATACGATCCGTTGACCAGACCTCAGCTTTATAGCGCCATGTCGAGTTGAGATGACTGAGCCGCTCAGCCGCTTGTTTTTGAGCGGGTGGGCGGCTGCGGTACCACCTGCTGAGAAATACCGACGGGACCCAGATGGTAAGTAAGCCTGGCAAGAGGCCCGGACGGTCCGAGTGCCGGCCGAGATTATGAAGGGCTTTTTTGTTCCAGGTTGTTGGCTTCATGTTCGCCTCTCGGGGCAGGGGCAGTCTGATATGGGGCTGGGTATCGTTAAGAAGGGATTTTTTTTTGGGGGGGGGGGGGGGGGAATGAAAAAGAAACAAGACGACGTGTCTCAATCTGATCGATTTTTGCCGTTGTAAACGAAAAATGGACGCGGAGGGGGGGAAAAAGTCAGTGTGATGTCTGAGGGGTTTCAACCATGGTCCCAGTGTAGCCGAGCTTTGATGTGGTGATAGATTTGGTTCTTTGAGAAGGGCGGATCTGGACCTGTCACAAAGATGTTTCTGACGTTTCTGGTTCTGATTCACGATACGAAGTGTACGGGAGACATTCTGGTACTTCCCCCAGTCGCTGGAGGAACAGGGGTCTCCGCGGGGGGAGGGCTGAGCCATCTTGGTTAGGTGAAGGATGCAGACATCTGTCAGACTTGTCATCTGAAGGTTTTGACGGGAGTCGCACGTTCGGCTTGATGAGACTGAACCGGGGGCGGGGGCGGGGGACTACACAATGGTTGTGTAAGGAGGAAGATAGAGGAGTATGGGTGTCCTCCGTTTGGTTTAGAGTTGGGAGACAAGCTAGGCTTCGGAAAGCTGAAAAGCCATGTCTAAGGTCGTTGGGGAGGATGAGGATCATGTTGCTGAGGCATTTGGGCAGTTGGACGCGGGGCTGGAAGAGGTGGATGTTCCTTTTTTTTTTCCCTTCCTCTTTCTTGAAGGCGCCGCGGTTTCGGGTGTGGTTTGTTGGATGCGGTGCGGCATTGGCGGACGGGAGGTTCGAGCGGGCCGGCGACCGGGAGGGTTGCGAGTAGGATGGATGGACGGAGGTGGTGAGGGTGAGGGTTCAAGGGATGAAGTACGGGAGCTCAGGATTCAGGTCGGCCTGGTGGGTTGAATGTCGTCGGATGGCAAAGGTGCTATGGAGCCAGATCAGATGCGAACCACCCTGCATATCACAGTGACATGGCGATGACCATCTGTAGGTCATTCATTATATGGGGAGTTGGAATGCACGCTGGTGACGATGTACTGGGTGGAAGGGAGGGGAGACTCGAGAGCCGTGTGGATGAGTGAGACGTGGTCAGTGGAAACCCCCCAGCGGTGGGGAAGGACGAGGACAGGGAGAAACTGTGAAGGCCGCGGGGGGATCCGTCCGGGGTGGAGAGGAGAGGAAAGGCGTACAGTAATTACCATTCATTACCTGTACTACCACGGTACTGAAGTATAGGACACTAGTAGAAAGACGACGGACGGGATCTTGGGATAAGTTAGTTTACCGAGGTGCGGGATGTGCATGTGCATGTGCACTGCGGCAGCGGGCGCTGCATGGTTGTGCATGGATCGTCGGTGGTGCAGTGCAGTGCAGTGCAGTGCATATTGGGGAATCCAGCGTAGCATTTCCCAGGTTGCTGATTGGGGATCGATATGCGCAGGGGCAGACGCCCTTTCAGCAGGACAGGGAGCTTGGGTCAGATGCCGGACGAAGACAGACTCGGATTTGACGATGTTCGATCGGTTCATATGTCAGAAGATTCTGACGCGAAGACAGCTTTCATGTGAAGATAGATGGCTTCGGTGTTTTGAGGAGGAATGCAAGTCCGGAGTGACGTGCGGTGCGTGGGTTGGAAGAAGTCTTTTAATGAGCTCATCTCACTCCGATATTGGGAACAGGAACACATTTCATGACGTCCTGTACCTACACCTCAGGCAAGAAGTATTGATGAAAAGTGGTCGTTCCATTTTGTTAATCTATCTCGCATATAGTGCAGAGCTAAGGGGGAAAGCTAGCGCTTGAGCCCGTTGACGGTGTTTGGGACGGACGGATGGTCCTGACGAGTCCGAGTTGAGGTGTTTTGCAGTTGCAGTTGGCCGTTAGTGGGAGAGACACTCTTTTTCTCGGATTCGCCTCGTCGCGGTTCTGGGGGACGGTGTCATCGCGGCTCCGAGGAAAATGACAAGAGTCCAAGGCAAGCCACAACATCCTGCCACTCTGCTCCCGCAGCCACACAGGAAATCAAGTCAGCGAAGCTTCAAGCCACATCTTCTAGCTCCCTTCCTGCCAAATGACAATGGAACCCGTCGCAGCATGCCTTGATACCAAGTGTAGCTTCAAGGTTCCTCGTGCCGGTGTCCGCTGCGCGTCCCAATCTCGGCATGTCCATCGTCTTCTTCGTGAAGAAGGCTGATCCGGGCCGATCGACGGCATCAATGTTGGACGCGGGCTGTCCTCGCGGTTGAGCTTTCCTGTGCAATCAGACAGTCAACGAGCAGCTGCGCTGATCATCTCCCCTACAGAGCAGGACAAGATGCCAGGAAACCAGGCAACCATGCCCCTTCATCTGAGACTGACACGAAAGACTGGCGCCGTTTCGTTACACGAGATTATGGAGCAGAGAGACACATCGAGAAGAGCACGAGAGGAAGTGGTGCTGCTGCCTGTAGAAGTGTAGTCCCCCCCCCCCCCCCCCGGGACCATTCTGACAGGCAAAAATGCACTTTAATAAAGAGGATATCGAACCCCTGCCTCGCGCTTCGCACCAACGCCAACACCAACTGGAGCGCCGTCGTTGCTGCTGCTGCTGCTGCTGCTACTGCTACGCATCCCGGGTCCTATTGTCTCCGAGATTTTTTTCCAGCCGCTGATTGTTTTGACCTTGTTTTCCATAATACCTAGTCAATTTTATTTATTCATCTTGATTTTTCTCTCATTTGTACCTTTGATTACCTTGATGCTGAGATGGCTTGCCAGGCTCCAGCCCATCGCGCCAACATCCCTACCGTACATCCCTACCCTACATCCCTACCGTAACATCCCTTAGTACCTACGCAGTAGGGTCGTCCAAAGCCCTGGGGCCGTCAACCCACCACTTAGTACACGCACGACCCCGGTTCCCTGCCCCGACACTCCCCCCCCGGGGCAACGATCCTTACAGCCGAGCCATATGCGACCAGGCATGTCCCTGTCCGACGCACGCCAAACTGGCTGATCTTCCGTTTCCCAGATTCTTCGCCTCTGCGCGTCTCCTGCCAACTTGACTTCCAGACCACCACCTCCTGTCTGCACCGCTGCAGCATCTGCTCCTCCCGATTCTGTGCTTTCTTTCCCCTGGCGACAGACAACGAAAAAAAATAAAACTAAAGGCAATCTCCCTGCAAATTCATGTCCCTAGACTTACCGATGGCGGCGCCGGAATGCCCATAGCCGGTGGCCTCCCAATCCTCCAACTCCAACCGACGGTCGACCCTTCCTTCTGTGCCTGCCATCGCCGCCGCCGACGAACGCCGCCTTCCCGTCGCATCCTCGGCCTTTCTTTCACCTCTGCGACTCCTCTAATCCCCCTCATCTCAAATGGGGCCGGCTCTTGTGCTTCTTCGAGTGACACTGGCACGCCACAGTGATCGAGCCCAGCCTGCAAGGTGCCGGCCGAAAAGAAACATGGGAGCTCCATTGTGGCGCACTCTCTTTGCTTCTCCCTCGTCGTTTTCGGAGAGGGTAGGGGCCGGAGGTGGATGGCTCAAGTCGAGACATGCAGAAAGAGAGAGAGAGAGACAAGGTTCCAGATGTCTTTGAAAACTCGTGGACGGGTTTTCCTCTTGGGAGTTCCTTCTCGTCTACCTTTCCGTCGAGAACGCCGCCAAAGAAGGACAAGACGAAGAAGAAATTACCCATTGTCAATTCACCAAGTCTCAGCGCCACGAGCCCACCCTCCGCCCGAGCCCCTAGATGACGTTCTAAAAGTCTTAGTGACGACGCCCTCGCCCTCCCTTGATCTGTCCTGCCCTGGACCGTCCTTGGCGGGTCCCCTTCACTTCGTTGCCATTCTCCTTCTGAACCCATCCACCGTGTGTCTTAGGTGTCCCGTCTCCTCCTGCTCCTCCTCTCCACCTAGTCCTCTGAAAGTCTTACCATGGCGCAGGCCCTGAGTCTTTTAATCCTCGTTCCCATCATTTTGCACGGACCCCTCCCCGCGATGGTTTGACGCTCCCACCCCTCCCCCCCCCCCCCCCGGGGCCTGTCACCGTCTAGCTCCCCTCCCGCCTGTTCTTCCTCGCTCAGTTCCAACGGCCGCCCAAGAAGGGACGCAGCCGGACCAGAGAACATATATCGGACCCTACTGTCCGCTACCTTGTGCTCGAGAGCACGGAGACTGAGACTTGGAGCTGTTGCTCGATGAACCCGGACTGTTTTCCCTCAAACCATTCTTCATCTCCTCGACCCCCCCCCCCCCAATAAACTCTGCTTCTTCTTCACCAGGAGTCAACCAAGGACCCTGGGTGTAAATCGCAGCTGATCCCCTTCATCCCGGGTTGTGTGAGCTTCTACCCATTACACACTGACAGGAGCTGTCAGACCTCTCCGTACCATCCTCACCTTTGTTGCTGTGTGCCGCAGGCGACCACTCGTCAGAGACCACAGGTGTACGACGGTTCGTCAAACATTTGCGCTTTTAGGTCCCGTCCACCGCAGTAACCTTGGGCATGTCATCCCAGGACTGTCAATTACACCATTGGGCCTCTTCTCATTGACCGTATCGCCGTTCCCGAGACCAGCATCAACAGACAACGCGAGGTCATGATCGTCTCATCGGACTCTGGCCCTCCTCGGCTTGACCTCGCCATCAACAGAGGTCGCCGGGGAACTTTCAGCAGCTTCGGCAGCAACGAGGACCACGCCTTCTCCCCTCGCACCGCGAGATCATCCAACGATCTCTTCGCGCAGGCCCTGGGCAGAATCGAGACGACCGACTCCGACTCGGAATGGGGCATCGTCCGCGCCCGCGCCAGGGAGAACAACGAAAGGCAAGACTTGGGGGACCTCATCGACTTCTTCAGGACAACCTCGCCACCGCCGCAGTTCCCGGAGAGGTCTGTCTTTGACCACGACGACGAAAGCGCGGGCGAGGACGACGAGGAGGACGGCGAACCCGAGAGGTGGAGGCTCTTCAAGAAGCTGCGCCGTCCCCGCCCCCGAGCCAGGTCCGAGTCGCCCACCCGTCGGCCACGAATCGCTGGTCTTCCCAATGCTGCCGTCGCGTCAAAGACCACGAGCGGTAACGCGCATATTGCAATCTCCATCCCGTTGGAGTACTGTCACGTGGGACCGGACTCAGACTGGGCACTCGCCGTCTTCAACGCAACGCCGCCGCTCCCCCCTACGCCTGCTCGAGGCAGCGAAGAGTCCGTCAACGGTCAGACCCGGCCTTATGCAAGCGATCGCACCGTCACCGTCCTCAAGACCATCACCGAGAAGGGATCGGCATCAACACTCGACACAATGAGCACGAAATCGCAAAGACAGTCCAGAGGGGCGAAGGGCTCCGTGTCGATATGGCCCAAGATCAACCCCAATCCCATAAGCCCACCGAGGACACCGTATACGACACCGCCTGGAAGCCTGCGCGAGAGGCCAAGCATCTCTACGAAACGTCATCGCTTGGGATCAGCGCCGCCAGAATACGCCGAGCTGCCAGCATCGCCGGTCATCATGCCCCAAAGCCCCGATGATACCCTCGACAAGAAATACTGGGAGTCGGGCCTCCTCTCCCAGTCTCCCACTCAACACAAGCCAAAAACAAAATCTGCAAGGCGTCCCGAAAACATCACTCTCCCGCCCCGGAGGTCCAGCATCATGATCGTGAGGTCGAAGACAGACGGGGCAAGGGACAAACACCAGCCTTCAATCGACGGCATGATTGGCCGCTCTACGCAGCGCCAGAGCGTCACCTTTGATGCACCCCAGATCAGTCCAGGATATTCCGAAGTACCCTCGCTGAGCCCGAGCATCGCAACCACAGAATTGTCGGAACCGATCATTTCAAGTGCGCGGTCCGCAAAGGCTTACTCGACCGCGTCGGTCACATTTCAGGACTCGGAGTCGTCGTCGCCAAGACCATCTTTCACCATCAGGCCGGGCAGCAGTGACACTACACAGACCACCTTGGTGAACGAGTCCGTCGCCTCTCGCAACCCTTCGACGAAGACTGCCACCTCCAGACAGAGTCGCAAGACCCGCGTCAAGTCCCTCAAGCAAAGGGACATGGAGGCGCTGAGAGCTTCGAAGCAGACGCAGCAGGAAGACGGCGAGACCACGCCGAGGGCTACAACCTCGGACACGGTAATCAGCTCGCTCCGCCTGCCTTCTCGCGACGGTACTTTTGGGTCTACGGATGTTGTCCGCGGCATCGAGACGAAGCTGTCGGCAACGAACCTGGCCAACATGGCCAAGTCCCAGAAGATGGTACCGACGGAAATGTCCAGTGCCACATCGGACAAGATCTCAGACTGGCAAGCTACTCAGCGCGTCGACACCCCCGGGTGGGAAACGGCACGGGAGGAACTGACGCCAGGCTGGGAAACCGCACGCGAAGATACACCGACGCCAGATTGGCTGAGGACAACGCTTCTCGACGAAACCATGGCCGCTGCCGACTCGGCTGCCAGCAACTTCGACAAGAGCCTCGCCAGAGACAGCACCGTCACTTCGGAACCGCCTCGTCGGTGGGGAAGCCTGCGCCGCACCAGCTGGGCGAGCTCCGTCCCGCTCTTGGATCGGATAGGTAGCTTTGCACCGTCCGATACCGACGCCACGAGGGTTGGTGAACTGGTTGGCGACCCTACCTCGCCTCCGATCCGAACGTCGCGTGCAGATTCGGCGACGCTTTCCCTGGCGGAATCAGCTCGTCTGACTTCGCCGCACTTGAGCATCGTCGAAGTCGAGACGCAGCTTCCCAGGTCCTCGACCGAAACAACAGAGCAATTCATCGCCGGCAGCATCGCCGCTTTCCCGAGACCCGGGTCCGGACCAAGGCTAAGCGCCATCATGCCCGTCGCCGACGTTGAGCCCACCTGCCCCCTCGACGAGAGGTGGTCATCTTCGACACTCAACTCGCTGGTGACCATGGTCACTACTTCAAGCGCCCAAGCACCCTCGACTCGACTCGCTCGTCCACACACAGCCGGCAACGCGAACCCGGAACTGTTCAACGCCTCACAAGACACCCAGGCAACCACCCTCCGACGACGCCTTACCGCCGACGACGCCGACACCTCTGAGACCGCGACCATCCGGCCCAAAAGCCGCTCTCGTGCCGAGGACGCCCTGGCCGTCGACCTCCTCTCCATGTCCGCCCGGGAGCTGCGCAACCACTACGCCGTCCTCCGCAGCGCCCGAGTCAACGACCTCGCGCACGAGATGCTCCTGAACCAAGAACGCCTCGAGATGCGCATGCACCAGCAGGAGATGAACCAAATGCTGTTCCTCGAGCGCCTCGAACGCTGCATGTCCGAGCTCCGGAGCCTCCCCGGCTCTCTCTTTTCCACATCCCGCCCCTTGGAGTGGCCCATCGACGGCGACGACCACGGCAACAGCGGCTTCGTCTACGAAGAGCAACGCGTCAGTCGTGTGCGCAGGACGAACCGCGTGCAAGGGCCTCGGCACCAGCACCACCACTCCGAGCCCTCCTCCTCGTCCCGGCCTCGTCGCCGCTTGGTCGACAGCCAGGACCAGTTCGTCGGTTTCGACGGCAGCTTCATCGACTGCCACGACCCGAGCGGGCCGCGGCGTCCGTCGACTTCGTACAACACGCCCACCTCGAGAAGGTCGGGGGCATCGCGCCCTCGTCGTCACGGACTCCCTCCCTTGGTCACTCGCAGCGGCCTGGACTCCCTGGACCCCCTGATGCGAGAGCTGCAGCTCGCGGCGCGGGTGAGCCAGGAGACGAGCCGGACGGAGAGGCTTCGAACACCTCAGCCCGGCGACCCAAGTGATTACTACTACAACATGATTTAGAGCGGGTTTGAGGTTTTTTTTTTTTTTTTTTTTTTTTTTTTTGGTGGCCGTGGGACCGTGGAGGGTATACCTTGTTTGTCTTCTTTCTCATATCTAACTAGCTTTCTATCTGGTTTTTCTTTTTTCCTTCCCTCGTGTGCAGCAGAGATGCAAGCGATACCAATCCTCAGGAACGCCGGGCGATCTCCAGCGAACGGGGATCAAGCGTTTGCGGGGGTGCGTATGCCACATTTTTCTTTTGTATATCACGGACTTCTGGAAAGGGGAGGAGACCAAGTCCCTCAATATATGTCGTGGAAGTGAGAACACACAAGGTTTCTCATGCGTGCCTTTTACGGTGTCTTGTTTGTTGGACGTCTCTTCTATCTTATGATTAACGCACCCAAATTTCTACACGCGCTGCCGGTGCGGACGCAACACAATTGACGAAGCAAGGACGATGGCTTTTCATGACTATTCCAACTCGGCGCTATATATATATATATATATTATTTTAAGATGATTCCTATCCGCACTGAATACGGCATGTGATCCCCGCCCCTATCCGAACTAGTCTACATACGCCAACCAGGGGGGGGGGCCTCTCGTCGAAGATCCGATGAACTAAGTGGCCTGCGTACTGCGTGCCCTGTGAGGGGTCGTCTACCACCAAAGACGGACCTCTGTTTCCGGAAACTGACAGCTAATCCATAGTCCTGGATAAGAACCAAACATAGGCTATAAGCGAGATCAGAGGTCATAGACAGCATTGAGGAAAATATGCCAAGATAGAGACCACAGCTAAGAGCGGGAACGAACGAAAGCCACCACCCCCTTCCGGGGGCGAGGTTAGAGATCATCAGCCAATGACGTCGTTACTGTACCCCAGAAACCTCCACCGAATACATTCGCCCCAATAATTTCCTCAAGTCAAAGACATCATGACTTGACGTCTTGGAAACTCAAACCAGAAATCCCCGGGTGGGATCATACCTTTTTCGTCCAGGTAGTAGTTACTGTAGGAAGAAAGAAAACAGAGCAAAATAAAAGAGATGAACTCGTTGTTGGCATCCTGCAAGACAAAAAAAAAAAAAAATTTAATCAACACTAGAAGTTGGTGTGCGCCAATGTTTCGTTTTCCCCCCGATTGAATCATTCAAATCCGCTACATACACAACCAATCTGAACTCCCCGCGAAACAACGAGAACTTCTTCTTTCAATCCAACATCAATTAAACCACATCTCGAGAAAACTTTTCCCCATACCCCGATCGATCCCCCTCCCCCCCCCCCCCCCAAGAGGGGGAAAGGGCCACGAAACCCTGACGACCGGAAGGGAGGGACAAAAAAAAAAAGGGGAAAAATGTCACTCCCCTGGATCTTCGTCTCCCCCTCCAGCCGCGGCATAGGCCGCCACCTGACCCGGCACCTGCTCCTGACGACGACGGCCCCGATCCTCGCGACCTCGCGCGCCGCCGACACGACGGCCGCGAAAGCCCGCATCCTCGACTCCCTGCCCGGCGCCGAGGACCTCGCGCCGCGGCTCAAGGTGGTCGAGCTGGATGTGACGTCCGAGCCCACCGTCGCCGCCGCCGCCGCCGAGGCCGCGGCCCTCTTCCCGCCCGCCACGCACCACCTGCGCCTGGCGCTCGCCGTCCCGGGCGTCCTGCACCCGGAGAAGGCCCCCTCGCAGGTCGACCACGACCGGGCGCTGGAGACGTTCAGGGTGAACACGCTGGGGCAGATGCTGCTGATGAAGCACTTCTCCGGCTTCCTCCCGCGCAAGAGCGCCCCTCTCGAGGACGACGGCGGCGGCAGCGGCGGCGTGGGGGAGGGGCTGCCGCCGGGGCGCGCCGTGTGGGCGGCCATGTCCGCGCGCGTGGGAAGCACGTCGGACAACCGCAAGGGCGGGTGGTACAGTTACCGCGCCTCTAAGGCGGGCGTGAACAGCCTGGCCAAGGGCCTCGATCTGTGGTTGGCGTCGCGGAGCGGCGAGAAGGCCATGGCTGTGGCGTATCACCCGGGGACCGTCAAGACGGGGCTGAGCGAGGCGTTTTGGGACACGGTGCCCGAGGGGAAGCTCTTCGAGCCCGAGTTCGCGGCGGAGAGGATGTGCAGTGTGCTCACGAAGGAGGTGGGCATCGAGGGGCGAGGGAGGTGCTGGGATTGGGAGGGGAAGGAGATCTTGCCGTGAAGGATAGATACCCTGTGGAGGCATAGCGAGTAGTAGATTACAACTAGAGAGATGATGAGGCTGCCAGAAAGTCTGTTTAATGTATCGTATTCCACCAACTTACTAGTAAGTATGAAAGTGGTGAAGTGAATGGCTGCTAGTTGTACATGAAACTGAGACTTCTATGACAAAATCCGCGCAGTAAAAAGGACCGCAAATCGCTTTTGCTCCTTTTTCAGCCTTCCCCTCGATGTCCTCACAAAGCCACGTTCTCAAAGGAGGCTCCGTCGGGGGATGTGCCTGGCTTCTGGTTCGGATTGTCCTCATCACCTTTACCCTTCTCGCTGTCCGAGTCGTCCTCCTCCTTTGGTCGGTGCGCGAGGTTCTGCTCCTCCTTCTCTTCGAACCGTACCCTGTGCCCTTCGTGATCAGCGATCGTCTTCGGCTCCGTCTCCTTCTCATCGTCGCCGGGCGTCTCGTCCTCCACTGTAGGAGCAGGGGGCTTTCCTTCAGGGGACTTGGCGGAAGCCGCGTCGCCGTTCTCAGGCGAGTTAGCCGCCGGGGGCGAGGGGAGATCCTTCTGTGTCTGAGGCGTCTGCTGCTGCGTCTGCGGAGGCGTGGGCGCCTGCTGAAGCTCGTCGGTAGATGGAACTGGTCTGACGGCGTCTAGGTAGAACTTGGTGACTCCCAGAATACGACCGTTCTTTTCGCAGGCCTCGACCCATTCGGGACGCACGACGGGGATGTTGGTCTCGACGGCCTTTTCCCAAGCCAGACCCCGCCCTTCAGTGGTGACAAAGTGCGTGGTGTCGATACGAACGGAGTCGACAATCTTGGCACCGATGCGGTCGACCGCGGCCGCCAGAGCCTCGCGGGTGGCAGAAGGCATGATGCCCGTGGTGATGGTGATACCGCTGAGGTCCGTCATCTTGTGAGTGCGTACGACGACCTTGTCCGACGAGAAGGTGCCAGCGGTGGTGCGCAGGACGAGGTGGAAGGTGTAGTCGGTATCGACGGCTAGGCCAGAGATCTTCGTGCTGTGCATCTGTAGGGGCCGGGGGATGTTGCCGGCCTTTTGGCCGTTGCGGTAGAGGGAGAGGGAGATTAGGTCTGCGGTGGCTAGCTCGATGGGGTCCCATTCGAGGACGACGGATGTCTGGGTGGCATTGCGGCAGCGGAGGACGGGAGTCGTGGGCGCGGAGGCGCCGAAGGCTGAGTAGATACGATCCTGAAGATCGCGGAAGGTGTTTTCGGTCTTGCCTTCGGAGACGAGGTTGCGGGAGACGGTGATGTCAACGATGGAGCCGGAGGAAATGTTGGGAGGGAGGAGGATAGAGGGGAATTCGATCTGAAAGGGGCGAGTGTCAGCGTAAGAACATTGAGTGGTAAACTAGGTACAGGGAGCTGATGTAGATTTTGCAGCTTCCCTCGAGAGACGCCAAATGGGCTAGCTATCGAGATTGACATACCAGGCGCTTGTCAGGCGTCAGAAGAACCGTCACGCCAGCGTCGACCTTGCCGACGGTCAAGGAAACAAGCATCGTGGGTGTCGCTTGCTGGTGTTGAGGGCGTAACTGGTCTCAAAGTCTCTCGAAGACGATACGTAGTCCGCGTTCACGAGGGTTGTGCAGCCAGATTCAATCGCGCGGTTTCAAACAGCTGGTTTTTGTCGTCTTTCGTATCTGTTTCCCAACTCCAAAGTTCAAGCTCGCATAAGGGGAGTAAGGGCGTCAGCAATGAAATTGTTGTGTAGCGTGTTTGCCAGACCGAGACACATATGTCGGGTCAAAGATGCAACGTCCTTTCAGTTAATTATCAACCAGGTTGGCAGCTCCAGAGCGTTTCGGTTGGCAGCTCTGCGCTAGCGGTGTGATTCGCTGATCTGCACCCTCCTTGATGGCTTGATGGTACGTACCTGCCCTGTGCTTCATCCTCGAGGTTAGATTCTTCTCATTGCTTAACGTCGTATTGGCCTTCGTCTAAACTAACAGCCATTTTATATAACTTGACGGCATGGTCTTTGCTGGCTTGGAAGAGCATATTAACCAGGTTGGGTATCAGGAAACAGTGCACTGGAGAAGATTTCCCCTGATTCTTATTCGAGTGCTCAAATGTCCGTTCATTCTCCGGCTGTCGAGGACTCATATTGAGATACTTTAGCTTCATCTACAATCCAGGACCTTGCAGAAATAGGTCGTTTACAGACGACTTGAAATCGTCTGTCTGACTGCTGCAACTGTGTGAAGTCAGGAGCTTGTGTCCTTTCGTTTCCACGTCAAGGTCTTAGGTCTCTTGATCTCAGGCAGCGACCACTGTTTGGGCGTTGGTACCAACCTTCGTGAATCAAGCTTCCTCGAAGTGTCTTCTTGCAGCAATTGCGTCCTTGGTGGCTTCTCTGGCGTACCATTTCGCGACATGTCTTTCGATCGCGCGGGTAATTCCTCCCTCTCGGGTTGCGGTCGTAGAACCATATCCTCCTTCCTCAGCCAAGGGCGATACACGAGTCCTCGCAAGCTCGGGTTCGGCCTGCTCATCTCTTTCTTCGAAGCCCATCTCGACCTTAAGCTCTTCTCCAAGTTTATCGACGGACGGAACCGGTCCCGTCTCATCTCTGACTTATGAATGACGTAATCGAGACAATATTCAACTGCCTCTTGGACCTCCCTCATGGTCACCTGAGTCCTGAACTCCTGCGGCTGCGACGCGTAGAACCGCAAAGTTCCTCGCACATCACGGCCTCGTGGGCTAGATGCCAGCCGCCGTCCACTAATGTCGTATCCCCGGACGAACAGAGCGGTCCTCAGCGCCTTGATGAACCTGTCGCGGGCACAAATGACGACGCCCGCCCGTCCAAATTTGTAAGACCCCTGGTACCACTGCCACAACGGCTGCTCCTTCTTTTTCTCGTAGTAGTAAGCGGCCGCGAGCGCCCTCGGATTTTCTGCGAAGTTCTGCAGCGCGAAATACGGCACGTCGAACGTGTCGATTACGTGGTCCATCGAGTACATGCAGTTGAAGTATGGAGCCGCCGCGAAGTGTTTGGGTAAGGGAACTTTCTCGTAAGAGCCGCGTTCGTTGGGCCAGGCGATGCCCAGTCGGTTTAGGAGTTCCCGAGTGATCTCGCTGACTTCAGACCTGCCCGGGGGGTTTCTCGTGGAATAGGGGGCTGGACGACTTGACGACTCGCTTGAACCTTTTCTCGGGGCTCTGGCGTGGGGTTTGTTGGAGATGCTGCCCGATGACCCGTTCGGAGACCTGCTTGGAACACTGGAATATCGACCAATCTGCGCGGGAACGGCTTTCGGTGCTGTCGCCAACGACGGCAGCCGCTGGAGGATGCGAATCACATGGTGAGGTCGTACCGGGTTCATGGCAAAGTTTCGGATGACGATCCGCGACCAGTCATATCTGGCGGCAAGAGTATGACCACTACGAGATCGCAATCAACCAGGCGTCATTACCAACATAGAGTCATCGAGTCCTCAGGTTCTGGTTCTGAGATGGAAGTCAGCTCAAAAGAAACAAAAGCTCCGCCAAAAAATGGAAGACAAGATATGCGAACGCCCAGACCACCTTTGAAAGCGAACTTCTCTTGCTGTGGCTCACCTCACACATATTCACTGCACCATACCTAAAACTCCGGTGTCCGCACCACAGCATCCTCCTTAGGTTCCTGTCACGCCTGCCCGTAAGTATGAGCACCCCTATTATATGAGTATATTAGCATAGCTGATGTGTAAATACATCCGCCTATGAGGTACTCTATAGTTACTAGTATATTATACTATATACTTATATTAGGGCACTCCCTATATTATAGTAGTATTATTTTATTATTTAAACTAGTACTAATTTTTATAATTATATAAATTATAGAACGTAGATATAATAAAATAAAGTTATTTAAGATTGAGAATTAAACTATATTAGTAATTTAATATCTTATACTACTGAATGCTTTATATAGCCTACCTACCTAATAACTTCTCTATAACCCTAAAGTTAAATAGCTATATAATAAGTATGCTAAGTTCTTCAAAGCGCTAAAGAAGTAATTAGAGACTAGGGGAGGGGGGATAGGGCGAGGGTGCTGGAGTATTAGGGGCAAGGATACATACTTCTAGCTCTAAAAAAATCCACACGTTGATGTTCCACAAATTGGGTGATGATGACACAGCCGGCCTCAGCGACACTACAGCACCCCAAAAGCAGCGCCCCACTTGACTCATACCGGCTGCATTATTCGCCCCTTCAAAACATCAACTGAACCCCCAGAGGCTGTGTGTGTGTGAGTGGTTCCAGCAAGCGCAGTTCCATTTCTCCATTAAATCGCTGCACCAAAACAAGACCACACGCACTAACGAGGCAGCTGCCCAAAGCCCAATATTTTTTTTTTCGTCACTGAACGCACAAGCACAACCACAAGCGACAATAAAGCCCGGCCCGCCAACATCGCTGCCCACCCCCTTCCTTTTCCATCTCCTTCTTCTTCGACACTTCCACTTTACCACCCCCCTTACCCCCTTTTAAACCTCAGAACCAGTTTTCTCGAGAGTCAAAATGCCCAAGAATAAGGGAAAGGTCAGTTGTTTTTCTTCAACAGGATTCGATGAAGGTGTCGCGACAAGACCACGAAGGGGGGGCAAAAAACCACCCCTCCCCCTGCTTAGGCTGGACCCGCCATCAAACCCCGCCCCCTCCTCGCTATTCGAAAGCGACGCACACCGATCATCTTGATGCTTTTGATGATGCTGCTTTTGTGGATGTTTCCCTTGACCATGGACTAACAACCACACAGGGAGGAAAGAACCGCAGACGTGGCAAGAACGAGTCCGACCACGAGAAGCGTGAGCTCACCTTCAAGGAAGATGGCCAAGGTCAGTACAACCACAAGTTCTCTTTGTCCAACTGAGAAGACGTCCAACACCATAAAATTTTAAACTCCTTCCGACGATCCAGCTCACGACATCGCCCACTCTCCATTATCACCCACCACTGGCCAACATTGCTAACATCTCCCCATATAGAATACGCCCAGGTCGTAAAGATGCTCGGCAACGGTCGTCTCGAGGCTCAGTGCTTCGACGGTGTCAAGCGTCTGGCCAACATCCGCGGCAAGCTCCGCAAGAAGGTCTGGATCAACCAGGGCGACATCATTCTCTTGTCCCTGCGTGAGTACCAGGACGACAAGGGCGACGTCATTCTCAAGTACACCGCCGACGAGGCTCGTTCCCTCAAGTCCTACGGCGAGCTGCCCGAGTCCGCAAAGATCAACGAGACCGACACCTACGGTGCCGATGGCGACGGCGACTGCAACTTCGAGTTCGACGACGACCGCGACTCTGAGGAGGAGGAAGAAGACGCCGCCGCCGGTGGTGGCAAGAAGGAGGTTGACATCGACGACATTTAAAGGGGAAAAAAGCAAGGTCGCTTTCTTCTACTACATATGCGCGTCGTAGTGGAGCCCCCGGAACCTCCATTCCTCGTTGCTCGGTTTCCTGCTGAGGCGGGATCGACGGAGGGGAGGGAATGCTGTCTTCTCTCTCAAATCCGGCGGCTTGCGTAAATGTAGGCTGCTGGATTCCGCGACAGTAAAGGTGTCAAGGGCGGTGTGTTGGACGGCCATGGTGGGAGAGACGTCATGGCTTGTCAGATTCGATCAGGGGATGATAGATTTCTTTGCGTAAAACTTGAGTAATTGATTTGGTTGGGTATGTGGCTCTGGTGCCGCGGTCCGCAAGTCACAACTTCTTGATAATGCTTCAACTATAATCACTGTGGATGTCTATGTGCGCCGGTGCGCCAATGTTTGGAACATTTTCATGGTTCATGCGTTTGATTCCAATTTCTTGTACACGTGATAAACGCGCTTGGAAGAAAGCGCTGTCATATCTACATCCTGATAAGCTCCAGACGCTATTGTTCGCCTAGCATGTCTCTTAGTCAGGGTTGCAGAGTCATCCCAAGGATGCTCGCTCTACCAAACGCTGCTTGTGTTGCTCACCTCATCCCTAACCATATAGCTCTCCTGGAGGACAACAAGAATCGAAGGGCAAGTAATTATGCCTCATTTTGGAGAAGTCGCTAGCATGGTGGGATTTGGAACTTCTCTTTCCAACATGGAGATGCCCACTGATCACCAGTCATCGTTGTCACTCTTCTCATCGTCTGGAAAAAGGTCAGCTTCAACTTCCCGAGAAAAAAGGCGATTGTAAACTTACCGCTGTTGCTAACCTTGGCCTTCCTCTTCTGCAGCGCGGCAGCAAGAGCGTTAGCCATATCACCACCGCCACCAGGCGCCACGCCAGCCGGAGGCAAGCCACTACCATGCGGTCCGGTATCGTTGTTGCCACCAACCGATGCACCACTTCTGTCACGGATTTGGCTTCTGTCCACCTTCTTGAGCGCCCTGATACCGCCGGCCTTCTGGATATCACCCAGCACAGCAGACCGTCCAGCATCGGGAACGGGTGCGGGCGCCGTGGAAGAGTAACCAGAGTCTCGATTCGGCATAGGGGGCGGCAGGGGAGGTCCGCCCAAGCTCGCTGGCGGTGGGGGTGGTGGAGGAGGCGGCACACCGGCTCCTGGAGGTGGTGGAGGCGGAGCAGGAGGGGCATTGCTCGACGGCAATGGAGGAGGCGGAGGAGCATTCGATGCAGGCAACGGAGGAGGAGGCGGCGCATTGGATGTCGGCAATGGCGGCGGCGATGTAGGCAAAGGAGGCGGGGGAGGAGCGCTGGATGAAGGCAGCGGCGGTGGAGGAGGTGCATGCGATGCAGGCAATGGCGGAGCCGCAGGAGGAGGTGGCACCGGCCGTGACGACGGAGGCGGCAACGGGGGCGCTTCGTTTGCCGGGGCTTTGGGAGGAAGAGCAGGTGGTGGGCCCGCGTCTGCTCTTGGCGGAGGAGGCGGTGGGACCGGGCCTCGACTCGGGGTTGGCGGCGGGCGTGATCCTGAGAAAACCGGAGGCACTCCCCATCTGCTTCCAGCAGGCTTCTCTTCATCCTGCATTGGCGTCTTCGGTGGTCGTGGAGGCGGAGGCGGTCCGTTTGCGGGTCCGCGAATGGCCGCCACTGAGCCTCCCAGAGCATGTGCAAGCTTGCCGGCATCTGGTAACGGAGGTGGTACGGCAAACCGGTTTCTGGGTGGTTCAGGCGCGGCAGGCTCGCTCGGAGGGGTCGGTTCTCTGTGCACTGCAGGCGCCTCATTCTTACCAGACCTCCTAGCTGGCGGAGGGGCCGGCGCAGCGCCGCGTCGTGGTGCAGGCGGCGGCGGCGGTACACGCGAACCTTCTGAATGGCTTCCTCCTTGAGGTGGTGGCGGTGGAGGAGCTCTGTTTCTTGGTTCAATGCCATTTGATTGAGGTGCTGGTGCCGGGGGTGGCGGAGGGGGGACGTGGCTTCGTGCTCCAGCCATCAGTTTCTCTTGTTCCTCTTTCAAAAAGTCGACAATGAATTCTTGGTTCTCTTTGATGAATTCATCGGTCAAGCCCTTGTCTCGCAGATCCTGTCCAAAGTTCTCCCGCCAGTTAGAGTCGAATGCGTCGAGAACAGCGAATTCTGATGACTTGTGGCCATTAGTACCCCCGATAGATGGCATACGGCTGTGCAGATTAGATTGCGGCGAGTCGGGAGGGGTGGGAGCTGAAGCATGTCGACTACCGAAGAGTCCTCCAAGCAGCCCATGTTTGTGGGCGGTGTGCTGCGATACTCCTCCAAACGGTGTTGCTTTCGTATTTCTGCTTGCGTTCTTCTCCCTGTCGTCCATCTTCTTCTTGAACTGCTTTGCTTCTTTCTCGTCGACGAAAGATAAGCCGGCAAGGCACTCTTCAATCTCGAAACTGTGGAAGTATGTTCGGTCTTGGTTGTAGTGCCACGCATCGAATATCTCCTGATCCCAGATGACGCCACGGTTTGCGGACTGGACACATGTTAGCCAAAGGGTACTATGGTGCGTCTAAGGTAGATACTCACCGAGATGTCAACCATCTTGAGCCAATATGTATTGCCTACCAGGTCATTAGCCAGGACGATAGCGCCCTGAATGCCCGTGTATGTCCATCTTGTGGGGTCGGGATAGGCCACATATAATCTTGCAACAGCGACGGCCTGGATCTTGTTCGTCTGCTTTGGAACGAAGCGCTTGACGGTCTCCTTGTCGTCGTCGCTCAGTACCGACGGCATTTTGGCGGAGAGGTGTCAGCGATGGCGAGAGGTTCAACGGGAGGTTGGGCGGTGGAGAGGTCGTGGTCCGTATGTAGTCGATTCAAGGTGGAATTTGGGACGAGGTGGAGTTTGACGGGGAGGGTCGTGTGCTTCCAGGAGCCGCAGCAGTAAAGGCAGCAACAGCAGTACCAGCAACAGTTGCAGCGATTTGCGTCCTACGCGTGTGTGGGTATGTCAAGTGGCGCTTAGTCGATGGTGTCTGGGTTAACACCTCCTCTTTCGGGATGGCGGTTCGTCAGGTCGGTTGCTTTCAGCAATGAATTGGACAAGGTTACCGAGGCGAGTCCTAAGACAACGTCGCTTGTGGTGTTGGGGCAGCGAGGCACTGCGATTGGGCAAATCGTTTGCTATGCCGTGCTGTGCGGCGGGACAATAAGGCTAGGTACAGCGTTGGTACCTTACTGCGCAGGCGTAAGAATGCAATATGCGACGCAGCCGCTCTGGCACAAGCTGCCAGAGTGATTAGCTTCTGCTGAAAGATGCCAGAGCTTCCGGGTCCGGGGGCGTTTCATGAAATGTGGGCTCGCATCAGTCAACGAAACCTGAGGATATCATGGAATGGCACCCGAGAAGGCTGAAGGGGAGAAGGTTGTGCCGCGTTTGGATGAGGTCCGGGTGGTTCTCGGTGTGTGCGATGTGAATAACGTTAACGTTTGTTGGACCTGATTGAGCGACAGGAATAGCAGACGACTTGATTGAATGGAGGGACGGACTCCAGGAGTCCAGAGAGGGAACTGCAAGAGAAAAAAGGTACACTCAGACTACAGTGGAGCAAGGTGACTGGCTCTGGGCCACCCCAGGTGGCTGAGTCGTTCGTTTCAGTGGCAGTCGGGCTGGGCCCGGCATGTCCCGTCTCCCTCCTCTCGGGCGCTGCTCGGGCGTCAGCTTCCATACCTCATTAGGCCCCAGCTCCCCGGGAAGTCTGTCCTCAGGAGGCACTGGCTTCTGAAGAGGTACTCTTACCAGCCACATTTTGCGCGTTCGCACCGCCACGTGGAAATGGGAGGAAGACCATCGTCATTGTGGGACGCGCAACTAACTAGCAGCGTAATATTGTTGGTTTCCAAGCCTTATCCCATTGGTCGGTTTTTTGCATGACTTGCATCTCGATGAGACGCCTCGGTGTGATGATCTCTGTTGTGATCGCACTAAATAGCTTCCACATGGCGGCATTATGTGCGAGTATTATCTCGAGACTTTTTATGAGCTGCGCAGTTGCGAATGTCCGGCACATCCAGGATGGTCCGAGGGTGTGAAATCGATTCATGAATTCATTGGTAGCATTACGACCCGCCTCCCTAATTCCGAAGTCTCTGTACCCATCCCGGCTCTGACTCCATAACCCATATTCTACAGCAGCGCCATTCTCATTCTTACACTGGAGTCTGGGGCTGATCTAGTGCCGATGTCGCGTCTATTTGTTCAACTCCTCAGCCTTGGCCCGACGTTCCTCCTTCGTTCCCTCCTCTTGAGCGTTGAAGTCCTTGGGGATAGCAGGACCGGGGTGAGCCTGGTGGGCAGCAAACTTGGGGTCGACGTTGCCCTTCTGCTCAATAGGCTGGGTGCTGAACTCCTTCTCCTTGTCGGAGTCCTATCGGGAGGTCAGTATGATATTACTCGTACCATATGGGTAGCATTTGTGTACCATACCTTGCCCTCGGTGATGTTGTTGACGAGCTCCTTAACCTTGTCGGCCATTGTGAAGATTTATTTCTTGTAATTGGTTGTTTTGATTGATCTGGTGTAGTGCCTCCGGATGCTGGATGTTGTCTGGGCAGAGAAGATGAGGAAATATCTTGGAAGATGGGCTGTTTATAAACTATGTATTTCGTTCGAGTGCTTACATGTGAGCAGAAGCGTGCTTGCAGTACGTGGAGGGTTGCGACGGCTGATGACGTCGGTCCTCTATTGAGGGGAAGGCAAGTGCAAAGGTGTGACTGGACACCTCCAGACAATGCGTCCCCGCCAACCTGGAAGGCCTCCCAAGCAATGACTACGTACCAACCCGTGCTAAGATAGCATTGGCTGTCTGTGTTGACCATTGGTAGCCGCCCCATCCAGCAATATTGGAAAATGCCAGCCAAATTCCTGTGCGTCACCGGCGAGTTGCGCGCATGTCACAAGGCCACCTACATGTAAGAAATTGGGCCAAAAACCCGAATGGAGGTGCTACTATTCTACAGCGACAGCACGCCAGTCCCCATATTTCCCACGAGCTTGTCTGCCAGTTAACGTTCCAGATTCACCTCATCTTGAGATGGTGTTGGGATCTTGGCCTAGCCAAACGCACCTGTTTTGGCCTTCATCCAGCCTAGTGGAGGTGGGTATTAAGAAGATGGTTACAGCTTCTCGTGAAGAAAATGTGAGCGTGAATCGACTTAGACCAAATAGCTCAACTCACGGTTACAACTGTTAAGGGAATGACATTTCACTGTGTTGACCTTGCTTGAGCTTTTTGAGACAGTCATGGAGGATTCTTCATAATCAAAAGAAGCTGAAGCTGCAAGGCTTCACCTCTGATCTCTATTTCCACTAACCAGTTCATCATCATTAAGCTATATGAGACTGCGTGAGGTGTTGTCTCCAGAAGTCGCTTGGACAGTGCGAAACGATGCTGTCACCAAATCCTCCACTCTTACTAGCAGTGCGACAGTGCGTAGCACGGTATTTCCAAGGCGTCCCTCCATCCCAATTCGGTCGAAGACATCCAGTTGTCATCGGTGTCAACCCATCTTGATCCCGGCGCGCTGCACTCAGCCACCACGATGCACCATGTCAGCCAACGCTCCCCAGCCTGTGAAGCTTTCACTCCCTCTTGTCAGTAGATTACTTCGGGATGACACAGGGCTCAATTGACACTTTGTAGGAATATCAGCAGAACCTCTTCCAGGAGCTGAGAAACGAGGATGAGCTGGTTGTGCTTGCCCGCGGCCTTGGGCTGATGCGCCTCGTCACCAATCTGCTACATTCATACGATGCCGCAGGAAACAACTTGATTATCCTCGTAGGTGCGGAGGACCGCGAGAACAATTGGATCGGCGAGGCCCTCGCCGAACATGCCGCCATCAGCATGTCACCAAACGCCAGAGGGCTCACTGTCGTCAATACCGACTTCACCAGTGTCGGCGCCCGAGAAAAGATGTACACCCGCGGCGGCATTTTCAGCATCACCTCCCGCATCCTCGTCGTTGATCTTTTGACAAACCTGATTGACACCGAAAAAATAACCGGCCTAGTCGTCCTTCACGCCGATCGCGTCGTTGCAACATCCCTGGAGGCCTTCATCCTGAGAATCTACCGACAGAAGAACAAAGCTGGCTTTCTCAAGGCATTTGCCGACAATCCAGATCCATTCTCAACCGGCTTTTCACCACTGGCTACAATGATGAGGAACCTTTTTCTGAGGAAAGCCTCGCTATGGCCTAGATTCCATGTCACAGTAGCAGAGTCATTGGAGGGCAAGAAGACGGCGGAGGTCATCGAGCTGAACATTACTATGAGCGATGCAATGCGCGACATCCAGAACGCCATCTTAGAGTGTGTCGAAGTCAGCATTCACGAGCTGAAGAAGGGCAACACCGGCCTGGAAATGGAAGACTGGAACCTCGACAGCGCCTTGCACAAGAATTTTGATGTCATTATCAGGAGGCAACTCGATCCGAACTGGCATAGAGTCAGCTGGAAGACCCGACAGATTGTCAATGACTTGAGCGTCCTCCGCGGCATGCTATCATCGGTCTTAACCCTTGACGCCGTCTCTTTCTTGCAACATCTTGACACCATCCACGCTGCACACTCACCGCCTCCAGGCTCTACCAGGCAAAACCAGTCACCCTGGCTGTTCCTCGACGCTGCGCAGACGATATTCGAGACAGCCAGGCGCCGCGTCTACGCAGCTAGCGCGAAGGCGGCTACGGCAGACGCGAATATAGACTCTTTGCGGCCAGTTTTGGAAGAGCAACCGAAGTGGGCTTGGTTAGCGGATGTTTTGACGGAGATTGATAATAGCATGCATTTCGATCCTCCTGCCCGCGACGACTCTAATGGTACGATCTTAATCATGTGCGGTGACACCAATACCTGCCGCCAGTTGCGCGACTACTTGCAAACAATGCATTTCAAACCCAAAGTGGAAAAGCCTGCGTCTGACGAGGAGGAGGAGGATCTCGATCAACCATCAGCCGCTTTTATGATGCGGAGGAAACTACGGAACTATCTTCGATGGAAACGAGAATTCGCTCAGGTCAACGCAACACTCTTCTCCGAAAACCAAAAGGCGCTCAATGGCGCTACCGACAGAACAGGGCAACCGCTCAGGGGCAAGCCGTCAAATAAGCGCAGGCGCATGAGAGGCGGAGGAACCATGGGCGCCTCGACGACCAGAGCCGAGAATGGCAGCATCGTCCAGTTCTTCGAGCGACCGGCGGAGGTTGAGGATCTCATGGCCGAGGTTCAGATCACCGAAGAAGAGGCGGAGCAGAAGCCAGAGATTGTCAACGACCCGCTGGAGGATATGGAGGACTACTACCAGCTTTACGATATGCAAGATCTCGTCGTTGTCCATGCCTACGATGGAGATCACGACGAGCACGTTCTAGAGGAGGTGAAACCCCGATACATTATCATGTACGAACCCGACGCGGCTTTCATCCGCCGAGTTGAGGTCTACCGGTCTTCACACAACGACAGAAATGTTCGAGTGTACTTCATGTACTACGGCGAATCTGTCGAGGAGCAACGGTACCTCTCCAGCGTAAGACGAGAGAAGGATGCCTTCACAAAACTTATCAAAGAGCGAGCGTCCATGTCACTGGTTATGACGGTGGACCCCCATGGTGTCGAAGATCCTCAAGAAGCATTTCTCCGCACCATCAATACCAGAATTGCCGGAGGCGGTCGCCTTGCTGCTACAGCGCAACCGCCCCGTGTGGTAGTAGACGTCCGAGAATTCCGCTCTTCGCTCCCGTCACTCCTTCACGGACGATCCATGATCATCGTTCCCTGCATGCTGACAGTGGGCGACTACGTCCTGTCACCCAACATTTGCGTCGAGCGCAAGTCCATCAGCGACTTGATCTCCTCCTTCAAGGATGGTCGTCTTTACGCGCAGGCCGAAACCATGTTCCAGCACTACAAGAGCCCGATGCTCCTCATCGAGTTCGACCAGAACAAGTCTTTCACGCTGGAACCATTTGCCGATCTCTCCGGTAGCTTCAACAGCATCGCACCCACGAATGTGTCTTCGGACCTACAGTCCAAGCTCGTGCTCCTCACGCTGGCATTTCCGAAGCTGCGCATCATCTGGTCGTCGTCGCCGTACCAAACGGCCGAAATCTTTGAGTTACTCAAGTCGCAGGAGGACGAGCCAGACCCCATCGCCGCGGTGCGAGCAGGCCTCGACAAGGATATGAAGGCTGAAGACCAATCCTTTAATCTGGAGCCGCAGGAGATGCTCTCCGCGGTCCCGGGTGTCAACCCAAAAAACATCATGCGGCTTGTGTTGGCGACGGAAAACTTGAGAGAGGTGGCAAACTTGAGCCAAGGTGAACTCGAACCAATGGTTGGCAAGGAGGCCGGGAGACAAATTTACGGATTTTTCAATCGGAATGTGTTAGAAGACTAATGTATTATCTTGCATAGAAATCACAACAAGATTTTCGTTGCCTCAAAACCAATGACGGTAGCATGTGGAACGTCTGAGAAGTCTGGAGGTGGCTAACAAATGGTACCGTGAGTAAAATTGTTCGGAGTTTTAGCAATTCAGTTTGTATACGGGGCACATGATATGGGTGACTTGAAATACCATTAATGCTAAGCTACCTGGTATCGTGGGTATCGTAAAGAAAAACGTCGGGGTATGCTGTCAAAGTTGGTATGGCGCGCTCGCGTGTGGGTAAATTCATCCTCGTCCACTACTCCCCCCTCCTTCGTGAAGAATTCGATAGTCGTACAATGCCATCGGATCTCGTGACTTTCTGCCCTCATCGCAGTGGTGCCGTGACACTCTTTCATCGTTGTCGCAGCATCTTCATGGAGACGAAGGACCCGCTCAGACTCGACTTCTAGTCGTGGTGTGGTGAGTGCGGGTACGAGAGCGTCCGCCCTTACGGCCGCAGTAGCCGCAGGTGAGGAAGCTGATGATGATGTTGCAGAAGGAGACGATGCCGCCGATGATGGCGGTCAGGATGCCACCGATGCCGGAGACCACGGAGGTCAAGCAGGCTCCGATGGTGCGGAGGGCGGATTTGATCTGTGGTGATGTCGCGTTAGTAACTCATCATCAAAGATTTTTTGTTCTTGGAAATCGAGCTCGACTTACGCAAGAGACGACAGCGCCCATTTTTGCGGTTTGTGTGATGGTTTTCTGCGGTGTTGGTTGCTAAGGTTAGGAATTTGGATTAAGGGGTGACTTCTGCGTGAAGCTTGTTGTGCTTTGGAGTTGTTGTGGTTGCTGTGATGATTCGTTGTGCACAGGACCATGGAAAGAAACCGATCTCTTATATACACGATCGAAATTCTCTAATGCTAGAACCAACCGGAGCGCACTCCAGGCTAGGCAGGGAACAAGGCTGTTACCTCACCTTACATCACAGAACCGCAAACTGGTGACACAATTTCTGTCTAGCCCCGCCAAACAGCCCATCGTCGATTTCGCCTTTTCAGACTGATTTCTTGCTCGTCCATGAGGGTAGGGTAGGTACAGAATACGGCACTCATTTGCGCTGGCTCCCTTCGCATGCGATAAGGTACCTTGGCGCCAGAGGATTGCAGGAGATCTACTTGTAGTACACGGCATGGTGACGTCAAAGGGGGGGAAAGGGACAATCTCCCGTGATACATCACATCTTTAATCCCTTGGCTGTCTCTCATTCCTTCAGACTCTCTCCAGTACGTACTACGAATTTCCTCAATTTCCTCAATTTGGGCACGGGAGCGGGAAGATAGGCGAGCTAGGGGTGGAAAGAGGGTGAGTGTGACAGTTGACTACGACTGTGGTCCACGGACTGTCAAGAATCTCATCACACGACGCCTTCGAGTTGGGCCTTAAGAAACACACCGGCTGGAACGATGATGAATGTAAGGTGTGCAAAAGACCGTGTTGGGCGGCCCCCCCTTACGTTAGGCTGCAGATGTTGGTCGAGATGATTTCCTGGATTGATTCGTTTGCCGAGGAGGGATTGTCGACAGACCCAGTGTTGATTGGAGACGGGACATGTCATGGTGCTTAATCTGGACTGGGCCCTACGCCATCGTTTTGCGCCCCAGGTTCGGAAAACGTGGTGGCTGCGAGGTGAATGTTCGGCGTGGCGCGTAATGTATTTTTCTTTTTTTTTCCCTTCTCGCCCTCTGGTCTTTGGCCCTCCCTTACCAGTTCCTCAGAAGCAGGTTTTCCTGGGGATGACATAGCTTTGGTGATGTGGTTGGGCGGTAAAATGGGTATGACGTATGCGGCTCGGGAATATCTCTGCTCGGTGCTTGGGGGCTGGACTACCTAAGGTGGGATATTCGTAAGGTGTGGAGCCATCACTGCGTCACAGGGCACATCTGGAGCAGTGGAGGAGGTCCTAACGGGTGACGGGTAGCGCGCCCCGGGGCGGGATTGCGCTCGCGAAGTCGTGGCCCCATTTCCTCGAGAAACACGGGATGTTTTGATTGCTGTCGGAGGTTGTTCGCAGCTTCCCGAAGGATCTGGAAGGGCCTCTTTTTTTTCTTCCTCTTCTTTTTTCCTGGTCCTGCCGGTGTGAGGGTCGGCAGCAGTATGTCTCAGAAGCCTCATCGCGATGTGATCTCGTACTGTAATACGTTGAGGTGAGGGTGTTCGTCCTGACGCATGTCGCGGTCGAAGCAGGGCCACACCCCGAGATTTCTTCGGGTAAGAATAGTCATCACTGGCTCGTGGATGGTGTGCCTGAAAATCAGAGTTCGGGACGTTGCGAGAGCCTGTCCCTTGCTCGTACACATCTCATCGCGGGTTTATGCGACTGAATGCCTCACGCATTAGCCTTTTTTTGGTGGCTTTGAGACATTGCGAATATGAGTAGGTCTTATTCTGCATGTTGAAGTGGGGTGACGGTGACGAATGAGGTTTGATTGGCTCTGAGATTGTCGCTGGATAAGCCATCGACTGTGGCTGAAAACAAACATGCCTCGTCGTCGAGATCCACGCAACGAGTACCTGTTGTGGCACCGTGAGTGATACCTTCTTCGCTCTTGCTGCTGTTACTGCTATCATTGCTGTCAATTTCAAATCATGCTATGAATACTCACGATGAGAACGAGACTTTACCTGGGTATTAGTTACAACGGCGAGCACTGGAGGTTACCAAATGGTTTCAATAGCTGCTACCATGCGCCCATTGTCAGACTGATGAAGAAGTTTGTTATATTTACAGCTTCGGAAAAGTCACGTAAGGTAGCAAAGCAAGGCCTTTCTTTACACTGGGGTACATCCATTAGCTTCACTGCAGTTATACTAAGCTTGTAACGACCTGATAACTGATGATGGGTTGAAAACCTCAGAAAGCAGTGGATTGCCCCGCGGCGACAGTCGGACAGGTCCACTGAAAGCTGTTCGCTTACCTACCTAGGTTCAGTGCTTAGCTTCCTAGAGTTGCTTACATAAAAGAACATCCAAGGCGACTTCAACCGAAGTGAGTGGTAGAAACTTCACAACATATCGCTATCTTTATGGTTTAGCTCAAATTAAACAAATGAAATGAAATGCGTGACAGTGCCATAAATCTCGGAATCACACACTTGTCGACATTGAACCGACAGGATAAAGTAGTGCTTCATATCTCATGTGGCGCAGACCAGCAGTGGCTGGTTGCTGAGCAGGGTCAGTACCTAGGTAATGTAGCGCATCCATTTCTGAGGAGCCACGGTCCTATCTGCCCGGACTCCGACTCCGGGGATACGGGACGTGGCTGGGCAGCTAGGTAACAGTCAGGTTCTCCCAGTAACAACGGACGAGTTACGTAGTCTCCCGACCTCGTCCAAACTCTCTTCTTTCATCATCAGAGAAATGCATCATACAGAAGCCTTAATACCCCCTTAAGCGAACGTCCAGCGAGCAAGCGAGCAACCAGTGAGTCCTTTGCATCTGTTCTGAAAGTTATGTCTGCCCTTGTCGGCTGAGTAAATTTTACCCTATACGTTGGCGGATCAAGTACCGAATCTTCCAGCCCGCCCCGGTCATATCTCGAGCTCCCATTCTATACGACCATCAAAAAAAAAAAAAAACACCCGGCCGGAACGACGGACGGACCTGGCGCACAGCCAGATTAGTCGCTGACCTTGCATGCAACCTCGAGCTTTTCCAGCAAAGGCGCATCCATCACCGGGACCTAAAGATCGAATTCACCCGGAGGTCGGCAGTGGCATCCCGAATCTACTAGCCACCTTCCATACGATCCTGCCTAGCTCCCCCCAATTCTCCTGCCCCCTTACCGTATCTTGCCTATTACCTGGCCATTACCGAAACCGAACGCACGCCGCTTACAGTCTTACCGTCTCACCGTCGCTCTCGCTGACTGCCTTGCCTATCCTTGCACCTGCCCGCACCATCTCGCCCGCGCCCGCCCGCGCAAGTGCTCTCTGTGTTTCCCCTCCGACGGGGCGCGGTCCTCACCCCGGAGCAGGTATCATTGACTCGCCCGAGACGGAGCCCAGTCTGCAATGCCCTTCTATGAAACATGGCTTCCTTAAGTAAGCACTGATATCCTTCTTTCCTCATCTTCGCTCTGGCCCATCATTCGTCCTATGTCGTCGGATTGAGCTTTTCTTTCCGGCTTCGCTGTCCATTTATTCAACTTATCCTTTTTCTCTCGTTCCGAACCATCATTTCTCACGCACACGTGGGGTTGGTCATCGCCCAAGCCTCCAACTCATCGATGAGGCTGAGATCTCACTGAGACAAAGACTTGGTGGCTTTTTCTTGGTGGCATTCTCCAGCCTCACTCATTCACCGGTCGCTCTGAAGCTCCTGACCACCTGCCGCTGTCATCATTCTCATGTCTCTCCCTTGAATCAAGTCCTTCACCGGGGACCGGGGCCCGGCGGGCTTTCTCAAGTTTCCGCCTCAGTTTGCCTCTTGCTCCCTTCACACAAAGTCCCCAAACCGGAAAAACCTCAGTTGCCCATCATGAGTCCGCTGAAGAGCATGGCTAACGGGGGCTTCCTGCCTACAGTCAATAAAAACAGAAAGGTAATGACATCCGTCCCGCATCACCACAATCCGTCATCATAAACTCAATCCACCGGGAAGTGGAGGAGATGCGCCAAGCTTGGATATCGGCCACTCAGCAAACCCATACGTGTGCTAACATTATGTGACGCAGCCAAAGTTTGAGTTGCACCTCAAGGTGTGTGAACCCCTCCCCCGAAGGCCGTACCCAGCCTACACTGCCAAGAACTCTCATCTCATTGTATCACAGATTTACGACCTGAACAACGTCCCGCTGGTGTCCGGAACATCAATAGTTAAATGGCACCTATCTCACTCCATAATCGCCGACCACCGCGGCCGCACCCCAAAATGCCCCATTTCCAACCACAAGGTCGAATACAATTACTCAAAGGTCATCAGCCACATCCGCATCAGCATTGATCGGAACAACAACCTGACCGAATGCCCCATCGAGTTCGAAGTCCTCCAGGAATTTTCCGGGGGTGGCCTCGACGAGAAAGTCTCGCTCGGGAAGGTGCAGTTGAATCTCAGCGAGTACGTGGAGGAGAGCGATGGCTTGACCCGGGAAAGCACGAGCTTCGACCGAGGTCACTCGCGCAAGCGCAGCAGCGGCACCGGTAGCACGAGTCCCAAGTCCACCGCTCCCCCTACCCTTGACGAGCTGGATGTAGAGGATGGTATCGTCAGGCGTTACCTCATGCAGGACAGCAAGATCAACAGCACTTTGAAGATAGGAATCCTCATGGTCCAGCTCGATGGCGATAAAGGCTACTCTGCGCCGCCCCTGAGAACTGCGCCCGTGTTCGGCGGCATCGCCGGTATCATGGCGGGCGAACAAGTCGAACAAGACGACGCCGGACGTATGTACACACCATCTTCCCATTCTCCTGTCTTCATTCTCGAGCAGACCTTTCTGACCCCCCTTTCAGAACTCCCAACAATGGCCAAATCCCGCGACGCTGCAGAAGTTCAAGACATGTACCGCCGCGCCCTCGCAGCCTCATGGTCCTGCCAACCCGGCGAGCTCCCCGCGGACGAGTGCATCGAAGACATCTTCTCCGGCGGCGACGGCTGGCGTACCGGTGGTGGCGGTCGAATGGGCCGCGCCGGTAAGACCGCGACCTTTGACGTCGAAAACGCCGGCTCCCTGAGCTCCGACGAGGGCGGCCCTGGCGGCACCCTCCGTCCGTCGGACCTTCGCAAGATGCAACAGAGGCAAGACCGTCAAGCCCAACAACAACAGTCCAAGCACCAACACCACCTCGACCTCCATCTGCACCAAAACGGCGGCGGACAGCAACGTAATCACTCGCGTAGCAACAGCGGCTCCAGCGACCGCAGCTTCACGACGGTCCTCACGGCGCGCCACAATGACGGCGCGAGCAGCACCACCGCGGCGCCGAGCCAGGCCGGACGGCGCCGATCCCGCAGTCGTCAGGGCCGCAGAGACCGATCCCGTGATGACGAGCGTCGCAGCGGCCGGAGCAGCTACGCGCGCTCGCGGAGTCGGAGCGGAAGCATGACGAGCTTGGCTCCGACGATGGGGAGCAGCGATCGCGGGCGCGAGGTGAGGAGGAATCGGGAGCTGGAGGAATTCGACGTCAGAGACGATCTCGTCGCCTGGAGGTTACCCGGCGCCGTGTCTTAGGAAAGGGGGATTAAAAAGGGGGAAGATTAGCGGGGCTTTCACACAATCGTCATGTTCAAGGCGTTGGATTTCAGCAGGGCGTAACGGGGGTGCATCAGCGATCCCTCTCGGCATCGAGTTCTTCGTCAAATTATCACAAAGCACTGTTCTTCATGATTCATTGTCTTTTTCGCAGTACATCGTCAGTGTAAATGGATTTTTCGATTCATGCGACGAAGATCGTGCCTACCAGAAAAGATGAGTTCCGTCACATCTCTTTTGGCCAGGCGCGAACGTGTATCTCTTCATGCCTTTTTTTTCTTCTTCAACCCACCTCGCTCTCATCTTTGTTCTCAGTAAGAGAGCCCCGGCCATCTTGGCCTCCCTCTCCGCCTTCCCTTCCCTTCTTCCACTCCTATAAATCCATATGTCTATACAGAACCGGGGAAAAACACAAATGGAAGAAATCTTGACTTTCCCCCTTTCTTGCGCCTTGCTAACGCAAACTTTGTTGCTCTTCCTCCCTTTGTCTATTTGCTTCTTTGAACAAAATTCATCTAGATACGAGACGGGTTTGGTCTAATTCAAGGAGCCTTGACCTGGCCCCGGACACCGCCCTTGCCACCGACTTCCCTCGCCGTTATCGTGAGGCCGAGGTCGGCAGCGACGTTGATGGTGACCTCGACCTTGGAGCCCTTGCCGACGCCGCGTACGGAGGCCTCGGCGAGGGTGGGACCTACCTTCCAGATCTTCTCGCGGGTCTCCTCCTCCTCCTCGTCGGAGTCGAAGTCAGAGTCTTCCTCGTCGTCGCCGTTGGCCTCGGGCTTGGCCTTGGGCTCGGGCTTGATGACCTTGATGTGGGCGCCACCCTCGACGATGCGCACGAGGACGTCGCCGCCCTCCTTGGGGCCGGCGATCTGAACGGTGCGGCGGGCGGGGACGGCGGTCTCGGCGGGAACGACGGGGATGAACTCCTCATCGGCTCCAACGACACCGATGGCGTTGGCGATGTGCTTGACGGTGGTGACGGCGGCGTGGGTGCTCTGCTCGATGTCGTCTGCCTCGTATTCCTGGATCAGAGAGGCCTGGAGAGCGGCACCGCGGGCCTGGAGCTCGGAGGGGTTGATGGCGTTAGGCATAGTAGAGGGTGCGATGACCTGGGTGGACTCGGGGAAAAGGTTGGCGAAGTTGGTGGCGATGCGGGGGGTGTGGGCAGTGCCTCCGGACAGGATGACCTCGTCGATGTCGAGGACATCGAGCTCGGCCTTCTTGACGACGCTCTCAACGAGGCGGTTGAAGCCGTCAAAGACCTTACGGGCGGCCATCTCGTAGCGTAGCCTGTTGATGGTGGAGGTGAAGTCGTAGCCGTCAGCCAAGCTCTCAACAGAGAAGCTGGCGTTGGTGCCGATGGAGAGAGCCTTCTTGGTGGACTCGCACTCGGCCTTGAGCTTGGCCAGGGAGCGAGCATTCTCACGGGGGTCGACGTTGTATTGCTTGGTGAACTCCTTGGCGAAGTGGTCTATCAGGACCTGGTCAAGGTGGGAGCCGGAGAAGTCGTAGTCGTGGGCGGTGGCCAGGATGGTGTACATGCCGCCGCGGGAGGCGACGACGGCAACATCAGAGCGGGTACCACCCAAATCGGCGACGACAATAACCTTGTCCTTGACCTCGGCCTCGGGACGGGCATCGTAGGCGAGAACGGCGGCGATGGGGTCAGAGATGACCTGCAGAACCTCAAGGCCGGCAGCGCTGGCGGCCTTAACGAGAGCTTCCTTCTGCTTCTCGCCGAAGTTCGTAGGGACGGTGATGACGGCGGAAGTGACCTTCTTTCCGAGGTAGTCGGAGGCGGAGCCGACGAGACGGCGAATGTAGCGGGTGGTGACCTCGGAGACAGAGACGGTGGAAGGCTCCTCGGCGCCCTCCTTGTCCTTTACTGAGAAAGAGACGGTACCGCTGACATCTTTAGGGTGCGCAGAGGCGTGGTTGTGGGTAGGGTCGATGGACTTGAACCTGGTGCGGGCATGTTAGTCAACTGGGCCAGAACCGCATGCAACCGGGGGAAAATCGTACTCCTTGCCGAGGAAGTCCTTGAAGTATGCAATTGTGTTGTCGGGATTCCGGATGAGGAAGCTCTTGGCCTGGGCTCCGTAGTACTCGTCGCCGTCGACGTAGGAGAGGATGGTTGGGATCTGACGGTCTGCGGGCAAATAGTCAGTATACTGTACGGCACAATGTCCAGTCTTAAACAGGAGTTGTGCTCACCTCCGTCCTCGTTGGCAATAACCTCAGCCTTGTCGTCGACGGTGTAGGCAATAGAGGAGTTGGAGTTGCCAAAGGTGATACCAATGACGGTGCGGTCGCCAGGCGCGGGCCGCGAGTCACCGTTTGTAGCCATTTGTGCTATGAAATCGCAAAGACGATGGCCAAGAGTACGTTATCTGAAAAATCTCTGGGGAGGGCGGGAATCGGTTCGTGACTTTTCGAGAGTGGCCGCGGATCCTGTCGAGATCTTTGGAGAGGTTGTTTTCAATGTTGATAATGGTGGGGGTTCCGGGCCAAAAATTTGGGCAAGGGAAAAAAATTCCCACGTTAGCTGTTCGCCTGGTGCAGTGGGATCCATCGGGGTCATTTCACACCCCGGCCGTGTCCCAATCAAATTCATTGTCAATTCGGAAAGTGCCCCGCCAAAAGCTTTCAGGCCTCTGCAAGGCTGATCAATAAGGAAAGCGAGCGCGGAAAGCGAGTGCGGAAAGCGACAGACTGAGAAGCCTTGGCCCAGCCAAGCCCGAAACTTGACGGTCACGATTCTTCATTCTCATCGTCGACCGCTTTTTCATCATGGCCACCGCAGGTCCCTTCGTCCTCCCGGGCGACGAGCTCGATGCTTCCCTCATCCCCTCGCATCAGAAACTTCCTCTCAGATTGGGCCCCGGCCTTCGTCATGTCCCTCCTCGGCAAATAGTCCCCACGATCGCCGGCAAGCTCGTCACAGACCGCAAGAAGAATTCGATATGGGTTGAGCAAACGGGCGGACGGGTATGAAAGCGCGCGTATTGGATTTTGCTCTGAGGACGGGACTGACTCATCGTTCGCAGTACATCCCCGCTGTTGGAGACCTCGTCATCGGCACCGTCCAGCGCTCTGCCTCGGAAATCTTTTACGTCCTCTTGGCCGATTACTCGACACCTGCTATCCTACCCCAACTCGCGTTCGAGATGGCATCGAAGAAGAACCGCCCGAATCTGGCGTCCGGCGCCCTCGTCTACGCGCGCGTCACTTTGGCAAACAAGCATATGGATCCTGAGCTCGAATGTGTTTACCAGTCGACCGGTAAGGCCGATGGTCTGGGCCCTCTTGTAGGCGGCATGCTCTTTGACATTTCTCTGGGCATGGCACGTCGCCTTCTGAATCCCAAGACAACCGACCTTGTGGTTTTGGAGGAGCTGGGAACGACGGGTGCAGCGTTTGAGACGGCTGTCGGCCGTAATGGCAAGATCTGGGTCAACAGTGAGAGCGTAAAGGTCACCATTGTGGTGGGCAGAGCCATTCAGCAGACAGATGAACGTGGTCTTTCAGTCGAGCATCAGAAGAAGCTCGTCAAGTCCTTAATCAAAGATTTGAGTTAAACTCATGCGCGCCACCGTGATGCTTTTGGCCTAATCTACATGTTTCCGATAGCCCCTCGGCATCAAAACGCCTGACTGCTTTTGCGGCAGTCCATGCCTAACGAATGTACCTATGTAATGTGTTGACCCCATCCCGGGGAATACTGATCAAAGATATAAACAGCGTGCTCTGCGGCAGGAAAAAGAATGATGCCTGCGAGCGTCGCGGGTGTTGTGTGATTGGCTTCCATAGCAGGATACCGTATTTGAGACCAGCTCTACTGGTTCAAATTGATGAGCCCGCAGGGCAGAGCAGGAGATCTTAGGGCGTTTGCTTGCAAGTCACGCGTCTGTCATACTCGACTGACCACTTCCCAAGCATCGTCCGTTATGAACGTTTGAATCGGCATCCCGAAGATTTCAGGGACTGAGAACCAACACAATGACGTTTCTTCCGATGAAATGGAATGACACCTGTCGGAGAGGCGCACGCCCTTCTGCCAAGGCTCATGTTCCTCCCATACTTTCATCGGTAATGTCTGGTTCTGGTTCGCCCATAGGTGTGACTTGGTGGATATTCACCATGTGTCTCCTCCAATTATCTTTGCGCGGGAACGACTTGCCGCCTGCCTTGGAGTAAGGGCAAGTACTAACAGTGCAATGGAATTTCTTCGTCTTCTTATGCTTGTCGTTGATGTGGCGATCCAAGTGAGTTTTCGTCCCGAATCTCTTGCCGCAACCTGGGTGCATACACTCATGAGGTCTTTCGTGATACCTCTTGTGGTGACTATGGCTGTTAGTAGCTTTGCAGGAAAGACTGCATGGCACTTACTTCAGCTTATGCACTTGGTCGAAAAACCTTCCACACTCGTCGCACATGAAGGTGCGAGGAGACTGTTGCAATCCGGGATACGGTGACGTGCTATTGCGGATATCCAAGCTACCGTCGGACCGCGGAGACGGACTGCTGTCGATCTGAGTGTTGGGTGTTGTCTGATAGGACGCGCCAGAAGAAGTGTGACCACCCGGTTGTGGGGAATGATCAGAGGGATCTGTCATTTCGGTCTCGAGGTATTGGTGGTTTTGCTGGCTGGGCACACTATTCTGATTTGTTACGAGATGGCGCGGATCGACAAGTTGAGGAGTTCCAGTCATGTCGACATCCTGGCCAACGTTTTGACCGGCTTGAGCGGCTTCAGCAGCCTTCCAACCGTTGGCGTCAAACAATTCGTTACGCTGCGAATTCGATGCTCCATTCGGAAGTCCTGTTTCAGGTC
Organism: Colletotrichum euphorbiae; assembly: GCA_037178605.1. Taxonomy (NCBI): domain Eukaryota; kingdom Fungi; phylum Ascomycota; class Sordariomycetes; order Glomerellales; family Glomerellaceae; genus Colletotrichum; species Colletotrichum euphorbiae. Next base: position 426,438 of record JAXCEF010000004.1, read on the forward strand.
TCTGTTGGTTTCGTTGTTCTTCGACCTGGTCTTGCTGCTGCGCTTGTCTCTGTTCTTGCTCTTGCTGCTGTTGCTGCTGTTGCTGATGGAGGTACTGCTGGTGATGCTCGAAAGGTTGCTCGGGTGACTGAGGAGTTGGCGCTTGGGATGGTTCTGGCTGAGCAGGTGGTTTTAATGGTGGGTTAGCTATGGTGTACAGTTGTTGGTTGGTATGCCAGTTTTGCTCCGTGGCATTTGATGGCGCCATGATATCCATCGGGTTTACAGTTCCCGGGGCTGGTACAGAAGGCGGCAGAATCGGCGGTGATACAGATTTCTCCTTGTTTGCTTCCAAATCTCGTGTATGGTCAGGTTCAGATGGCGGACTAGGTGGTTTGAAATACATGGGGGACCCAAGCTGTCGCGTTGTTGGAATCGGGAACGAGGGTGCTGTGAGGTCAGTAGGCGAGTCTGATAAGCCTTGCCTGAGGACATCCGACATTGGCTGAGGCTGGTACGCAGCCTTTGACTTGTTGATAGAGTCCTTAGTACCCGAGCGGCCCATGATGCTCATAAGGTTCTGCTTGAGAGAATTCGCGAGCGAGCTTGATCGTCTCGGCGGGACGCGGGTAGCTGGCTCGTCATTAGGCGGGGGAGTCACCATGCCAAACGCCTCTGACGGTACAATCGGGCTGTAGTAGGCGGCGCTGTGCCCACGAGTGGCTTCCGAGTAATCCATGCCATCAGCCCGAGTAGCGACCAATTCCAACCCGACAGGAGTCCAAGGGTACAGGGTGTCACTCTTCCAGGTCGGCGCGCGGCCAACTGAGTGGTCGTTGACACGTCTGGTCATTAAGCTCGGCGGATGCGCGCTGTCGCCGCGTGCAATGCTTCGTTGTCGTTGACTACCGATGCTTCGTTGGCGTTGGCTGCCCAGATCGTCACTGTGAGAGGGATCGAAGCCGTTGTGGGAGGAGACGGCCATCTCCTTGGCCGACTGCCTTTCTCTTTCTTTTCCAGCATCGTTGCCCATAGAATCCCCTGAAGGCATACGGTTTGGGGCAGTAGAATCCGTCGCTGACATCTGTGCTGCGGAGTGAAGCGGCGGATGGATGAAGGCGGTTTGCGCCGCATTGAGTCGGTTGGCTCCCCTCTTCCTAACCTGGCTCCTCCTAATACGACGAACAACGAACGGGCAAGTACAAATGAGAGCGAGTACGAAGAAAAGAACAATGCCAATAACCACGGCAGCAATTCCTCCTGGTCTAAGTCCATGTTGGCGGGGTTCCAAGGTTGAACGGGTAGATAGACGCAACGTCTCTGGGGCTGGCTTTAGTCGATCCGCGTTGATGGATCGCTCTAATGTTGAACTGTCGTCAGTGTCGCCAAGGTCTGATTGGGAGGCGACACCCTCAGACGAGGCTGCGGGAGGAGCCATTTTTGGCACCACGCGTCAGCACTCGCTGCACCACATGAAGCGACTCCCAAGAGACCCGAGACACCGCAATGGCGACGGCGACGGCGACGACCGCGGATTAAGAGGACGAGCAATCGAAGATACCTCTTTCAACGACCAGCTTATCCGAATGTAGCGCTTGATGAGACGTGTTATACGGTGGATGAGCGGTCGCCGCGACGGCGATGAGCCCACGGCAGAGGAAATGGATGAAGTGTAGTCGAAGTCAACTGCAACAACGGGGGCAGATGGATTAATTACTTTAGGTAGCCAGCGCCAGCCAGTGCAGGTCTTCAGCCTCACCAGAGACCAGCGCGCGGGCGTCGTACGGATGGACACTGGCACACTGGCAAACCAAGGTCGGACTGGGTTGCCTCCCGCCTCTGCGTCGCCTGCAGAGTAAGGAGGTACATCGGGGCACCTGTGGCTCAAGCGGGCTGGTGTGGGGCCAGCAGCGACAAAACCGCCCGGACGACCAGCAAAATTGCCGGGAGCTAATTGAAATTTACGACCACGTGCAGGTATCTCGCTATTGCAATTTGCCCCCATCGGTCGGCGGATTAACACGAGTGAGCCAATCGTATCGCTGTCTTCGCCCTTCCATGCCCCGCCACACGGCCTCCCCATGACCCTTGCTTCAACTGACTCCAATCGAAGCTTTTGTTGGATCCCCCTCAAGCTCTCGGTCTCCTGGCCGTTGCACTCTATCTTTTGACGCTGCTCCAGTGCTTTTCTGCCAACTGGCGCGCTGATTCTCGCAGCGAACGACCGGGGAGCATTTGCAGGAACATTTCGTTCCGAGCAGCCCCCTACTGAAAACCCGTAGCCGGTGGGGTAATGCTCCATCACCGTTACCAACCTTCAGGTGGGCGGGAGACTTCAGCGGAGATGATCGCAATCCGTGACCGAGATGCCGGGCGCCAGGCGGGGACGGGAGAGACCTCTGCCACCCGACACAAATCACTCAATGTCGCGAGCAGAAGCAGCGCCAGAGTCAAATAAGGCCGATGGCCCATGCCTTTTACGTGCTTGAGTTTCATCGCTGTCCAACTTTACCGCAGCCAAGCTGGCAGCGTGGGAGAAACCTGCGTCCGCGCGCACACAGCTCTCGACTGATAGCATCACCCTTGCCAACCAAAGCTGACTAGTAGAACTTGTGCTTGTCCAGCTGAGCAATGTATTAGTAGAATGCTGCCAGGGACCTCCTCCTGACGGTAACAAGACCCCTGTCATGGCGGATCCTGCACCCTCAGATTGGTGCTTATTCTGCGACAAAGTCTCGTGCTAAAGCTAAAATTGCGACTACCGCATGTACAGAACCCAGCACAGCCGTTTACCGTCGACTGCGTCGTTTCCGCACACAATGTCAACGACATCTCAATCGGTAAGGGTTTTCAACGTACTTGGCAATCAATATCCAATCTTATTATTGCTATCTGACGATGGCATTTTTTCTTCTCGGTAATGTTCTTCAGGATGCACCTCATAAACCAAACGGCCGCATCAGACTTCTCTCCAGCCTCACCTACGTAGCCCATCGACTTCACTGCTTCTGCTGCTGCTGTTGCTGCCGCTGCTGTAGCTTTGATTCGTGACCCATCATATCGGAGCTTCACACGTTTGCTGAAGGTCAGTCAATCATGGCGTATACTCTGATGGGAGCAATAGGGACGGACAGTGGTCGGCTATAAGGAAGACCTCGGGGGGAGAAGGGCAACAAGGACGGCGACAACGAGACGGATCACGACAGTGGTAACATCGGAGAAGGTAAGTGACAGCTACCAGAAATGAAGCTGCCATTCTGAATGATGTCCGTACGGTGAGCGAAGTTGTGATAAGTTTGGAGAGCGGCGAACAGGCCCTCAACCCATGACCTTCGAAGATAAGCCTGACTAGAGGTTGACTTCGCCTGTGATAACCTCAGACTGCTTCACCCAAAATCCGAGTTGACGATATCAAGCAGACATTCGCAGATCAGCGGGTGAAGGTAGGTTGAAACAAAGGTATCAATCTGCGGATATGTACCTTAGGTATCCGAGGCCTGCTTATCCACCATCCCTCGTTCAACAGATGATGGCAGTGTCAGGGTTTACCGGTGATGGCTTCCAGATGACAAAACATAGACAGTTCGAGTTGCTCTGTTAGAGGAGGCATATTTTACTCAAGTGATTACTTGTGAGAGTGCTAGACATTTGAGCAACAATATGGCCCATTCTATTCGACTGTACGCTTGATATGAGGTCAAGAACAATCCACGATGCCTAGTGTCCCAAGCACCTGCATTCCTGCCTTCCTGCGTCTTCCGCCTTTGCGTCCTTTCTTTCTTTCTTTTCCTCCTTTTTTTTGATTTATGGAATAAGTTACTGACTTGGCGTCAGATTTCTTCTCGTTCTCATCTTCCCTTCCTGCTGTCAAATTTGCCAAGAACTTCTGCCCACACACAACCTCGAAGGGTCTACGGCACCTTCCTGGTTTCCTACGCAACCAGAAGTCTACCATTTCATCCTTGACAAACTTCTTTCAGCCCACTTCAACTTCGCTCAGAAAACCTAGGACCTGGAAGGCTGAAGGTTCTTCGACGCAGCCTTATCTTCTCCTCGACGTCTTTCTAAGGTAACCAACTCTAGAACGGCGATCGCCAATTTCAAATCCACCGGATGAGTTGAGGAAGACCGAGACCAAAGATACCGCTCATATCGTCACCGATTTCGTCTACGATCAGGAGAAGACGCCGTTTGCTTTTCAGCCCGCACCTGCCTTCGGAATATCACAAAGGCTGCCTGCCTCCTGCCCTCCTGCGCCTTCCTTCACGGCAATAACAACAAAGCGGGATCCCCACTATCTGATTCTGCCTCACCTTACGACGTGGACCTTACCTTCTTCAACTTGTTCTCTTCCACCCCGGGTTTTCTATCGTCTTCTATTTGTTTTCCTTCTTCATACCCACCACCAGATCACTCAGGTTCCTTGATTTGTTTGCCTCACCTCAGGCTTTGGGAATCACTTTGGCCTGCCTCTCTATCCGCACTCGTGGATTTAATTTCGTCACTTCCACGAAATATCACCGCTTTCTCAACCCTGCCTTTTCTCTTCTTTCTCCTTCCGCCGTCGCAACTTTCTCAAAGTGTTTCGAATCGGTCCTCCACTATTTCTGTACAAAGTGTGGCGCCCTTTCTCTTCCATTATTGAGGCTGCCGTCAATCGCTCTGACAACCTACTCTGCACTTCAGGTCTTTCGCCCTAGCTCCTTCCTCATTTCCTTTCACCAAGGAAACATTGTCGAGGTATGACACAGATTCCACTAGCCTACCACTATACGAAGTTAACCATCATGCAGATGCTAGGCGAGACGTATGCAGATGGAGTCGTGTTTCTCCATGAACAGGTCGATGCGCCTGCAGTGGGCAGCCCTGCTTGGCTTCTCTCGCTGAGCAACACCGACGATGTTGAACCCGAGCTCCCGGTACCTGGCTTTGGAAGCGATTTCAGTCAAAAAATCGCAGGTCTCATCGAGCCGCAATCTACGACATCGGATCTGGCTCCATCTACTGAGAGCTTCGTGGGAGCTGACTTCTTCTCGAATGTCGTACCTCCACAGGAGCTGCTGACTCCCATGGTATCTGACGATCGTGGGTGTGGTTACCAGATGGTTCACTCGTTCCGGACCAAAGAGGAGTTCGCCTTGGTTCACCGCGAGGGGTCTAAAATCGAGATGATCAATGAGGAGGCCGGTTACCGTCGTTTCAATGATACCGCAACAGAGAGACTCGCGTGGGTGATCTACCCGCTGCCGATTTCCACCAGTCTAATCTCGTCCGATCTCCAAACGAAGTGGGTTGTCCTGGTCCTGCCTGGAGAGGAAGACGATGTTTTCCCTGCCGAGGGAGAAGACTGCGCCCTTGGCTTCCGGCACGATTTCATTGTTGGCGGACACCACTACAATCCTGGCATGCTGAAATCACAACGCGTTCCGGTTCCCATCGATCTCGAGGAATATTCGACGCTTGCAGCTTTCGAAGTTACCCTGGAATATATGCGAGATCCGCAAACCAAGCAACGGTATCACCCGTTCTGTTCTATCGCCATCCAAGGGCGCGATGGCTTTCCTGCCGAGCTGAACCATGGCAACGCTGTCAAGGTAATCATACGGGTGACGCCTCATCTTCTCACCCATGAAGTGGAATTAAGGGCACTCGACAGGCTCATGAACGAAAAGCGAGACATGTCTCCGCTTGAAAAGAGGGCCTTAGGAACTTTTGAGCACATCTTGGATTTCAGAAGAGAACCACAGTTCCGAGTCAATCTCTTCCAGGAACTGCCACACATGGATGACCCTCTTGGTAACTCTGAGACGCCAGAGCCGTTGAAGGCATTCTACAGACAACTCAACCGCGACCACAAAAGAGCGTACGAACAGCTACGCAGCATCCCTGCCGGTCTTCGCATCATTCTTGGTTGTCCCGGCGCCGGGAAAACGGCCCTGAACGCATTCATTGCGACCATGGCGCTCTCTCAACGTATCACGGAGGTGGTCAATGAGCGAACGATCCGCAGAACGCCAAAGGTACTCTACCTGATCGATGTCAACGAGCCCTGCGACGATGCTGCGAACAGAGTGCATGCAACTTGCAAAGCCGCAGGATTGAACGTACTAGTGGTTCGCGTTCGGGGCTGCGCTCGTGAGATGAGTCGAAGTGCCAGACTGCATCCTGCGCCCGCGTCCGGCAGCGAAAACGCCGCAACCCCTGATTTCTCCCGTGGCTTTCTGAAGCAAGCCCGTCTTGCCCGGGATGTACCTGCCGCGCGGCGCGACTTCGGAAGGGCACCGTCCCTGGATGAGGCAGCCTGGGAGCTCTATGAGGCAACTCCTTCCAACTATAAAGGACTTCAGAAGCTCCTTACGAAGCTTCTGGTTGAACGCGCCACCAAGACGAAGCGAACAGCAAGTGAGCTCAGAGTTAGAGTTGCAAGGCTCTACTTCGAGGTAATCAAGAAAGCGGACTTCATCGCAACCACTCCAGTCGGTGCATCAGGACAACTAAGTGAGGACTTCGCGCCTGATATCGTATTTTTGGACGAAGCCGCACACGCCCGAGAGCTTACGTCTCTGATACCTTTGGCATTCACACCTGCCCGTGCCTACATTTTCACTGGGGACACACGACAGACGCGGCCGTTCGTAAAGGGAGCTAGCATTAGACAGTCGGAGATTCGGGACAAGGGCCTCCGTCCCAACCCGTACGCTAAACAACTGCAGATTAGCACGATGGAGAGAGCAGACTTGGCGAACGCCATGGAAAGCAAACTTCAGATCACTCATCGTAAGATATGTGGCTTTAAGGTTGTCGAGACTGAGCTAACCATGTTAGGCATGTACGGAAATCTGCACCTGCTCGCCTCTGAGTTATTCTACGACGGAACGCTCCAGTCTGGGATGTCTCCATCTGACCGATTCCCACCTGCCGTCCGGTATGTTCAAGCATGGTTGAGACAGTTCACCCACGGCCTGGGATGTGCGGTCCCTCGACTTTTGATACATCACCAAGGAGCCCAAGAGTGCATGGATCGTAGAAGCTTTTACAATCCTGTGCACGAGTCTTTCATCAAGCAGCGATGCCTGGAGCTATTATGCAATGAGAATTTCAGGCAGGTAGACAAGCTCGACCTCCCAGGTCGGATACTCATCATCACTCCGTACAAGGCGGCACTTCTTCGTTACAAGCAGTTCACGAACACTCTGCCCCCTCATCTCCAGGGTAGACTCGACGTCGCAATGCGCCATGAGGCGATGGAAGCCCGGACTGTCGATTCCGCCCAAGGTCATGAGGCGGATTTTGTGTTTGTCGACACCGTACGCACCACAACTGCTGGCTTCCTGAATGACCCAAAGCGCCTCAACGTTATGCTCACAAGATCCAGAATCGGCGAGATGATACTGATGCACGAAGGCATGACTACAAGGATGATGCGAGGGGTTCCAGTAGAGGCTGAATGGACGCGCAAGGTATATGATCACTGCTTTCAAAACGGTCAGCTGTTCCGGATTGGCTGGTAGTCTGCTGAAAAGTCTCTGAGCATGTTTTGGTTTGAGCAGGATACATGCCGACAGAGATTGATAAGTAATGGTGGCTCGGCATGCGCGGACAGCCAAGGTGTGGAATTAGTTTGTAGGCAGTTCATGAATAATTGATTAACATTCCAAATGATCTACTGCCATATCGTACGTGTAGCTTATTCGTAGCATTGGTATGACGAGTGTGAGAACTACGATAGAGATAGGAATAGCTAAGATGAGTGGATATACGATAGGACAGATGGGTTAGAGGTAGTAGTAGTAGAGACATGTATATAGACGTGAGAGGATTGCGAAAACAGTAGGGGCGGCGTCAGTGGGAAGTAGAAACGATCAATATCAGGCGCAGAGGTTTAATAACGGCGATCATTAGCCAGAGGAAGCTCAATATCGGGGGGAATGAACAGCGCTGAGCATTGAGAACTAAGATTTCAGATCAGTCATACTGTCGTCGCTACTTCAAATTACAGCGTTGGCTGCGGGTGGAGCTCATCTCTGGAAGAAAACATGGAAGTAGCTAAAAGTTTACGCGGTATTTGTGGCGAGAGTCTCTTATGTGTGCTGAATCTTCCGGAGCGCAGTCGGCGTGGATCTCGGGAACCAGATTGAGGAGCTCGTGTTGCTCTACCAAGGCCGCCTTAACGCCATGCAAAATCAGGCTGCGTCCTCGCTTGCATGTCCACGCAGCACGCCCACCACCATAATCTATGATGAAAGATTGGCTATCAGGGCCTCATGTATGATCTGCTGCAGAAGACCTTCCCTAGTCCCTTCGACGTCGTCAGCCTCTCAACGGGCAGCATTCGCACCATCGAGAAGACGCGGGTGTCACGATAAGCACCAGGTAAGCCACCGTGCCGCTGCCCAGCGCTCTCGTTTAGCTTGATTCTGCTTCCTCGGATTGGCGGAAAACAGATACTGTTGTTTGCCAGCAGGCCAAATCATGGAGTTCTTGAATGCGCCAAGGACGCTCTTCACTGCACGTTGCCACCGGTTGAGAGCAGCTGTTCGCTTAGAACTTCGACCTTCGCCCTGTCCAACCCTGACCAGAGCCTCCCCAGGTCCTCTTTCCGAATCCTTCTTGAATGCCTCGACAGTTCCCTTACGAGGGGTAGAATGACCCACGTTATCTATCAAACTGAGCCAAGTCACCCGAAATGTCCTCAGCGCCTCCATCGCAAGCCACGACAGTAGCGGAAACTAGCCCGTCCGCGAGATGAGCGCGAATGAGGTTCCTGCTCACGAGATATTGGCGCCAGACAAGCATGTGCGCCCAGCGATGGAGATGCCGTAGACTTGTACGTGACGAATTCGAGCAGTTGCAGCCGAAGTTTCAGATTGAGATGTGCGATTGACGCTGGCTGACCAAAGCGGTCCACTTCTACTGTATCTCTTGTTTCCTACGAGCCCTATTGATATCTTCGCGGTACCTCATTCTCTAATCCCAGTCATCACTTGTACTGTTCCGAACCTCCTGCATGATGTACGATGAGGAGGCGCTGAAGTCATTTATTCGGGGGCCAGACAAACTCATCAGCTTACTCCAAGGCAAAGGTTGGGTGCAGCTCAATACACGTCCCTGGCGAACCGGTGCTGCGGACCCAATTAACTCCGGTATCACAAGAGTAAACCGCTGCCCATTTAACTTCCTGAACGTAGATATAGCGCCAGAACACATACCAAAGGCCATAAAGGTTTCCACCGTTTCCTCTGGTTAGAAAGAACATTGAGGAGTGATTCTCAGCTGCTACGAGTGTCTGTCGCCGAATGAAGACAGCCCCGAACCGGCTACACTGGTCCTGCTCAACATGTCAGACAACGCGACAGCGAGCCTCACAGCACCATCAGGAACGCCTTCACTGTCAACGGCAACGGAACTCGATCCTTTCACTGCTCTGCCGACTCAATGTCTCGATATCTGCAGTGCGTGTACTCGGCAAATCCCCGCGGGCCTTTTTGATATCTGACCACCTTTGCACAAAATAGACGAATGCCTCAAAGAGGTGCGATAATTCGTAAGCGGGCACGAAGCAGGAGCGGCTGTATCGCTTATCGACTCGATCTTCTACCCATGCCTCGAATACTGTCATGACGAGGTTTCGACCTCGGTGCCACAGTACCTCCTGACGACCGCGACGATAACGCCATGGGTCACTGTGAAGCAGCCGGATGGCCAGGTGGGCAGGGCCATCACGAAAGTGGTCATCGCCGGAAGGATGGAGACTCTCCGCGGCTCGTTGGGTGTACCATCTCAGACCAAGCTCGCGACCGAGGCATCGGCAACGCCGCAAACGACCGGAGACGTTATGTGTCCCTAGAAGTAAAGTGAAGATGATGGTTGTCTTACTGTCGATGATGATTGAAACAGGGCCTGGAGGCGGTTCGGATTCTGATCCGTGGCTCGCTGCGTACGTTTGGGTCGGTCTGTTGGTTGTCGCTCTACTACTCGTAGGCTGGCTCTGGTTCATGACGAGACATGATAAACGAAAGAATACTAAGCCATCGAACCCAGGGGAGTGCGAAGCTGCGTACGAGAAAGCACTGCTCCATTCGGACTGCGTGCCGCGCCAGCCTGTCTCGGAGCTTGAGGGCTCTACCCTGACCTGTCCACCCGAATTCGGCGTGGACGAGCTATCAGCACGGAACCTTTCGACGTCAGAGATTAAGTCTCCCAACAAAATACTGGATAACCGTGGATGATGCCATTGCGCGTTGTCGGGGAATAAGAGGAGGTCCTCCAGACAGGGCTTTTGTTAGCGCGCTTCTTTTTTCCCTGAGATGTCACCGATTGTATGGATATTAAAGCAGCTTCAATCAATTTACATTCCTCACCAGCCGACTGTGGAGCTGGAGGGCTTTGTTTCCGAGTATCCGGGTGGCGTGAGCGCAAACGATCAAACGTCGACGCGCCGGAGGTGGTGTTGATTCAAAGACAACTACCTTGATTTGGATATCCCGGCGAGGGACTTTCACAGCAGAAGACGGTATTTATAAAACTTGAAGTCCACATTCGGAGACCACCTGGGTATAAGTTTCGCCAGAGCACGGATTAGATCAAAGCCGTCACCGGTGCGAACTGGCTGCAATGCTATGTGCAAAGGACACAAACAGGAGACGATGTCGATGACAACGAAAAAAAAGATGAAGACCCAAACATTTGTTTGGTATCGGAGAAGAGAAGATTCGGTCATCATCTGGGAAGGAGATGGGCAGCTCTGTTTATGTTGGCTTTACACAAGGTAATTGAATGTAACTGCCCCGACCGACTCGTTGGCAGTTCCATGCTCAAATTTGCAAGTATTGTCCTCTGCCATGCTTTGCGAACCACGACATTTGTTCAGCAATTCATAGACTTCCATTTGAAGTTACGGCTTTGCATCCGCAACACCGCGCGAATAGCTCGTTCGCCAGCATGCCGTCAGCGGAAGCCGCCAGGCGCTTATGGCGGATATGTATCACCACTGAGACGAGATCTCGGGCGCCACCGTCGCGGCCGATGCTTCGCAGCCTCGAGCTGGAAACCATTTCAGGAGGCACGCTTCGAGATCTGAGCCCCTGATATCATCTTATGCGGCCATCGTGAGAGGGCCCCCCCGGGCGATCACAACGTAGTGAAGCGCCGCACAGCCTCTTTTGTTGATTCATTTATTTTCCGACTACACTCCCCGCACTTGTTCATTCACCTTGCTTGTTGTTTTGTGTTTTGAAACCAGTCAGATTATTCTCAGGCTAGTCAGTGCCTCCCCTTTGATCCTTGGTCATAGAGGCATTCTGCTTCTGCGATGAGCGGAGGCAGAGATCGCGGACTGCCCACGTTTTCGCGCTCAGTCATTTGCCTCCTGGGAGGTACCCGAACTCAACCAACAACGGTACCCACGGCGAACGGAGTTTTGAAGAGCACAGGTCTCGAATCCTTGCATGTCGCGACGACTCCTGATACCGCAAGTGGCGTAAGAGCAGCCGCTACAACCACGACCGTCATCACTCCCGTGTCTCACCATCAACCCGTCGAAGCCAGCATAACGTGTGCGACAGCCGTATTTGGTGGGCAGTCCGGTGGAGTGAAGAGAACCATATCGACGACTTCATTGCCCTTGAGCTCTGCGGTCAGCCTTGTCACGGTGACTGTCACTGAGCCGAGAGGTGGCGGAACCGTTCCCGCAACAGCTACTGTTACTGCCTCGCAGCCGCAACCTTTGAAAGGTAGAATACAAACCGTTCGATGCCTTGGCAGTAGATCAATGCTGACCTTTCAACTTGATCAGCAAAACAGAACTTGGCGTGGATCTTGGGCCCCGTTGCTGGCGGTATGTTTGTCCTGGCCCTCCTTCTTGGCGGACTGTGGCTTCTGAGTCGACGACGTCGCAGACTTGAGCTCGGCAAACCGGTCTTGAGATTTGAACAGGATGAAAAGCGTGGGGGATACCCGATGACGAGAACATACTTCTCGATGCAGTCGGTTACGGAACTCGAGGGTTGCCGTCCGCGAGACCGTCTAGAAATGAGCGCTAATGAGGTTGGCAATCGTAGGACGGCTGTTGTGGACGTCTCTCTTGTCTCCGAGATGTCCAACGACAAAGATGTAACCTCGTCGTCTGTTTCCTTCGTCATCTCTCTTGTTTCCGACGTCGTCCGTTTGTCTCATCCTCGTATCTGTTGACGAGATGGACTTGTGCTCGACTGGAAGTGGAGGCTCAGACATATGCGAGTTGTGATTAGTCGATCTATATTCAACAATTTCATCTTCGTTCGTTGAACTATTCTGAGGTAATGGTGTCAAATCGTCTCCAGAACCCCTTTTCCACATTATCCAATCATCTCATCACGCCTCCTGCTCGATCCGGTGAACTGCAAGTTCTCATTGCCGGAAACACCGGTCAAAACGTTGCCAATCCCCTGGACCTCGCCGTTGCCACCCTGCATGATCGCCGCGTAGTTGTTCGCAATAAGCTGAATGCCCGAGACGAATTCCTGCCCGTCAAAAGCGCAATGTCCTCCGTTCGGCGAATTGTTCACGGTCTGCTTCGCGTTCAGCGCCTGCACGTTCAAGCCGGCCGAGGTACCGATCTGCTCGTACGCCTGGATGGCCGTGGGGATACTGCGTTGCAGCTGTCTGAGCTCTTGCTGGGTGCTCTGGAAGTGGATGCGGGTGTTGGCGATGGCGGCGGGATCCTGGACCGCGACCTGGGGCTCGAGAGCGCCGCAGTTGAGCAGCACGCCGTTGCCCGCATATTTCTGCATGTGCGCGGGCATGAAGAAGCCGGACAGCATCAGGGACCCTCCGGAGACACCGGTAAAGAAGACGTTGGACTGGTTGAAGGCCATCATCTGAGGCAGGGTCTGCTGGATCAGGTCGTTGACGGCCTGGGAGTGGGCGACGCCGTCGGTGCGTTGGAGGCCCTGGCCGCCACCCCAGAAGAGGTTCGGATCGGGCGCAAGGACGGCGACGCCGGCGAGGTTCTGCTGGACGCCCTGGTTCGGCATGTCGAAGAAGGATTGGCCGCCGTCGCCGTGGAGGAGGACGTTCAGGCCGAGGGTGCCCTGGGCGCCGGGCTGAGCGGCTGCGCCGGGGACGCCGCTGGCTGCGGTGAACTGTTCGGCGGGACCGGAGATCTTGAAGCGGAGGTCAAGGCCGCTGGTACGCATGTCAGCTGATGTTACTTAGGCGACGGAGTGAAGTAGCGGCTCACTTGACTTTGGCGGTCATGTCGAGAATCATGGAACCGTCCGTTGCTCTCGTGATGCCCTGCGGAACACTCGCGGCTTTTTGCTGCGCCGTCTGCCTGTTCCCGTTTCCACGACCGTCTCCATTTCCTCTGTTCTGCGGCGCGGCGTCGACGACGACGCTCAAGAGACTTAGCACGACCGCCAGGGCGGCGGCTGGGGAACGGATGGTCAACATCCTGTCGGTTTCAAAGAAAGAAATAAACAAACAGTGGTATTAAAGAGCGATTAACGGAAAGAAAATGGAGAATGGGTTGCTGGCTGCCAAGCTCGCGGCGCGTCACTCTCCCACGAAGATCAATTCTTGGACCGCGTTCTTCAATATTCGGAATTTCCCAGAAACCCGGGGAGATCAAGAGTCAAAAAAAGCCACTGAGGAAGGGGTGACAGAATAGGTTTATCTAAAAGAGAGCAAGGGAAAAGGGCAACGGCTTGCTGCAGGTGCGCATCCATCCCCTTACCTACCATGATCACGAGTAACCGTGTGGATGGGACGGAGAATAGACATAAGACAACAGACCGGTCGTGATGCTGGGATGGTCTCCTGGACGCATGGTCAAGCGAACTCCTACTTCCAGGCTCTTCGAGCCATGCAGGCTCGTAACGAAGCGAATCATCTCAAATCAACGGGCGAGCAGAGATCAGGGACGAAATCAGAAGGGATAAACTTGTGTTGTCGCTGTTTCGCCTGTACTCGGTTGTGTGAGAGAGTTGGGACAAGTCAGTCTGGAGTCTGATCGCCTTTTTGGCTAGAGAAGGAGAAAAGAGGTTTGTTTGAGGAATGAAGCACAGTAGTCAGTAAGTCAAGCATCTGCTTGTCCTGCGGGGGCCGACGAATCAGCTCCTCCTTCTTTAACCTCGAGACCCGGGCTGGGTTGTTGGGCACCAGCCGCGGGCTAGCGTGCGTCGTCGTCGCCTTTTGCCGTCCTGTGCCTGTGCCCCTGGCAATCAATGGTCGACGGCGTTTCGCTTTGCGCGATTCGGGAGCAGAGGGATCTACGTTGCAAGAGGTGTTGCAGATGTTTGAGGTTGTCGACGAAACCTGTCCCGGGCGCCGGGCAGCTAGGCGCACCCCTGTCTGCCACTGCTCGGGCGGTTGCCTCAAACCCTGGCCCGGGGTGGCCGGTGCTCCATTATTGCCCTTGATCCCACGATTGGCAAGCGGGTTTTGCTGGCCTCTTTGATGCTTCTTCTGTGGTGCTTCCATGATTGTTATTCTTCCGAGGAAGGGTGACGTGAATTTCAATGGATTATCATCTTTTGCGACTTTGTCGAGGCTTGTTTGCTTCCGGTCTTCGCCGGCTGAGAAATGCTTAGAGTACTAAGCATTGAGGCTCGTGGAGCAATATGGGGCTCGGCAACGATAACAGCGGGGATGAGAAGGACTGGCGATCAGAATTGGTGTTGTTATTCGCAGTTTGTAGTTCCGGTCGGTTAAAGAAAGGTCTGGTCGAACTTCGAAGCTTAGGATTAATACCTTAACCAGCAATACAAGAGGGGCCCTGAATGTTTGTAGGTAACAGTTGGACATCCCCACTGCCCCAGGAATCGCCTCATTACATAAGCTATCCTGATCAAAAACTGTTAGTATTTTACCCTAGGTAAACCTTAAACGCTAGCAACAGCAAAGTCGCACGCTAACAAACATTCAGGGGGTATCTTGTACACCGTGTTTTTTTCCTTCTGCAGACGGTCAACGGCGGTGTCTATGGATTATAAAGACCCCACCCCACCAAAAACCGCGAGGCCATCAGAGCTTGGCGCCCTGGGCCCTTCTAGCGTCCCTTTCGCGGTCACGGAGCAGCCTTCGTAGAATCTTCCCGCTGGGGCTCTTGGGGATGACTTCGATGAACTCAACACCGCCCTTGAGCCATTTGTGCCGCGCCTTGTGTTCCTCGACGTACTTGCAGATATCGGCCGAGACCTCACCCACAGTCTTCTTCGCAAACGGGGCAGCGCGGACGACGTAGGCCTTGGGCACTTCGCCGGCGCGGTCATCGGGAACCTGGATGACGGCGCAGTCTGACACGGCCGGGTGGGTGAGAAGATGCGCCTCGAGCTCGGCTGGGGCGACTTGGTGACCCTTGACCTTGATAAGCTCTTTGATGCGGTCGACGATGACGAGGTGCTCGTTGCCCTTTGCCGACTTGCGAACCAGAACCTCGTCACCGGTGCGGATCCACCGACCGTCCTCATGCCAAACGAACGTCTCTGCGTTGGCACGCTCATTGTGCAGGTAACCCAAAACGACGGAGGGAGCCTGCACAAGGAGTTCGCCAGGCTTGTTGTACTCCGTGATCTCAGCGCCGGTTGTGGGGTCGATAATTTTTCCGCGAGTTCCAGGAATTAGGGAGCCGGAAGAGCCGACGTCGATATCTATTTCAGATGTTGTGCAGACAACAGTACATGTCTCAGTCATACCTATCGGCTGTTAGTCGTGCTGTGCAAGTTGCTCGACCCTTTGGGTTTGTTACCATAGCCTTGACCAACGTGCCACTTGGGGTACTGCTTCTTAACGTCCTCAATGGTTTCGGCGCCTAGGGGAGCTGCGCCTGTGTAGACGTAGCGCACACTGGTAAGGTCGTACTTGGTGCAGAGCTCTTGGTTGCGAATAACCTGAATGATAATCGGGGGCACCTAGAATCGTTAGAAAGGCTTCCCATCGACATCCAGGCACTACGTACCACAGGGAGGCAGTTGATCTTGAATTTTTGAACAGCCTCAAGAAATTGCTTCAAGTCAAACTTGGGAAGTACGATGATCTCATCGCCTCGGTAAGTGCCGCAGTGCGCAACAACTACCAGGCCGTAAATGTGACTGAAAGGCAAAAGACCCAGGGCGACCTGAGTCTCGATGCCAAGTTCTTTCCTGGGGACAGACTCGTATGTCGTGAATTGGATGACGTTGGCGATTACATTTCGATGCGAAATCATGACTGCTTTCTGAAAACTTCTTAGTAAAGATCAGAGTACGCATTCTAAGGTAGTAGCTCCTCTCACCGGCAAACCAGAAGTTCCACTGGAATAGCAAAGGTAAGCAACCTGCCGCGCGCCCTGGCCCTTGACCCATTTGAGAGGCTCTAGTTCTGGTAGCGATCTGCCCTCTTGAATAAAGTCCTCCACGGTAATGAACTGCGTCTTCTGAGTAGCTCCAGGCACTGGCAGCAAAAAAATGCGGTCATTT
The DNA here is from genome assembly GCA_037178605.1 of Colletotrichum euphorbiae. Lineage (NCBI taxonomy): Eukaryota > Fungi > Ascomycota > Sordariomycetes > Glomerellales > Glomerellaceae > Colletotrichum > Colletotrichum euphorbiae. The sequence continues at coordinate 442,853 of JAXCEF010000004.1, forward strand.
GGGATGTTAGCAGCTTTGGCTGCCTTGAGTGCAGTGTCGAGCAACGGAATGCACGTAAACAGAGCTTTCGCTCCGGATGACCGAAGCTGGTGCTCTAACTCCTGAGCCGAGTACGCGGCACTGGCTGGGGTGACGATGCCTGACAGGCGGTGGATGGCGTGTGTGAATGGCAGGTAATCGATCTGTACACTTATTACGCCCCGCCGTTCACAGTTGGAAACCTTCAACGGTTTGTAGACTTACGGTGTTCAGAGCGTGGAGACAAACGACCTTATCCCACTCTGTGCCATCGTTTGGCAAGAATTCGAGCTTCTTTGAGAGCGCCCTCGCCAGGAACTCGGTTCGCTGCTTTACCTCGGATGCGGTGTACGTCCTACCAGACAGACCACAAGTGTATGGGTTCCTGGCTGTGGCAAGAGGGTAGCGACCGTACTGCTCATTGTTCATAAATTCGCCAATGGTGACGGAGTCTGGGGGGTCTGTTGAGAAAGAATGAGCATTGGTCGCGACGTGACGTAGAGCAAGACAAGCTTACCCATGGGCAGTTGAGGGACCCATTTTGGCGATGTGAAGACCATTTTGAGGAATGAGCGCAAGTCGCGATAAGAAACAAAACTGGTGGTGATTGGAATATGGTCGCGTTAATCGACGCCTTGCAAGCTTCAGCAACACGTAGCAGACGGATCGTCGAAATGTCAAGCATGAATTCTTGAAAGAGAACGGGGAGCTTTTGACTTTTGAACGAGGTCGGGTGCGCACGAGGCTCGGTAAAAGAAGAAGCTCCTTGCCGACTTCAACGGAAAATGACAGCGAAGACCCAGATCCCTCCTCCACCTGCCGGGGGGCTGGACAGAAGTTCAGATCCCTTCACTCCGCAGTCCCTTTCGCCATTGCGCAGCTGTGCCCTGACTTGCCTGGGCAACTATGACGGCAACCCCTGCTTCTACCAGCACGATGCAGAGTGTCCAAGACTTGGAGAAGGATACCTTGGCTTCCCCCACTTCTCCGCATTTCTCACGACGCAAGCGTGACTACCTGGGGGTGTGGGGCGTCGCGGGCTCGCATTTACACCCCCTACCATGTAGGAGGGGGGGGGAAGGAACCGAGACGACGCCAAAAAGTCGTTTACAGCCCAAAACACTAAAAAAAAAACAATCACTTTTAGCTGCAGCCTTCAATTATCAACAATATTATATTATAATATTATATATTATTATTAATATAGGAAATATAGTAAAAGATATTACTTTTACTCTTATAACTTAGCAACTATATTTTTTTAAACAGAGCCAAAACCTTTAAGATTTAGAAGAGTTACTATAATAACTATATAAAGAAATAATAATAATTATTTTGAAAATAAGAATTAAAAATTAAATAAATTAGTATTCCCTAGTAATTTTCAAAGTCTAGTATTCAAGTAGTAAAATAATAAAAACGCGACTTAGGGCGGACTTAGGCTATAAATGACTTTTTGGTGTGGTCCTGGTTTTTCTTTTCCCTATATAGTAGGAGGTGTAAACGCGAGTCCGCGAGCCCCACACCCCCGGGTATAGTACCTAGAATCTCAAAACATTGGTATTTGAGCCTTTCCCCCCTGCGCGCCCACTACACTTAGCCAAAACAAAGCCTTTTCCAACGTAAATATTACTATATGACTCCTCTCGTGATTGAACGGCCCAAAATACGCCTCCGCACTCCCTATTTGCCCTCCAATCGGACGAGGAGGCAGGGGGGTCCAAATACCAATGTTTTGAGATTCTACGGCAGATGCATCTCGGCAGGAAGAGCGGCCGGCCTGGTAGTGCGGCATCTTGCCGTCCTGGCCGGCGTTGGGAAGGTTCCTGAGTCATTTCCTTTGCCAGCGACCGTCATTTTCGACCATTTTGATTGGATGAAAATGCTAAGACGTTAACGACGCGGGTGCCCAGATGAGATCCGATGTCAGGAGCCGAAGGCGTAGTGTCAGCACTCAATCCTCGCCGCTATTGGCTTACCATTATGAGCTTGCACATGGCTCTGAACTTTGGTTACTCATGATCCATGTCGAGTTCAAGAGATGCAGAGTTCCTGTTTGACGAGGAAGCTTAGTCAAAATTGGCGCTTGGAAGAGGTCTCATCCGGGCGGGCCTTGGTTATCGGCTTCTGCACGGGAGGTTGTCGGTGTTTAGCATAGCCAGCTAGCCAGCAGGGACCGAGGGCCAAAACGGCTCTTCCCGGCCTTTACCTCACCTTACCCCTCCGCAAAAGCTCATCTTACCCTGTCCATTTTTAGCCGTGGGCGCGCGCACAGACCAGTTTTGTACCTCACTTATATGCTCTAAACATGTTCGAATCATATCTTAAGATACATCTTTAGCATACTTAATATATTCTAAATATATTCTAAGTATACTTTAAATATATTCTAAACATACTTAGAATATAATTAATATATAGAATTAAGCTAGGTTGGAGTTATATAAGGGTTTGTTTTAAAATAGTTTATTAAAAAATTAGAATATATTCTAAATATACTTAGATTACTAAGTTAAAAAAGTACTAAGGAATAGAGCTTATATTAAAAATAGTAAAAAGGTACTTCTAAGTGCTGCGGGTGCTGCGCGCAATATCAGCATGAGGTCAGCTTATTCCCCTCCAATATAGTATAGCGCGTGCGGCGCGCCTGCCTAGAACGGTATAGTTAGATGGAGGGGGGTAAGATTAGTTCTTGCGGAGGGGTAAGGTGAGGTGTAAACCGCGGCTCTTCCCCAACTGCCAAGGAACCAGGCCGAGGTTGACCCGGATGACAAAGCACTGCCTCCGCGCGCTCTTGATTCGCTGCGTCACTCCCGCTATGTACGCACCCCGGAACTCAATTGTTAGGATCTCCGGTGCGGAATTGATTCCCCCCCCTGGGATTCTTCACGACTTCCCCGGTGGACCGCGCAAGACTCCCGCTCTCCATTCCGCACCACCAAATGGGTCGTCTATGATATCGTGGGGTTTGTTCATGCGGAGGCCCCAGATGAGGCCAGTTTGCCAGTAACTTGGGGGTGTCCAAGCTGCGCGCCCCTTGGGCAATCTTTGTGTCCTTCCACTTTCCTGGATCTGATCTGAGATGTCGCAGACTGCAAAGCTAGGAGTTGTCGATTTCTTGCATGCTTGTATTTGCTTCAGTTTGACAACATGGATCCATTCCGTCACTTGCTGTTTTTTCTTCCGCGCAACGCTGATGAGTTGCCAGCCGCGGTTCAAAGTTCTAAGCAAATCAGATGCAAGCCTTCCAAGGTCTGCAGTGTCTCAGCACTTCAGAGTTGCTAAACAGGCCTTCGTCCTAGTCATAACACAATTCGCTATCCAACGTCGTCTCCGAGATCAACAATGGCAACCTCGCGGTTTTGCAATCCAAGCTCCCGTTTCCTCTTGGCGGCGTAAATGACTCTTCTCACACTCATTCTGTCTTCTCGACTGTCTATGTTGACCTACATAGCTTTACGCACCGTCTTCGATTGAAGCCTTACGGTAATACGTTAACTTATTAACCATATCCGCAGCTCATGCTTTCAATCCTTCTGTTGCTTCTTCTCTTCTATTTGCAACTTCCCTTTTTGTCGTCTACGCAAGCGCTCGTCTGCTACATTCACAAGCGTCTGTCACCAGTGACGAGATTGCAGCACCAAGACACTCAGTATCCTTTTCTTGTTCCATTTCCTAGAGATAGCCACATGAGCTGCGTAGGCTGTCGTTCCGGTTCCCTGGCCGGTCGCTGCAACTCATGCATCAAGCAAACAACCTGCTACCAGTCGGAAGATACACCTTGCTCAGAGATTTGATACATATGCGTCTTGGTCAACCTCTGCATACCCATCTCTTTTCTCCGTAGTGTAAAGGTCGCCATGCACGTACAATGTTCATCTCAGAATGAGAGAAACTTTAACTTCTCAGTCGTTATCCCCGTCAGTTCCCTTCTTCATCTACCATCACATCCACAAAAGAAGTCAATTTCTCGCAACAACATGAAAGGTCTCAGCCAGAGTCGTCTTATGTCATGCAAACTCCAATATCAAGCGCTTCCAACAAAACTAGGCCTCACACAGGTCTGAACGGTCATAAGTATCGATTATCCCAGCGGTCATCCTGTAACTTCATCCGCGGCAACTGTGCCTTCCTCTGCTGTGTATCACGGCATCGCATCATTTGGCGTCTGTTCGTCTGACGTTTTTGCGACTGGCGAATCTGAGCTAGAGCAACCAAGGTTAGATGCAGCCGCCCACTGTGTCCTTCTCCTCTCTGATTCATTTCTTCCTCATCCTTCGCCCTCCTCCCAGAAACCTATATCTACACACCCACTTGGCCACCCAGCCTTCATTTCTTTTCCTCCCCCAACCACAATTTCACAAGAATTTCCTCCCACTCTCAGAAGCCTGCCTCGTCCTAGATATCTATATCTACCCGCGCACTTGGCAGCCTGAACTTCCTTCTTTTCCTCCACCAACGACAAGTGACAACTACTTCCGCCTGAATCATTGCTTCCTCTGCGCTTACAGAAACCTGTCTCTTCGTAAAGATCTATATCTACCCACCCAATTTTACCTTCGCCGCCCAAACTTCCCTTCTTCTCCTCTAACCACAACTCACAACAACCCCCTCCGACTGTCGACCACACAGTATCTCCTTCCCCTGCCTGGACCACATCTTCCTCTTCGTTTACAGAAACCTGTATCCTCCCAAAGACCTATATTTTCCCACCCACTTGGCCAGCCAAAGTTCTCTTTTTCTTCCTCTTCCTCTCCTCCTCCAACGGCAAGTCACAATGACTTGCTCGACTCTCAACCACGAATTTGGGGCTTGAGAAATAAGGTGAGACACAGCCACTGGTTTCTATTGTTTACCCTTCGCTCATCACACATTCACTGCTTTCCAAAGTTTTCTCAGTTTTCAAACTTGACTCTGGCAGCCGTCGTGGTGTTTCGTTCTCTTCCATCTTCTTTTCCCCTCTTGTTCATGAAACCTTGCGAAGCGACCTGGCTCTCCAGACTCGACGATGTGACCGAGGCTTCCCCCCATCACGCTCTTGTGCAAAGACTTGAATGTGTGCGGGTTACAAAAACATTCCTGCAGGAACGATCTGAATCCATTGTTCCAAAACTCGAAGGCACGCACAGTGTCTGTGACGCACCTTCTGGAAGTCAACTCACAGGCCCAGCGCGCCTTCCCCCTCTCTTCAACACATGACCCACTTCATCCTGTCCCTACCTTACTTCCACAGGTTTCTTACCTATAAAGAGCATACTGGGAATCTTTCCTTCTGCCAATCTTCCCATTATCAACACACTCTCTCTTCCATTGTCTTCAAACAAACACTGACTTCAGGTCTCACAGACTCGACAACCCTTTTCCTCTCTATTGTCGACATCTCAACCATTTCTACGATACCCCTCTCCAGACTCCAACCTTCTTGTCCGCCCGACATTTTTCCACGCTGTCCAGATCCGTCAGCCATCTGAGGGTACCAATCTTAAGCATGCCAAATTAAGCGCTCGGAGCCTTCTATCATATATACCTGTCGTCAACCGCAGGTACAACAAATCTTTTCTAACATCGACTTGCACTCTCTATTGGCGAGAACACCGATCTTCCATCTCTCCATGGCGTCATCTGGGGTCGGGCCCAGCGACCCCAGCGAATTCCGCATCTGGGCCGACAACCGCCAAGCTCTTTGTGATGCTTTACCCTACTTCAAGTCCCATGAGAGCAGCCTTTACACCTCTGGCAAGATTGCCAAGGGCTTTCTCATCAACCAGCATGTCACTGTGCGCGATATGCTGGGGTCAGAGGTCATCATAACCACTCTGTAAGTCATTGGCATCTTTGTCCATCAGTACCCACGCTAACAAGGAACCAGGGGTGGCGGACGGAAGATGGATGACAATGGAAAATACACACGAACTGCTATGGGATCACAGCTCCTTTTCACAGCTGCGACCCGTGCCATGGAGGAGCTTGCACCGATTGGTGTCATTCTTGGTAAGTGGTTGACTCTACCTTGCACATACCTAAAGACTAATGTATCGGCAGGCGACAAGTACCCTTTGGTGTCTGTTCCGCTCAAGCATGTCTACAATGTGTTGGACTTCTTCACAATCACAGACATCTGGTCTGAGAAAGACACAACCACTGCTGATGGTGTCTCCGTCTGGAAGATCAGGCTTGAGAAGACTACGCGCATCTCAGAGTCTTGGTGGCACTCTGGAGATGATGTCCAGCCGGCAGGTGGGTTTCCCGAGGGAACGCGTGAGTGCGTCAAGTGCCAAACCCCATCCAAGCAAATCTTCTCCCAGGACTGGACCTGTCTGAATGCTGAGTGCGAAGATTCATTCATCTTCCCTGAGGGAGTCGATACTCAAAAGCTGTCATTTGCTTGTGACCAAGCTTCTACACTAGCTTGGTGTCTGGAGTGTCACAAGAGCAGCAAGACAGTCTTCAAGAATGGATGGACTTGTCTCAACAAGGACTGCGACGCCGCCTACTTCAAATTCCCAACTGGAGTCGATATTAACAACCTATCCTACTCTCAAGAGTTCTTAGAAGAGCGAACAGCCCACGTTCTTCCGGGAGGGTACATACTGCAGCCTCGTCTTCCCGCTATACAATTTGGGTTCATGCGTACAACAAAACACATGCGAGTTGGCATCGTCTGTCCAAGTTGTGGTTGTTGCTCGAGACGAAAGGTCTGGGTGCGCTGGTTCTATGAGAATGCGGCGTGCAACTTCGTCTACGATGCTAGGCCGACGCCCTTCCCACTGGCACGGGTTCGCAAGGAGACAGCATCATACAACGCCAAACCTGTTCTCAAAACCCCAAAGGTCGACAGCAAAATCTTGCAGAACACTTCATCTGCTGATGGTTATGCCGTGGAGCAGTATCTGCTTCCTGACCCTCTCGATCCTGGAGTGATTCTCGGATCTGTCACCATCCTTCGATCATCAAATGCAATTAATCGACAGCTTGGAGGCCCCAACGAAATGTGGAATCAGCTACAGACCGACACCATCAGCAACGATTTTGGCCTTCAGAGGAACGCTGCCGTCCACCCTGGCTGTAAGAATTGCCTTCTCTAGAAACTTTCGAGTAGACAAGCTGACCTCTCCAAGTGCACAGCGAGAAGTTGACCCGTCACTTCCTCCAGAATTTCGGTGCCCCCTACAAGTTCGCTGTCGACGTGACGACCAGGGCTTTTACCGAGGCACCACCCGCTATCATTGCAGCTCTGAAGAGAATGCGATGGGCTGGCCGAGTCTCTGTCGAGAAGACAAACAGCGCTATTCGGAACGTGGGCCGGCGCGTGCTCCACTTCGATTCCATCTCTGATACCTTCGTCGACTTCAACGAGCTTCTATTTCTGGGATACATGGAGGATGACAGAATTGGCGTAAGTTAACTGTTAATTGCGGCTTTCACCGAGTCAATCGACGCTGACGGTCCAACAGTTCCACGACGATGGCGAGGACACCCTGGGCCCAACGGTCGCCACCCTGTCTCTTGGCAGCCCGGCTCAGATGATGTTTCGATACAAGAAGAAGTACTTGGGTAAGGACGGTGGACGTAGTGTTGTCCTCAAGTTCCCGTTGCGCCACGGAGACATGGTGGTGATGCATGGGACCCGGATTCACCAGGCATATGAGGTATGATTCCCCGTGCCCGTAGTCTATGGTTCGCTCACTGACTTCGCTTTACAGCATGCTGTTGATCCCAAGGGCGAACGTCGCTTTGCCTTGACTTCCCGAAACATTGTCCTGGACTCGCTGGACGACAAGACCCGAGCTGAAGCGATCAGGAAAAGTCAGCTTCCGTCGATTCCTGCTTTCTGGAACTTCCCGATCGCGAACAATCAATCACCTGCGAACATTCAGACAGCTCCGCACACACAGCAAGCTGCAAATGCTCAGCCAGTTCCGAACGCCCAGCCAGCTGCCAACGCCCAGACAGCTCCGCAATCTCAAGCAGCTGCGAACGTTCCAACAGCTGCGAGCATTCCGACAGCCCCTAGCGTTCAAGTAGCTACGAATATTCAGTCAATTCAGCCGGCGGCAAGCAATCAGACAGGGACGACCCCTCAGAAAGCTAACACCAGCAAGAAGCGCCGCAACGGCCAAGTCGGCGGCAGCGAGGCGAACAAGAAACCTAAGACCAAGGTCTAGGCGCGACACGAAGAGGATATATTGCAGATGATGCGGTGGTGCGGCGTATTTTTAGTTTGTCTCTTTCTGCGGTTTCAGTCACGATCCTACTTACTAGAGCTTGGCGCGAGGAACGGTTTCATGGTTTTACAGTTTTGAAGGTGGAAATTTCGTCATCAGCGGCGGACGATATACCCGCCACATACGCAGGTGAACCTTGCTTCTCAAAATTTATAATTCAGCTCTGCGGTTTCTGCGGGTTTTCTCCAATTTGCATTTGTACTTAGCTAGATACCACAACTTAGTCAGTAAGTCAGTTCGTCAATTTGCTTCTCATCACCACCAGATCATAGTGCAAAGTGACGATCCAACCTCTACGCCGAAGTCCTCTCTCCTCAGCTGCAAGCATCGCGAATGTGGAATCCTGAACCACGGGGGTTGTGAGCAGGGAGGCGGCCCAAATGGCAGCTGAGCGTTGAGACAAGCGTCTCTGGCGGAAATCACCCCCCCTTGGGTCAGCGTCCAGGTTCCTTTCCGTAGTGGGCTCGAGAATCCTGGGTAGATGAACGAGCCCCGGTCTAAACTAGCAGAGGGAGCAGTGGAAACGGCATTGCTTCTGGTAGAGACCTATGTATCGAGACACAGAGGGTGCCGAGTCCGGTCTTCTGGGAGCCTTCTTAGATACCTTTACCATAGAAGGGGGGTGAATGAGAAAGGAGGGGGAAGAAAGGGGGGTGCCTCCTTTTATGGGTTGGCGTTGTCTCGGAAAATTACCCTGTTCTGGACCCTTCCAACAGAAGAGAGACAGCTTGAAGAGGAGGGTGCGGTGTTTATCGTTGGGAGGTAAACCCGATCCAGAGCTGTAGCATCTTCTTCCTTTTTTTTCCGGTTTGGATGAACACGTCAAGCAGTAGGAACAAGCCTTCATCTCAAAGAGTTGATCCGTATTCTTATTGAATAATCAATGCCATCTAAGAAAGCCACAGAGTCTCATCTCGTTGGTATCATGACGGGTCGTAAAGCTTGAAAATGTGAAAAGACAAGCAAACCAGGCCTAGCTAATTCCAGCGTAGGCGCTTCATACAGGCCGTCCCAAAAGTCTCATGTTCCCAATGCTGTGTCCTCCCCCCCATGCCATTTCTGTCCCAAAATGGTAAATCCTGCCATTTTTGAGGATTTCCTTGTATGCAATCATCAATCAATCAAAAGCAGTGCTTTTTTCTTATGCCAAACCCCCTTTTTTTTCCGCCAAAAGAAAGAAGGTTTCTTAGACAGAAAGCCACCCAGAAGAGAGAAAAGAGAAAAGTTTGGAATCCAAGACACTGTGTCTTAGACATTCCAGAGCAAAGCCGCCAACGTCATGGCACTGCCCAGGAGGAGACAAATGTCTCTCGAGTCAGTTCTCCACGAGAACGCAGCTGAGTGCGAGTTGTCGGCGGATCCTCCTCCGGCAGTGGAGGTCGAGGTGGGGTCTTGTGGGGTGACGTGAGGCGACGAGGTCGTCTGAGAAGAAGAAGGTGTAAGTGTCTTTGTAGTAGTCTCTTGGGCCTTTGCGACTGAAGTAGCAGTAGCAGCGACAGAAGAAGTAGTGACATAGTTCGGCATGGTGAAAGAAATGGAGAAAGGAGAACCATCGCCAGCACCAGGGCCAAACAGGGTTGCAGTCTCGGCAGGGCTTCTAGCCGCGCCTGAAGACTTGGGTAGTTGACTCACAGTCGGGTCGTCGCTATCGCCTGAGGGACCATCACAGAGACCCAAGGCAGAGGATGGGACAGCATCAATACCCTTTCCAACGGCCACGATGGCATCCTTGCCGCAGTTGGAGGCCTGGGCAATGTGGACAGCTTGGTTATCCCAGTCAAAGACGAAGTATCCAGCACGCAGGACACTATCACCAAGGATTTGCTGATCGGTGGTGACGACGAGGCCGACGTAGCACTGACCAGACTTGGGGCCGAGGTCGAGAAGGAAGTCGCTGAGGGGGACGCGGAGAGTCTTGCGACCGAACTGGAAGGTGACGTAGGCGTTGGAATCACCATTGGACAGGGGAGGGGTGCGGAGAGCACAGTCAGCAACATAGTAGCCGCCATCAGCAGGCGTCGCCTCGAGGTCGGCGAGGATGGGCTTGGCAAGAGAGGCATGCAGGCGAGTTAGGGTCGTACCCGAATCGATCATGACATTCTTGTCTTCATCGGCCAGGGTGTAGGTCTTGGGCTGTGAGTCGGGCAGGGACATGCCGACCGAAGCCATCTGGACGGCAAGGCTGTGGATTATATTAGATGAAAGTATATCATAGAAAGGAAAGAGCGACCTACCGAGGCTCTCCACGGGCACCGGTGGACATGGGAAGCTTCTCGAGCTTACCGATGTACTTGCCCTTGTCCACACCACCGAAGATGAGAGCACCGTTGTCGGAACCAGCGTGGCGGAGATCGAGGGAGAAGACGCGGCTGTTAATCACGCCCTGGTCCTTGAGGGTGTTCAGAAGGAGACTGTAGGGCTTGCCGGGCGAGTAGCCGCTCTTCAAGTCGGGGGCAAGACCGAGAATGCCAGTGCTGATACGAGTCGACTTGGTGACGACACCGAAAGTCTGGTTGAGGACGACGCCGGAGCCGAGAGCGATGTTGTCGCTGTAATAGGCGATCTCAGCGCTGGTCTGGGTGTCAGGCTGAGAAGCATCGCCGTAGTTGAGCTTGCGGCTGTCGAAGGGGCCGATGGCCGGGGTGCGGCTGTTGCGAGGGTTGTACTGGCCGGCAGAGGCGCAAGTGCGGGCCTGAGAGGCGGAAGGAGCGGTGCTGCAGTCCGGGTTGACCCAGAGCTCCGAAGAACCGGTGTCAAGAAGGACCGTGACCTTCTGGCCAGGAGTGCCGATCTGGACTGTTTCGGGGAAAATTAGTCAAGAGAGCCGAGATGGGGAAGGAGCGCGCCCGGGGTTCAAAGTACTCACGATCCATGGAGTAGTAGAACTGGCGGTTGTTGGCGAGGACCTCGAAGGCGTCGCGCTTGCTCAGAGCACCCAGATCGGGCTTGACCTCGTTGACGGGAATGCTCAGATAGCCGTTACCCTTGATGGTATCGCGAGGAACAGAGGCGGCAGCGACGGAGGTCACTGCGGCCGAGGCGCCGGCGACGGCAACCAGGATTCCGGACTTCATCTTGGGCTGCTGCGATGGTGAAGTTATTTTTTTCCTTCTTCTCAGGTAGTGGCTTTGGCGAAACGCAAAGGTGATGTGTCTGGTGGGAAGGTATGGAAGGTCCCTGGTGAGTGTTGGAGGTGATGAGAACCCTGAGGCCAGAAAACGAGGCTAAGATAGGAAAGAAGCAGTGGCCGAGCTGCAGAAGTTAAAAAGAAAATCAAGGTAGGCGCCACCCCGGATTCCCAGATTCTAGAGCGCTCAGTTTGAACCAGACCGGGCAGTCATGAGCTGTGCTAGTGTAAATCGGTCGCTGTCGGCGAGCGAGCGAGAAGGTTGAGGCTGCAGCCGTGGCTTGAGCCGCGCAGGCGCTAGGAGTGGACGGCGTTGCTTAGAGCTCAAAGACCGATAAAGAGATGGCCCGTCGTCATATGGATTTCCTTCCCTCTTCAACTGCATGCGGCTCTCCTCTGCCAATTTTTCTGGGACCCGAGTCTCTCGTCCCTTGGCCAGATCACCGTCGGTATTTAAACAGCCCGCGTGGCCCCGCGCGTCTGGATGCCAATAATTTCCCTGTTGGACGGCACCAGTAGAGCGGATTATCGACAAAGGAAACGTGCCGCTGGAAAAGTCTTTCTGCTTGCGACTTCCCTGCCGGACCTGTCATGCCACGCGATGTTCTGGCCGGTACCCTCTAAGAACTGAGACAGCAAGCCATCGAGATGAACATCTTCCAAGGCTTCTGAAGCCCCCCCGACGCCAACTCTGGTCAAAATGATCGTCCTCTTCGGCTTCGAAGAGTCTTTCAACTGACAGGAACAGAAAACCATGTTCGGAATGTAAGACAACGTCCCGGACCCGGCGAGCAACGGCCGCGCATGGCTTCGCCCATTGGCTTCCCACCCGTAGCACACTAGGCTAGCTACTTGGCAGCCATCGGGGAAGAGGACCTGGGTACTGGGATTGATGCCGTCATTGAGTGCGAATATCAGACACACGATGTTGGCCGTTAACCAGCCACTCGGCGGGTCGCCGATGCTCGTGGTTACACAGACTCATGGATAGACAAGACTGTGTCAATAAACACGTGGGCACGATGGCATTCCCACCAGGCAGCGCATTTCAACCCATGAATCTTATTGTTGTCTCGTTCACGTTGTTCCTGCTGCTGTCCCCAGATCAAGCTTTTGCCATTGTCGCTGCCGTCATCGGTATCGTTGACGTATTACGTATGAATGCTTCCGCGGTAGCATAGATTCAAAGAAAAGAGAGAAAGTTTTGGCTTCGAACGTTGATTGCACACGAGGAATAGAACCTGTTGAAGATAACGAGACTGAGGCCGGATAGTTAGATAGAGCATCAAGCCTGCCGCCAAACTTAACTGGAGAAGTCACCACCAAGCGCTCGTCTCCAAGTCGTCCGAACTATCTCGATTTTCGGTGAATTCGGTGAGTTACACATGTATCTATGTCCAAGATCGGCAAGCGGGTTCCACAGTCAGGCTTGAGTCGTCTGGGGTGCGTTGCATTGATTGAGGAGCCAATCAGCTCCAGTCAACTCGACTTCACCTCTTCTCAAGCTACCTTAGGGCGTGATACCCGGAGACCGTCAATTCCAGGATTCTGATCAAAGGTGGAGTGGGAGGTACTTAGTGGACACCCGGAAGAACTAGAGTGCTGCCGCTTGTCTAGCAAGTACGGGCAGTCTCGCGACACAAGTATCTGGAACCGAAAGCAAGCTCCCAAGGCTGCCGTTAATGTATGCACGAAACCGGAATATAGCGTGGCATAAAATGTAAATTGGTCCGAGGTCACGGGCCAATCCGGCACGTCAGCTGGAGGTCTGGCTGCGTAGATTCCAACTTTGTGCCTATGACCGGCGACCGTGTGATGGGCCGCTTCGGGATTGTCGGAGACGTAAAGACCGCGGAGAGGGCGGGGGATGCGAGGAGGAGGCCGACAACCAAATCGGACCAAGGCGTGATTGGCTAGCTTTACGCTGCAGAATGTTCTTGGCGTTCTTGTGTCAACTTGGTCTTCAGAGATGGTGTCGACACCCACCCACATGCAAGTGGCAGCAGCATGTGGGTTGGGTGGGATAGAAAAAGGGAATGACGCCCGCATCACGTGAAGTCAGCAAGACGAGCAGTAATGGCCGATCTCGCGTTTGGGCCGGTTAAGGGGATGCTCCGGGGCGATTCTTAGTTCAAGTGGAGGTTTCGAGGAGGTGGTATCGTCGGGGCAATGGGCTGAGGGATGTTGGGTGTGATGCGATGAGGGGGAAGAATACTTCATATGCCAGGTAGGACGCGAAGAATCAAGGGCGGGAGCCATCAAGGGAGCGCATGGCGGCGACGCTGCAGGTCTGGCCGACTAGAAGTAATGATAGGTAAGCGTGAGACGGACTCTGGGAGGTCTCAACCTTGAGAGATGCAACAAGCGGAATATGCGATCGTTGATAAGCAAGCTAAGAAAAAGGTCGATGTCAAAGCTGAAGGCTGGGAAGCTTGTGCAGTGCCGGGGGGAAGGGATGCCTTGGATGGGATGCAGTGCTGACGAACATTAGACGAGACCCGCGACAGTCTCTCTGAACAATTTGACAATGGATAGTAAAGTACCTGAAGTGAGGCTTGCATAATGCAGGTATGAGACAGGTGCCTGTGGCCTGGTGATGTCGTGCCTGGTCTGCCTGGTCTGCCGGCCTGCTTGCCTGCCTGCTTGCCGCAGCGGTCTGCACTAACCGCAAAAGTACGTGCTAGATACGTGATATGCGAAGCGTTGCGAAATGCCTCATTCAATCTTCTGCAACCTAATTACCAGCTTAGGTGAGGCAAAGAGGAAGTCCGGTTTCCCCCCCCCTTCACTTCGCAGACTACCTTACCTGGAGGGCAAATAAGAGAACCGCATAAAATGGCCTGTGTATATGCGTCTGACCACCTGGTAGAACCAGTCCGAACAGGTGGGATCATCCCAGGCATCTTCCCGTCACATACCCTCTCAAACATGACTTTCGAATTTCGATTCCCGGACACCTGGCGACGATGATTCGAGTGCTCAAAATAGAGGGTAGATCGCTGTACTACGGGATGTTTTAGCACAAGCTACAAGAGCTGCCGCATCGTGAGTTCGTCGGCGGCAGGTCTCAGAGCAAGCCAGGGCAGGGCATAGCGACGATGAAACGGGTGCCCAATGACATGAATGACTGGGTTGAGTGTTCTGGTTCTGCATCAATTGGAACCGACGGCTGGCCATCGAAGACTGGTGGGTAGCCACGGTGCCTTTCGCACAGCATCATGCCCCAGTGTCGTTGGCCAGACCTGGTGTGGTAGATTTGCAGCTCTCTTCAGCTGTTCAGGCCACCTTACCCTGCCATTCCAGAGTCCAGCTGCCTTGGGCCCTGTTCTTGATCAATAATTAATAACCCCTCTCGTGTTGTTGGCTTTTGATGGACATCGTAATTACCAAACAAGTGATACGGCAAATTGGCATTCCGCAGTAGCCGTTCGATAGTGCTCTCCAAGAAATACCCGGTGCTACTGGACCCCCAATTTGCTGCCCCCGACCGTCGCAATTGCAGACAATGGAATGCAGAGAGCGCTGTGGAAATCCCCCAAACCCCCCGGGCCTTTCGCAACTTGCCCTTCGCGAATCACAGGGCTGCAGGGAATAGGAGATTTGGAGCTTAGGCCTGACTTTTCTCGGAAAACCTAAAGGGGCGACCGAGTGGTGGGAATCCCAGCCTCGCTCCCTTGCCTTACCTAGGTGCACCGTACCTTACCTTTTAGGTGTGCCTGCTTACCTAAAGTGCCCAGGTAGGTTCATCAGACGTGCGAACAGGCAAACGCTTCTTTTCGCTGAGAGCCGGAGCATTGGGCTCGGGTCTGGAAAGGCGTCCCCCGAGATTACCCATGTCCGCTGGGTAGGCTGCCATCAATGTGAATGTCCGTCCATTTCGTCCCTCTCCAAAGCTCCGTCCTTACTCGTCCCTGTCGTTTGAATCCGTAATCCTGATCCTCACCACTCTGATACATGTGCTTTTCCTTTTCTGTGTCGCAATCTCTGACCTAGCCGCATACTGCTCTCCCACATGCTTAAGGCAGATACTTTTATCCCCGTACCTGTGCTCTGGGCGCGGACTCGGTTGTTTGCAGAATTGCTTTCGTGTTTGGCAATCGAGAAGACTCGATCCAGGGAGCGAAAAAGAAGGGAGTCAAGTCCTCCAGGACCAGTTTGTTGGATGAGGCATCCAGCCTATCTTCCAAGTCGTCAGATGAATGATGGAAATGGGTGAGAAGACGTGGACGGTGATAGTTGCGGTAGAAAATCCAGCCAGCTGCCTGCCAGCTTGCACGCCACCGCCCGCCCTCCCTCTCGGCCCATCACCCACGGGCAACCTAAGTTCTAACCCAATACCCCTGGCCCTCACCTTCCAGCGGTCCGCACGTCAGTCCGCAGTCCATCCGGCAAGCCGCTCCCGCCCCGTGGCACTCCTGAGTCCTCGCTTCGCTTCACCTCATGATTCTCACAGGCCTCCACCTGTGAACCCAGCCACTGTCCCTATTTTTTTTTTCCCATACTGTACCTTATCCACCGGAGAGACTCTACCTAGGTAGAGTCCACTGCGGTATCTTTCACGGAATCCTAGCTCTCTTCATCTACCCACGCTCATACCCCCAGTCCGACTCGTTTCGACTCGTCGTCCCCTGTGTTGGCTTGGCTTGGCTAATAGGCCTTGACTGGAATTTGTTTCTCAGTCGGCTGTCTTGTCTGGCACACACCCGTCTTTCGCGCACTGCTGGCTACCTCCACGTCGGTTTACCTGATTTTCTCCAATGCCTCACTGTTTCCTTGCTTTTCGCGATCCTAACCGCTGCCGACGACGACTGCAACTTTCAACTAGATTCTGACGCGACACCTTCCAATAGCTATATTCAATCTCGATGCTCTTTCGCTGCCACAAGCCGCTACCCGTCATCCGGTAGTCCCTCCTTGACTCCCTTCGCCCTCCGGGCCCCGAGCCCCACGACGCAATGAACGCGATCCAGCAAAAATGCCGCCCCAAGCACCAGGTTTTGGTCCTGAAGTGCTATCCGCGGACGAGCAAGGGCGCCGTCGATGTGAAGCCGAATTCCAGCGAGTTGAGCTACTTGCTGTTCTATGCCACCTCTAGACGTTCCAAGATCCAAAAGATCGGCTCCTTTCTCGAGAAGAAGACAGCTAGCGATGTCTGGCGACAGCGCATCGGGTTCGCCGTCCCTCCTTCTCCAGTCCCCGAGTTTCACTGACCTTAGACTATGTAGCAATGTCCAAGTCACTCTCCGAATTCTTACCGCACTAATCGAAAAGGCCCCGAAGGACTTGCCGCTCGTCGCCCCTAATGTTCTCAAAATCCTAGATCTCATCCTAGGCTCAAAAGATATCACCATGGTCGAGTCGTCCATCCCTACTTTCGAAGCATTTTGCCAAAATCACGACACGTCATCGTCCTTTGCTGACCAGGCTTACCTGGCTCAGTATGAGTCCATCGTGCGTACCTACGCCTCCCTCGCCTCGACGCGCCAAAACCCTGGAAAGGGAGCTTCCAGCAAGCCCGTGCTGATGCGATGGAGAAACGCGGGTCTGGAGGCAATAAAGACTCTATCATCTTCAGAAGCTCTCTCGTCTGTCACCGGTCGCCAATTCGATGTCATCGTCCCTGTCATTCTGGACAACTTGTGGTGGGATGACGACGAGTTGCTTGAGACTTTGTTGTCACGGATACAGATGGAGGAGAAGGTCCAAACAGAAAAGCTTCGCCGTAGGACGAGTGTCGCAACAAATGGGACAGGTGACACGGGCGAAGCCAATCCGATCGCATTGACTGGTACCGCGATGGACGTGGACAAGTTGGCAGAAGAGGACGTCGGTGTCCTTGCCCTGCAATGTCTGAAGCAAATCTTTATTACTCCCAACCGTCCGCAGATTCACTCCGCCACTGCATCCCTCCTTCAATTTATCGAAAAGCGCGTTGTGAACGGCGACTCTGTCGTCAAAACAGACGAGACAACCGCCAAGGATCACGGCTGGGCACTCAGCGTCTATGGCACAATCGCTCGGTGGGCCCCTGTTCAGGATCGCTACGTTATTTTGGTCACTGCGATGGATCATCTGGCGAAGTCGCCAGTCAAGGACGATACCCTCAAGTTACACCTGGTTCTGACATGTATGATTGGATCTTTGCTGCGATCAGACGTCAACCTCATTGGCCTGAGCGCCATGGACGTTCTTCTGGGTCTTATTCAGCATATGAAGAAGCTCGTTCATCTACCTGGTGGTTTCGGCCGAGCGAAAGTGGACACCGAAGGAGGTTTACCGCCCTCTCCCCAGGCGTCCGGAGATACGCTGGCTCAGCGACGGGAGCTTCTGGAGCGGATCCAGTCCTGCATCGGAGATTTGGCCACGCATGTTTACTACGCCGACCAGATTTCGGACATGATCTCAACGATTCTCCTTCGCCTTCAGCCCTCCAAGTCATCCAGCGCCAACTCATCGCCCCAGGCAGAGAATGCCGAACCGGCTTCGCAGGATGAGCTTGGCGGCAGCCAGTCTCAGTTGGAGACATACCTATCCCGTAATGTGGGCAAGACGGCTGCTTTGAAAGCCATCAAGAACATTCTCCTCGTGGCGAATCCCCGAGCCCAGATGTCTGGCAACCTTAATTTGTCGAGAAACAAGGTCCCAATTCAAGTTTGGGAGAGCACACATTGGCTGCTGCGAGATCCGGACGGCGATGTCAGAAAGGCCTACGTAGATGCGCTGTTGACATGGCTTGACCGCGAAACCACCCCAGCAGACCTGAAGGCACGAGACGAGAACGCCCACCACCGCTCTTCGCTGAAGAATAACCGCGAATCGCAAGCCGGGAACATGGCTCAACGAGCTGCTTCCACCGCCTCCAATCGAGAAAAGCCCTCCCGCCACCGCTCACACTTCCTCCAGCTTTTGCATATTGCAGTATACGACAACGCACTTGAATACCTAGACTTCGATTACGACGTCATCCTATTGCACGTGCTTCTCAACAAACTCTTAAATCGGCTGGGCGTAAATGCGGTTCAGTATGGATTGCCGATGGTTTTCCGTCTCCAAGAAGACATTCCCGATGCCGACACACCTGTGCAGAAGGTACGCCTTGGTAGTCTCTGCCACGGTTACTTCTGGGCTATTACCGAAAAGTTCGACATGGAAAACTCGGTCGTAGGTCGCGCTATCACGAATGAGGTCATTCGACGACGTAGCAAACATTTCTGGACCGAAGGTGTTGCAATTCCCCCGCCGCCAATGGAGACCATCACTCCCGGCGTGCCTACCGCACTCACAAAGATGCCAGCCAACGAGGTTGAGTCCGAGGCCCTGTTGCCGTTCGATGACCGAGCATCTCTCGTGGAA
Organism: Colletotrichum euphorbiae; assembly: GCA_037178605.1. NCBI lineage: Eukaryota > Fungi > Ascomycota > Sordariomycetes > Glomerellales > Glomerellaceae > Colletotrichum > Colletotrichum euphorbiae. The sequence goes on from JAXCEF010000004.1 coordinate 461,576, forward strand.
AGCATTGCCGCAAGTTACATTGTTGCCAGCGTTTCACCGCCAACAAGCCCTCCACAATCACCTGGGCGCAACTTTTCACACCCTATTCTCAACTCATCGCTCAGCACGGTTCCTGTGGCTCCTGGAAACGAGCTGCCGACAGCAATTCGTGAGCAGATGCTAACGGACTGGTCTAAGGACTCGGCTATGTTGGCTCTTCAAGCAGGAAGCAAAACGGAGTCTTTGGCTGGCTCAAAAGCCGGCACTATGGGAACCAACCGACACCACCTGACAGTGAATGGCGCTAATGGCCACGGAAACACGGTGGCGTCTTCGCTTGCCGGCAGCCAGCAAGGTCTTCGCCCGAACACCTCCCAAACGCATAGTGGCTTGTCCCCGATGAGCAAGCTGCGCAAGAGCAGCGTTCGGAGTGGTGTGTCACCCTCTCCCTCAGACTCTAGTCGAGGTGTAGTTGCTTCCGTGGACCAGCTCAGAGCGGTTCTGTCAGGCCGAGTGCCTGCCACACCGATTGGGAAATCAGCCGGACTACACCATGACAGTGATAGCGACAGCATGGTCAGTTACGAATTTACACCATCAGAGCTCAGTTTCAACCCTGCCACTTCGCAGACAGAAAACGGCGGCGCATCACTAGGTCGTACACGGTCTGCATCGCAATCAAGCAAAGGCGGGCCGTTGAATTCCAACCCTCTGTATGAGCAGGACGAGAACGAGGAGGTCCCGCCAGTGCCGCCTTTGCCTGGGCACATTGGTGGACTGACATCGTCGATTGCGATCCAAGACTATGCGGTCAAGCCGGCCAAAAGAGACGTTAGCAGTCGGGGCGGTGACAGTTTGTATCACGGGTCGGCCAGAGGAGACGGAAATACTTCAATGGCTTTAGTAGGTGGAATGGATTTGCACGAGCTTCTTAATGGGATCGACAGCCGAGCAGGGGAGCTCAGCTTGGGAAACGTCACGAAGCCGCCTTATTAATGGATGTGGACTGAGGAGGCCGCAAGTTCTTTACTAGAAAAATTGTATTACTACGCAGCTGGGCTTAGACTTTTAGCGAGGCGCGATGCCGAGTGTTTTGCAGTTTCAAGAAGCGCACTTACAAGATGCATCTTCTAACTAGCCATCTATCGACTCTTTTTACCATCTGAATGAAGACTGCGTTTCTCGACGCTCGTGCCCCCGACCCCTCGCACCGAGCCCACCATCCGAGCTAAGCTTCCTGAATGTCACCCCTGCATACAACCAATCATAGCCCCTGTCTTGGCCACGGAGAGCTCCGCCGCCTCAACAGCTGGGCCCCTCCCAAAAATTAATTGACTTCTTCCACCCGTGCTTTGCGCCGCGCGCAACCTCCCACAGCTCCTGCGATTGTCAATCCCGTAACACCTTTCGATTTCCGATAATTAATCCCCCCCCCCCCCCCAAAAAAAGGGTGCACACGAGAAAATGAAGCCCACAACACGTCTTCCCCTCCGTCTCTTCGCGGCGAGCTCGTCGCCGCTCGTCGGCGGAAGCAGCCGCCAATGCCTCGCGGCGGCAGCAGCAGCAGCAGCACGAACAATCTCGACGACGCCCCTCAAGCCCGCCGAGGTTGCCCCCGTAGTCGGCACCGGCCCGCCCCCGGAACCTCCCACCGCCGCCGACGACCGCGCCGCGGAGCAGCGCGCCCGGGTCGAGAGGAGGAGGAGGCAGGCCGAGATGCTCAAGCAGGCCAAGAACATCCGCGGCGCCGCGGACGCCAAGGCTGCTGCTGCCGCCGGTGGTGGTGGTGCCGCGGCCCGGGCTGCTGGTTTGAAGAGGAGGTTTTGGAGCGATGTCAGCGTGCAGGAGGTCGATGGTACGTCTTTACTTTCTTCCCAAAATCTTCCTCTTTTTTTTTTTTTTTACGACAAAAATTGAGCAATCCGCTAAACGGAGGGGGAATATAATCAAACAGGAGCCCTTCAGATCCACCTCGACGCCCGCCCGCTTCGCCACCCCGTCACAAAGACGGTCATCCGCCTGCCGCGCTCGAAACAGCACCTCGCCTCGGCGCTCGCCATCGAGTGGGACCTGCTCGCGTCCGCGCAGCAGGCGACGAAACAGCACCTGATACCGCTGACCTCGCTGGTCTGCCGCGCGCTCGACATCGCCGAGGACGACGCTGCCTCCTCCTCTGCCCCCATCCGGCGGAGCATCACCGAGATGGTCATGCGCTACCTCGACACGGACTCCCTCCTCTGCTGGGCGCCCCCGCCGGGGGCCTTGGACACGCGCAACGAGGCGGGCGAGTCGCTGCGCGACGTGCAGAAGCGCACCGCCGAGTCCGTCGTCGGCTACCTCACCACGCGCGTCTGGCCGGACATCGAGATCCGCCCCGTGCTCGACGGCGAGACCATCATGCCGCGCGCGCAGGCCGAGGGCGTCCGCGAGGTCGTCCAGGGCTGGGTCATGGGGCTCGACGCGTGGGAGATTGCGGGCCTCGAGAGGGCCGTGCTGGCCGGCAAGAGCCTCGTCAACGCGGCGAGGTTGGTCGTCGAGTGGTCCGAGGGACCCGTCGGCTCCGGGAAGGGGGCTGCCGGGGAGGAGGGCACCAGGTTCGGCGTCGAGGAGGCCGCGACGGCGTGCAGCCTTGAGGTGACGTGGCAGACGGGCTCGTGGGGTGAGGTGGAGGATACGCACGACGTCGAAAAGGTGGACCTGAGGAGGCAGTTGGGGAGCGTCGTTTTGCTTGTCTCCGGGACGAACCGCAAGTGAGATGGCAACGGAGGTTGTGTAGAGTAGAGGGGATGGGGGTTTGTGCATCATGTGTGCTCGTATTGAAACCGAGTTTGTAGGAGTAATTGTGGAAATATTAGATAGGCATACCGGCATGTAAGTCGGGTGTCATTGTCCGCAGGAATCTCCAATACTGCTGGCGCGTTTGTCGTTTCGGATCTCGATAGGTTCTAGTCCTTACTAGCCACTCAGCAACACGGCCCAATTCCCTGTTTCGAGGCTAGTGTTACACGCCACATCAAATCGTCTCGAAATTCAGGGTAGAAATCGTCTCATCATTAATCAATCCCTAAAAGTAGTCCAATCACTATCAGGTTCCCTCGAGTCGCCGGGGTTCCGACTCGGGTAACGAACAACAACAAAACACGAACATCAGCCAAAAAGAAGTAAAGAACACGACCAATAACAACAGCTTTCAGTCATGGATAGATGAGGAATCGAAAAAGGTTTCTGAATTCCCCTGAATTCTCGCATTGTTCCGCAAGCCTCCCGTACTTGCTTCTGAGCCAGCTCGCTCATTTCGATCGTCATCAGAACGTACCCATCTTTTTTGCCTTTGTATTTCGCGGAGGGGAAGCGCATACACACTGTCGAAGAAATAGCGGGAAGCATAGGAACCGCAAAGAAGTATTGTACATTATCTTAGAGAAAGGAGAAGAAAAAAGGGAAGCATGGAAAGAAGGCACGTATGCCGACTTTGCCATTTCATCCGCTCATCTTAGCGGAAATAAAAGTGAATCGAACAGACACTTCTCGCGCCTCGACTTGCTCTCAAAACGTGTCCATGGCAAACAAGCAGGAGGCTTGGCCGTGGTTGTAGTGTATCATCATGAAATTCCATGAGCAGGGAAAGAAACCGCACAAAATTAGATAAAGGAATTGGAGAAATTGAACGAAGGCTGTTTCGTCATGAGTACGTGGAATCGTCGCGAAACAAAGACCGGAGTCAACCAGAAGTAGTGGCGCGTCGCAAGCCCCAAGATCCCCTCAACTCCGTCCGCCAGGGAATGACTGCGCCCATGCAGCCAAAGAATGTACAGTAGGTAGTGGCAAACGTCTGGTGGCCGTCATGATGCGAAGCGAGAGTTCATCCGCCGCAAAACGCCAGACTAAGGCCGATCGGGTCGGCTTTTCGTCTTCGCTCGGTCGTTGTCCGCCTGCTCGTCAACATCGAGGCGCTTCCGCCAGTCGGCAAGGCTCTCGCTGAGGCCCAATCCGACCTCATCATCCTTTCTCGTGGGAGTAGCAGCGCCCTCAAAGTCGAAGGTGTTGCTCAGACGGTAGTTTTTGTTGGTGGCTTCCCAGTGGGTGCGTAGTGTTTCGAGTTCGTTGGCCAAGTTGTCTAACGCAGTGCTGTTGCGGCCATCGACGCCGCCATCGACGCCGCCATAGGCACTTTCAGCATCTGAGCTGTCTTGTCGCTGGTGCCCGATACTGTTTCCATTGGTGCCTCCGGCGGTCAACTCCGAAGTCATGCTGGGAGCTTGCCTGCTCTGTCGGCGGTAGCTGTCGACAGATGACTCGACTTGGTCTAAAAGGAGTGAGACCTTCTGCTCCGCATCTTGAGCACGACGCTCCAGCAAGTTGTTCTCCTGCTGAAGTTCCTCCAAATCACGACGGTTGGCCGCCAGCTTACGAGAAGACTCTTCGGCGTCCTTCATAGCACCTTCGCGCAGCTTCTTGCTCTCTTCCAACTCCCTTCTGACAGCGTTGAGTTGGCTCTCGAGGTGCTCGGTTGAAGCTTGAAGGTCCTCCTCAAGACTCTCAATCTTCTCTTGCAGAATATGACGTTCGTTCTCCCAGTTAGCAGGTGCAGCTCCTCCGGTGTTTGACGCTGAGGACTCTACACGTTCCTCCAACTCCTCGATCTCGGACTTGAGGCGGGTGTTCTCGGCCTTATATCTGGCGAGTTGCTCCTTTAGTTGCTTGAGCATCTTCTCAGTGCCCTTAACATAGTGCACAGCAGACTGGTAGTCGTTCTCGAGTTGGGTCAGCTTTTCGCGATATGCTGCTTCGGTGGCGTCCTGCTGAGCAGCTGCACGCTGTGCGTTTTCCTCGTGCGCGGTAGTGGCAGCGGCAAGTTGGTCTTCGAGGTCGCGAATGCGTGCTGTTTCGGGCGTGTTCACTCGAGGGCTCCCGATGCTCCGTGTCCTGGCCACGTTCGTAGGGCTGATGCCGCGCTCGACAAGGATGTCCTTCAGGGTATTGTGCTGCACTGTCATCGCGTTCGTCTCTAGCTGCTGGTTCTGGAGCTGGTGCTTCAGGTCTGAGTTCTTAGCCTGCAGAGACTGAGTTTCCCGCAGAGCAGCCTGGAGCTGTCTTCGAATAGCAACGCCCTCACGGCTAGACTGCTCTTGGTAGACTTCCAGGCCGGCAATGCGTTCCTCGGCAGTCCGGAGTTTGTCCGCTGCGGAGTCTGCCTCTTGTTGATATTTCTTGACCAACGCGTTGGCGGCGTTGAGTTGCTCCTGGAGAGCCTTGAGCTTCTCTGAGTCAGCCCTGCCGTCAGCTCCAATGTTCCTGGCGGTAACCTTGTCAAAGCCGGCAAGCACAGCTTGTTGGTGTGTTTTGGCCTCATTCGCATGCTTCTCTGCAAGCTCCTCTGCGTCTCGTAGTCTCTGGGTGACTGCCACAAGTTCAGATGTGCGAGCCTCGTGCTCCGCTTTAAGCTTAGTGAACTTGGACTCAAAGCTCTCTCGTTGTGAGCGCTCCTCTTCCAATTTGCTTTCGAGGTGTGCCTTAATTTCCGCAGATGCAGCCATTGCTTCACGAAGAGAGTCGAAGGTGTCATTCTGCTCCTTCGAATGGTCAACGGCCTCATTGTACTTCTTCTCGAAATCTTCCCTCTCGGCCCTTAAGAGCTGCACAGATGCCACAGCCTCTGTGTACTGGACAGCCTGCTCTCGGGCCTCTTTTTGAACCATGTGTAGCTCAGCTTTCAACTGCTCTAGTTCCGTTGAGGTCATGGTCTTGTAAAATTCAAGCTCGCTCATACGCTTTTGAGAAGCGTTTGTCGTGTCATCAGCGAGTTGTCGGGCGCGCTTTTCGGCCTCGAGTTCGGACTTAAGCATTTCCAGCTGGGCCTGAAGATCCTTCTGGCAGTTGAGAGCAGAGGCCAGTTTGCGGCTAATCTCAGTCGACCGATCATCAACGTCGCGCTCGCCATCGAGCTGGGGTGTGCTTGCGACGCTGCCGCCTACTTGAGCAACGAGCTTAGCTTTGGCGTAGACAGCTTCTTGAATCGCAGCATCTCGCTGTTTCTCAGCTTCTGCAATCTGCTTCGCAGCGAGGATAGCTTGCTTGTCAACCGAAGCTTGGACATTAGCAAGCTCAGTGCGCATGGCCAACAGCGCCTCGATGAGAGGCTTGTCGTCGTCATCGAACGTCTCCGCGGCCCTGCTGTCGAGAACTGGGCTAAGGCTTGCGTTGGGAACATAGCCCGCCTTACGCGCAAGTTCAAGCTCCGAGGCATACCAGGCATTGCGGTTCCTTGCCGTGTCCAATTCCTTCAGCAAAGCCACAGTCTGAGAGTTGCGACCCGAGGACCTTCGATTCAGCGGGTTGGCTAGTTGGCGAGCTGGGGGTGGTGGGGATGCGGGTCGGTTAGCTTGCGCCTGTAATACCTGCTGCTGCATTGTTGGCGATGGTTGCTGTGGTGGCATGAACTGCTGTTGCTGTGGAGGCGGTTGCGGCTGGAGTTGAGGCGTTTGCTGCTGGACTTGAAGTTGGGGTTGAGGCTGAGGCTGAGGCTGAGTCTGGGGTTGGATCTGAACAGCCTTCAGGCCAGGCTCTGTTGTGCTGTCTACCGAGTTTCCAGATCTGCTGCCCTGCCTTGACTTTACCTTGGCTGCCTCGGTCGGACCCGTCTCGGACAGTGAACCAGTTCTCTTGATTTGCTGCTGAGGCGTTCGTCGACCGTTTGACACCGGGCTCTCTGAGTCCTTAGAAGCTGTCTCTTTGACTTCTCTCATGATGGGTGAATGGTTCAGCTGTGGGGAACTGACGGGGCCATCTCTTTCTGATGACTGTCCACGGATACGACCCGTACTTGAAATTTGACCTGAAGGTTTCGCGGGCGTGGGTCCCTGAGGGGGCGGTCCGGCGGGAGGTGAAGCTGCCGCAGTCCTCGGCAACTTAGACACGTTGTTCAAGGCGGCTGGGTTGTTATTGGCCTCCGCTCCGTTGGGCCCCCGGTGTCCGTTAGGGGGGCTCACCGTAGACGGATCGCGTGGCGCTCCCATCAATCTCTTTTGCTCAGGTGGACCGTTAGACCCATCGCGGGGCATCATATTCCTGGCCTCAGCAGCGGCGCTGGGTCTCCTAGCTCCTTGTACCCTTTGCGGTTGTTGTGCTGCCTGTTGTTGGGCCTGCGCGTCGTTCGGATAGCGAATTTTGGTGGTATCGAGCATGTAGACGATTCCAAGGTCACCGACGCTGGCAGGAGATGAGCTGGGTTCACCTCCAACCACGACGACTGCCTTGCCCACAGTTGTCATGCTGTGGCCTGACCGAGGAGAGGGCGATGGTCCCATATTCTGGAAGGTATACCAGCGGCGCGACGTGATCCTAAAAGCGGCAAGATCTCCGAGATCGGCTCCTTCTTCCGTGCGTCCACCGAAAATGTACATCACGTCATCCACCAATGTTGCGGCGTGGCCTTCGCGAGGAACTGGGATATAGCCAATGCAGTCTAATTGTGACCATTCGTTTGTGGCGGGATCATAGCTCCATACGTCGTTGAACCATTGATAGCCATTTGTGCCACCGAAACTAGAACGAGCGTCAGTATCTTACACACCAGTGCATTGTGACAAAACCTACAGGTACATCTTGTCATTGAACGTGACCACGGAATGGTTGGTTCTTGCAGCAGGAATCTTGCCCACCGGCGGACCTCCGCTGTCGGTGTTTTGGATAAGCATCTCCCACCGGTTATTGGGCATCTGCAGCTGGTTCAGGTCGAAGGCGGAGAGGTCGTTCATGAAGTAGCCCTCGATTTGACCACCGAAGATGTAGATTTTGGAGCCGAGGATGTTGAGGGAATGGCCGTAACGACCGGATGGTCTGGTGCCGGCGGGAAGTGCTCTTGACCATTGTCTCGTAGCTGTGAATAAATCAATCGCCGTCCCATTTCGAGTGAATATGCCGGGTCGCGCAAACGATATGCAACTTACAGGTGTTCAAAAGGTAGAGCGTCTCATCCAAGACGTCCGTCTCGTCGACCTTGGTGTCACCGCCGTAGACGATGAAAGCGTTGCCGACAAGCAAACTCGCGTGACCGACTCTGGGGCCTGGTCCCTCAGCAGTAGTCGCTAGGGGGTAGCAAGCCATGTTCTGTCCAGCCTCAATCATCCACAAGTCGCCCTTGACCGTCGAACTATTGATCAAACCTCCCATCACGTAAATATCGCCCTCCTTGGACGAAACTGAGTTGACGGCAGCGCCGTATCTAGGGAAAGGACTCGGATGCGATGATGTGTAGGTCAGTCGTCGTTGCGACCAGGGATAAAGCGAGGCATTGGGGTTCATCATTTGTTGTTGCTGAGGGGGGATATTTTGCTGAGAAACTGGGGGGCCATTTCGAAGCTGCAAAGCGGTCAGTACTGCCGACGGCGGACGAAGTATCAGGCAAGCCCAGAGTTCTTACAGGTAGGTCGCTCGAAGGCGGTTGCGACGAGTTTTGGTCCACGCTGGTTCCCCGCTGACGGCCGTAGCCTACATCAGGGCTACCGGCTCCAGCGCTGCCATCGTGATCGATCGAGTTTACGCTGCCGGTGGGTGTTGAGCGTTGCGTAGCATTCTTCTCTTCTCTTGCTATTCTCGCACTGGCACTCTGAATGGAGCTCTGCGAGCCGCCACCGCCCGAGTTCACGTCGCGGCTTGCGAGAGCCCGATCCGAGTTCTTCTTCGATTTAAAAAGGAACGCCATGGCGAATTAGATCACCGCCTGCACGCGTAGCGGCAGTTGGAGGCCAAGGGGTTCGCTCGTGGGCTGTTTCCAGCGCGCCTCGATGGGGTTACCGATTGAGTCGTTTCGTTCGTTTGAATATGTCGTTCGTGTGACGATTCTTAAAAGGGCGGGTATTGTGTTGTGGAGGCGGTGCAGAGGCAGACCGAGTGGTATCGCCAGTTTGCTGGAGTCAGGTCTGCAGCGGCGCGATGAGATGCAGCGAATGCAGGGACACAAGAACGGGAAAGGGAGTCGAGGCTCGAGTTTGCGGATGGCTGGGTTCGCATCGGTGGAGTGTCCGGGGTGGTAGCGAGCGCGCGTTGCCTGGTGAAGACTTTCCTACGATGTTCGACCTCGTCCTTTTTTTTGCGGTCCTCCTCTCCGGCGCAGTGAAGCGAGTGAGGGAGCGAGGGGTGAGGAGACGGAAGAGAGAGGAGGCTGGGTTGGGCAAAGAAACGGGACGATGTCGACTCCGCGCGTACAAGAGCTGCTTTGCTGACGGGGTTGGCTCGTTGAATTTTAGGGGATTGGGTCTTTTTTTTCTCTTCCCGGGGCGACCCCCCTTCGAATTGCCTTCTTCGTCTCTTTTCGGGGGTCTTAATATTGTTTCGACTCGCGGGCCTTGTCCGTGGATAAGGCGCTGAGACTTGTCGCTGGTGCTGGCGTTGGCGCTGATAATTGAGAGGATGCGTCGAAGTTGGATGAAAGACGGTAGAAGCTGTGAAGCAACACGAAGGCCAGGCTGGGAAGGTGTTCCTGTGTATCAAGTCAAGTCACCGGGCTCGTTGCCTCTCTCCTCGGCAACATGCAGGATGGTGAAAGGAGATTTTGGAAAATTCCACAATGGGGATTGGAGAGCGAGGAGGTAACGGGATGCAGCCAGCGAGTGCCTACAGCAGCATTAGCGGCAGCGGCACCCAAGCAAAGCATAAGGAGGTAGGTAGCAAAGCAACACAATGCGCCCTTCACGTACTGGGACTTGGGGAGAGGCAGAATTCTACAGTTGGGCTGGTGTGGCTGCTGTTCCTGCACTGACTGGCTCCGTCTGGTCGCTGCGGTGGCCTGTTCTCCGCCTACCGCCTAAGGTACTCCAGTGAAGCAGAGCAGGGCCAGGTAGGTACCTAGCGACTGCTCGCCTTGCAAGCTGCATCCGCGTCCAGGTGCTTGTCCTTCAGCTGGTCTCAGCCAATGCGATGCGGCGAAGCTCTTCCTGGTTTCCGCTCGTTTGTGGATGGGCCCGCAGGCTTTTTTGGGGTAGGCCATATTAAGGCACCTTACGTAAGGTACCTAGTGAGTGTACCTTACCTATGCAGTAAACGGGACTGGGGGACTTTTTGGGGGAGCACGGGGAGGCAGCGCGACTTCGTTACGGTGGGGGCAGAGAGAGAGGATCCTCGGACATCAGGCGGGACACGGAGAGTACACTCCAAGACACGTGGCTTGTGGGAGGAGAGTTAGGCTGAGCATGTCACTGTCTGGTATCTTGCCCTCTGCACGGTGGTCTACGACCCGATTATTGCGAAAGGGGCTGGCGAATGAGAGAACTCGAACTGGGCAATTGCACCGTACTACTGTAAGCACTTCGAAGTTCGGTATTCGTACCTTACAGCCAGTCAAACAGAACACTGGGCTGCCGGGAGATGTACTCCCAGGTGCCTGACTTTGGGTGTGATCGATAACTTGAGGTACGGTCCACGGTATGGTCCAGAGCCCCAAAAACCAGCTCCAAAATTCATTCTTTAAGAGACTATATCTATTTAAGTAGTTTTTTCTGCTAGTCACCTCTATACTAACTCTAGACTATAGAACTTTTGAGTTATATAAGTCTTAGTATATATTACTCCTAAGTTACCCCTTAAAAGCCATGAATTTTTAACTATAAGCTATACTATTATATAAATCTAAAGAGAATGCTCCTAAGGACTCCTTAAGCATACTATATAGTATAGTAAAGCTTTAGTAGTTAATAATAGCCTAAAACAGTGAGGCTAATAAAGCTGTATTAATAGTAGTTATAGCTACTATAGTTATAGCTTTAAGTAGTATTTAGAGTTTTTTCTAATTTAAAAAGAAAGTTATTTACCTAGGAGAGCTAGAAGTAGTGAGGATATCTACTTATTATTTTATAGAAGATCTATATTAATAGTTATATACTTTATTTTATATAAAAATATACTATTTAGAGTTCTTATAAGATAGCTAGAGAATAATACTATTCTTAGAGAAATAAAAGAAAATTATAAATAGAAAGTTATAGTCTTTATTTTTATACTAATAATAAGTAGCTTATAATATCTTATAGTATACTTCTTAAATATAGCTCTCCTATAAAATTCTTCTAATAGCTATAGAGAGTAGTTTTTAACTCTCTATAGCAGCTAGAAGCTTTTTTCTAGCCTAGTATAAGGCGGTTAGATATAGTAGAAAATAATATAGTATATTAAAGAAGGTTCTAATGTCCCCTAAAAGTCACTTTTAGCGGTACTATACTGGAAATAGTACTATACTGGAGGAGGAGATTACAACCCAAAGGTTCTATTAAGGGCTTCTTGGGCATCACCTGGTGCGTTCCGTTGACTGAGTCCAGCAGAGCGTCTATCGTCTGCCTGCCTTTTCCCTAGCGTACCGGTTTTCCTCAACAGTCAAGTAGCATCAGCAGCAGCAGCAGCAGCATCTTCATCTTCATCATCCTCCGCCTTCTGACGCGCCTAGCATCATCCTTTCACATCTACAGTGTACGCCCATCCGCAGATCCGAACTGCAACCCGCCAGGTCCCTCATGTGAGAGAAAATCCAGGAAAGCTAAGGTAAGGTAGCTTACCTAGCCTTCCTGACAGTGATCGTTGGGCCATCAGCAACGTTGTCTTTGTTTGGTTTCTCGCAGCTGTCAAACACCTTTTGCGACAGACGGCATCCTCCGTCAGCCCCAGTCCGCAAGAACCCGTTCCCAATCCCAACACCAACGAATCTGGGTGCCACGCGCCGGGCCTGTTGGCTCACCTCATCACCGGACATCGCCTTCATCAAAGCTCCCACAACTGGCCCCAGCCCGCTGCCACGGAAGGTTGCAGATCATGAGTCCTGAGTCCTGAGTCGGGCGATGTCCGGCTTGTGCTGCCGGCCTGTTGTTGACTGTTGTTGACGTCCGTGGCCCTGTATTGCACAATCGTATCCTGTACCAAGTTGCCAAAGCTCCAGGTTGATGACCGCCAGATATGAGACCTCTTTCTCCTTAACAAACATCAAGTCTCGGGCTAAGACATGGTCGCACATGACGTTCAATTACGTACGGTGTACCTGACATTCCTCTCCGCCTCGAGTCCCTGTCGTCGTGCAAAAAGCATCAAAAGACCGGATAAGCCCGGCTGCTCAAACATGTTCTCTTGGCTCTTTCAAGCTTCACCAGTTGCTTGTCGCCTCCGGGAAACGCAAGGTCCCGCTTCGTCTTTCCTTTTTTTTTTTTTTTTTTTTTGACGTATGTACGTGTCTCTGAGGAGCCGAAGCGAGGCACTTGAGTGACCCGGGGCGCAGGAAATCATGAAAATCACAATCTGCTCTGCCCATGTTCCCAATCAGGGTGAGCATGAGGCTCGGGGCAACTGTCTCAGAGCAAGTTCTTTCCATACAACCCTACTGTTAATGGACAAAATGGCCCCAGGAGTGTATCCTCGGTAGCAGCGAAAGAGGTGTGTTTCAAGTCTTTCAACCCTCACACACTGCGTACTATGTAGACCACGGTCCGCAGGCGAGATGGCGATAACAGACGTGTCCTAAGATGAGGGACGTGCTCCACACCACGGACGTTGAGGTATCTTACCGTACCGCGGTCTGGGCTTGCGTACGGATGTCGACCTGAAGATTCTGGGACGGATGTACAGCCGTGGCGCAAAGACGGAGGGTTCGATGGAATGCGTGCGGAATGTTGGCAAATTAACCTACGTGTTAGTCTGGCTGCTAGATGGCCAAGAAGAATGCAGCACTGGAATGGCGCGTCTGAGAATAAGATGCGACATTCTGGTGAGCTTGAGCCTGGGGCTCTAGCGCTTGCCTGAAGCAAGCGATCGACGAAGAGAAGGGCCACGCGGCGCCAACCCAACTCTGTTCGTCCCAGGAGACGGGAGAAAGAGAGATGCGGAAGGAGGAGACGCGGCAGAGCAGTGAGGCTCGTGTCGAAGCAGGGAGCTTCCACGCCCAAGCCGAGAAAACAAACAGGATGGACCCTCGCGATCGCATCTGATGGCGCATGGACGCATCGGCCGACCACGAACCGACTAGTCCACCACATAAGGCCGTGAGTTATAAGAAAAGACCATCCGCATCGGGGCTTCGAACATAAACCGTCTCAACAACGATGGCCCTGCTGGACATCGTATTGAGCGGGTTGAGCAGCGCCCTTGGCGTCGTCGTCGCCCTCGGGTTCGTCGTCAGCGGTATATAGGTCCGGGGCGGCAAGGCATAGGCCATGGCAAACAGATTCGGAGGAATGCGAATGGACGGTATGACGTGCGGGAATCCATGGAGGGACGGCGCGATGATCCAACATGAAAAAAGGAATTAACACCCGAACCCCCGCAAGCCGCACTTCCGAGGGAGTCAAGGTTAGAAGGGAAGAGGAAAACCGAACAGAAAGTGAGCCAGCCGTTTGGGCGAGACAGTCTTTCTCAACCTTCCCGTAAGTCAATTCCCCAACATTCCAAGAGAATTCGTACAAGGAACGTATTCTCCGATTTGCTAAGATGACCAGTCGCGATGATCCCGTTTGTTTCCCGTTTCAGCGAAGTAAACAAGGTTAGTTGGTCATTTCGCTTTTTTTCTCTTCCTCTTTGCTTGCTGCCAGTGAAAGTTGTCGATGAGGCATTCGATAAGAAAACATGCTCCCGCGGACCCTGGGTCTTCTAGAGTCTAATTGGTTAATGACTGAGGACGTTGTCGTGCGAGCAACATCGAGCGACAGCAGGAATTATCATTTTCGCGGAATACCTTAGCAGTAGTATATAGGATCCCATAAGGCATTGTATGAGGCCCATGAGGCCTGTGCGACCCCCAAAAGGCCTGCCTAGATAATAAGCCTTACTAGCTTAATTACCTTTACTGAATTAAAAAGGCTTGTTATATTATAGTAGCTATAATATATAATTCAGCATGTCACGGGCTACGCCCAGTTAGAACCATCTGGGCTTCTGCCTAGATTCACCGCTCTTAGGGCCCACCTAGTGGGTACCCACAAACCTAGCGTAACCTTACTAAAGCAGAAAACTCTCCCTTTTTCCTCTTCAGCTTCAAATAAACAGTATTACGCCACATCTTATTGCATAAACTCAGGTTAAGCCCTTTATATATTTAAAGCTCACTACTATAACAACATGAGATAGGTTGAGCGCTACTCCCCACTAGTTACTAAGATAGTTAATAACCCAATAGCTAATAGCTAAGGCGAGCTATTGCGCGCCAGCTTAGTAATAGTATTAAATTATCTCTAGCAATAAGTATAGGAGCTATAGAGGAGCAACTAGTAATTAGCTATACCCCCTAAATAACTACTACTAGTAAACTACTAGTAATACCTAGTATCATAATCTAGAAGCTACTACTCTTACCACTAAAGTTCTCAAGTTAGGAGAGAGAATACGCCTCATAAATATAGTAAATAAGATATATTCTCTTAATTAATTAGATCTTCTACCCCATAAATATAGAGGTATAATATATCATCAACTTATATTTAGATACTAACCCCTAACTAATAATCTCTACTTTTTATAAAGTGAGTAATAAGAGAGAAAGATATAACCCTAAGGATTTTATAGCCTACTTTAATTAAACCTAGAAGGATTATAACCTATAGCCTCAAGTAGTAACCTAATTAAAGACCCTCTAGCAGAGAGATATAGAGTCCTTCTCAGCCTTTCTATTAAAATTTAAGTAGACTATAGTAGATGTAGAGAGTAATAACTAGCCTAATCAGATCCAGATATCCCTCCTAGAGGCTACTCTCTCCCCTAAACTAAAGAACTAGTTAATCACTATCAACCTACTTACTAATTATAGCAGGTAGCTCTCAAAAGTTCAGAATATTACCTAAAAGATAAAACACCAAAAAGCTCTTAGCTATCTTTAAGCACTCTACTAAAAACTAATAGCTAAGGATACTAATAAAGATATCTATATAATTAGACCGGTATATATAAAGAGCAAAAGAGAAATACCGCCCCTAATAAAACTTAGAATCCTCCTCTAATAGCTACCTAATATATCCCCAGCAGCAAAAAAATAAAGACTTCCCCCCTAAGAATACCTATACTTACTATATCTATAGGATTAAGAGCTATATTATATAGCGCTACTCTATAAAAGATAACTAGCTACTAAAAGTCACTAAAATCAGAACCCTAAGAGTTAATCCCACTAGCTAAGAGGAGGAGGAGGACTACTAAGTAGAGATATACTCCTCTAAGAATAATAAAGAGCCGGGAAAAAACTAACTCTAGAGTGAAATCAGGCCCTAAAGGCTACTAAAGAGGAGATATTAGATTCGAAATAATATAAAGTAGAGCAGCTAGTAGATAGTAGACCTACTATTATATAAATCAGAGTTAATAAAAAGTATCTAGCTTATACTCTAATTAATACTAGTAGTAATACCTATATAATAGTTAGCCAGTCCCTAACTTAATACCTCTACTTTCTATATATTAAGAAGAAGTAGTAACTAATAAGGGGGTATACTCTTAGTAGTTTATTACTAAGTAATACTCTAGATATAGTAGCCTTTAATTTAGAGACTAATAGCTATATCTAATATATATTTATATATATAGTAAAAGGCCTTAACCTAGAGATCCTATTAAAATAGCTGTAAATAAAGTAAAATAAAGTTATATATAATACTATAGCTTACTAGGTATACTATAGCTAGGGCTATATTAATCTATACCTAAAGGAGCAGAAAGAATTACCCTTTATAATAGAGATAAAAGCTATAAGATTCCTAAACGCCACGCTATTCTCTACAATTTTTTATTACCTAGCAAATAGGCGGAGTAAGCACTAGGGAAGCACTATAGAGATATAGATTCAAGCAGTCAGCCTAATAGATATTAAGAAAGCTCTCAACCTAAAGCTAAAGTAGAATTAATAATATAGAGTACTAGCCTAGATCCTAAAGGAGTTCTCTAGCCTATTTAACCTAAATAACGCCTACCTACTTCCCCCCAACTAGCCTAGAGCAAACTACTAAATTAACTTTATCCCTACTCTAAATAGGAGGGAACTACTACTCCCCTAGGGACTCCTCTATAGTATATTGCGGGAGGAGCTACTACTACTTAAGAATACCCTATAGAACCTCCTAATTAAGGAGTTTATTTAAGCTGGCAGCTTACTAGCTAGGGCCTTAATACTATTCATAAGGAAGCTAGGCGGAGGTATTTACTTTTATATTAACTATAGAGCTCTAAATACTATTATTAAGAAGAACTAATACTCCCTACTATTAATCTCTAAGATACTATGCTATGTTAGCATAGCGAAATATAATATAAAGTTAAATAGTAACTACTTTCTATAAGCTATAGATTCTAGAGGGGCACTAGGAGAGAATAATATTCTATACTTAATACAGCTTATTTAAATAAGTAGTATGCTTTAGCCTAACTAGTACCCCTACTGGCTTTTAATAATATAGTAATAGCATGCTATAAAACTTCTTATATAACTTTATTACTACTTATATAAATAATATACTAATTTACCCAAATAGAATAACGGAGAACTATAAGAAGAAGGTCTAGGAGGTTCTCTGAAGGCTAATAGTAGCTAAACTTAACCTTAATCCCGCAAAGTATATGTTCTTAGTTAAAAGGATTAGATATATAGGGTTTATTATAATAGTAGAGAAGGGCCTCTCTTATAATTCTAAGAAGCTCTATATAATTACTAAGTAGCTACTCTCTATCTTACTCAGAGGGATCTAGAGCTTCCTAGAGTTTACTAACTACTATAGTATATTTATATCTAGTTATAGAGAGATTATTAAGCTACTAATATAGCTTATTAAGAAGAATATAGTATTTCACTAGGAGAGAAATTAAAATAAGGTATTTGAGAAGCTTAAGAAGCTGTTTAGCACCTAACTAGTCCTCTACTAGTTTAACCTAGAGGATAAAATAGTAGTTAAAAATAACTACTCTAGGTTTGCTCTTAGAGGAGTACTCTTTTAAGCTAACCTAGAGAGCATTTAGTACCTAATAGTATTTTACTTAAGAAAGCTATTACTAGTAGAGTATAACTACCCTATCTATATTAAGGAGCTACTAATAGTACTATTTTATCTCTATATATAGAGAGTAGAGCTATATAGTATCTCTATCTTCAAGATACTAACAAATTACTAGGAGCTGAATTTTTTTATAAAAAAGTAATACCTTATAGAATATTAGATTAATTAAGTGGGGGAGTTATTCTAGTATAACTTTTATATTAAGTATTGCTCTAGTAGAGGGGTAGTAGCCCCTATTACTCTCTCTTAGTAGGAGCAGAATATACCTTAGGGGTAAGATAATAAGTAGACGCAGAGAAGAACTCTATAGCTAATATCTAACTATATATAACCCTAAGGAGACCCTACTACTAGCCCCCTAGTAGGGAGAAACTAGGTACTAGCAAGCTACCTAAATATCCTAGATACTATAGTCTTTACTAAGAACCTAGAGCTATAAGTACTATAGTAGGAGGTAAAGAAAAATAATACTACCTATAGAGCAGCCTATTATATAATTACTTAATAGCTATATAGCTTCTTATTAGATATTAGAGCAAAAGTCTAGCTTAGTAAATATAGTATTAATAATCTCAGGAGGCTAACCTTCCAGGAGAGGCTATAGGTACCTACTAGGGAGAATAATAATAACTCCTTAAGAGCGCTCCACTGTGAAGAGCGGGCCCTAAAAAGGGGCGTAGTGCTGCAGCCAATAGCATCTCAGCCTTCAGTGCATGCGCGCGCGCGCAGCGGCACTACCAATTAGGCCAAATGCACACAAAAGGTACGTAACAACAAGTCATACACTTGTTGCTTAACTGCACTTAAGTATGGGATGTGTCCACTAATCCACTAATGCGACCATAGCGTAGCCCGTAGCAATAGAGCATAGCCCGTAACATCCACACTAAGATTATCTAGTAGAGCTATAACTTAAGTATAGCTACCTACCTAAGTTATAATAGTATACTTAAGATAATAAGCTTATAGTTATACTAGCTAGGTTAGTCCCAAACTATATTGTTGGTTTCATACCGAGTAGGTAACAGTACGCGCGTATAGCCCTAATATATATTGGTTGTATTGAAGCTATTCTGTAGTGCGAGTGTGTATATATAAGAGTCTAAGATATAAATAGCTATGTGGGCAGTAGTATTATGCCATATTGGGCCTGCGAATACAGTCACATGACATACGCATATACGTATAATATTATATCTCGCAGAGTGCCCATCCTACTACTCTATAAGTTATGGGGTTATTACAATACTGGCAGTCTTTTCTTTTGAGGCCAGGCGCGCTGTAACCTATATAAAACAATATGAACGAAGTTATTCGCAGATCCCAAAACGATATAAATCAAATCCTTTACAAGGCCTTATTCTATACCTTTATTACTACTCTTAATAGCTATTATAAGCCTTAAAGGCCTCCCTATATACCTCTATTATTATCTTAGATAGCATAGTTATTACCTTTTATAATAGGAGGAATATTGTTGCCCTTATGGCCCTTCGCTTATTTTATTACCTATCCTTCTATTTAAATCATTGCTATATTGTTATTAATAAATCGCTTGAGAGATAGATTTAGGCTTTCTTTAGTAAAAGCATTAGCTAGGGTATTATCTCTATTAATCTACTTTACCTTATATATCTCTTATTGCTTATATAACTAATTTCGAAGGGCTAGACCCGAGTCTGTGCAATAAGGGGTAGCGTAATACTATTTATTTGAAGCTAAAGAGGCAAAAGGAAGGGTTTTCTGCTTTAGCGCAGTTACGCTGGGTTTGTGGGTGGCCACTAGGTGGGCCCCAAGAGTAGTGAATCTGGGCAGAAGCCCAGATAGTTCTAACTGGGCGTAGCCTATAATATTATCCCCTCCCCTAGCTAGGGGCCCTCCGGGCATAAGCTAGGTCGCTATTATTAGCTATAACTAGCCTATACCTTTCTTTAAACCTACTCGCCGCCTCAGTTTCTATAATAGCCTCCGCTAGCTCCTAGGTGGGCTCTATATACCCCTCCTACTTAACTAATACCTCACGCCGCTACCCTCTCCCTACTGCCTTCTATTATGCTACGTAGATCTCCTCCACGCGCTATTTGAATTTACTATTATCTATAACAATTAGTAGCAGCTATAAATCTACTCTTAACTAGGCTAGCAGGGGGTCCTCTAGTGCCCTCTAGAGGAGGTTAATATAGAACCTTAGGTAGATATTCCTAGGGACGTCTAGTTCTACTATATAGGAGCTTAGTATACTTATAACTATATACTTATAGTATAGCTATAAGAGTTTCTTACTAGGCCTGGGGCTCTTATAGTTTACTATTAATAACTAGACCTTATTGCCTACCTAGTACCTCTTTACGGGGGACTTTTGCCTATTTGCGTTTTCCTCACTCTATTACTAAGCTGCTACTATACTAGCTTAAATAAAACTCACTACATCCCTAAGCTTACTTACTAGAAGAATAGCTACTATTTACTCTATAGTAGGTATATTAGGTTCCTCTTCTATAACTAGTATGGGGTTAGTATAGTATCTATATTCTAGGAAGAATAGGGAGAGTCTAGTTATACTACTAACCTTATTCCTAAGCGCTAGTTAGGTAGTAGGGAGTAACCTTCCCCAGTTATCCTAGGCTTATATCATATATACCTATAAGATAGCCTGGATTTCTTGGTTCTATCTCTCTATCCTACTGTTGGTCTGCGGGTAGTATACTATACTTAGGAGGCGGGTTATTCCTATAAGGTAGCAGAACTTAGCCTAAAAGCAGCTTACTTAGTTAGTCCCCTAGTTACTAATAATACTACGTGGGAACCTATAGAAGTAGAAGTAGTAGGTTAAGAAGTATTTAGCATAGGCCTCTACCTCTATAGTCTCTATTTCTTTAAGTACTACAAACTTACTAAGCTAATCTACTATTACCTATAGATAGTAGCTATTAGTATTCTTTATAGGTAGTAGGTTTATAATAAAGTCTATAGAGAGGTTAGAGTATAGCTAGTAAGGTATTAGTAGGGGCTTAAGGAACCTTTTCTTTACTTATCTCTAGATATATATTCCTCTCTATATATTATAGTTCTATATAAACCTTTATATAGTTTGGGACTAATCTAGCTAATAGAACTATTAGCTTACTATCTTAAGGGTACTATTATAACCTAGGTAGGTAGTTATACTTAAGTTATAGCTCTACTAGATAATCTTAGTGTGGATTGCTCCTAAGGGGTTATTATTATCCTCCCCACTAAGTACCTATAGCCTCCCCTAGAAAGTTAGCCTCCTAAGGTTATTAATACTATATTTACTAAGCTAAACCTTTACTCTAATATCTAGTAGGAAGCTATATAACTATTAGGTAACTATATTATAGGCTGCTTTATAGGTAGCATTATTTTTTACTATCTCCCGCTATAGTATCTATAGCTCTAGGTCCCTAGTAAAGACTACTATATCTAGGATATCTAGGATATTTAGGTAGCTAGCTAGCGCCTAGTTCCTCCTCACTAGGGGGCTAGCTATAGGATCTCTTTAGGGTTATGCGTGGTTAGGTATTAGCTATAGGAGCCTTCCCTGCTTCCGCTTATTATTCTACCCCTAGGGCGCATCCTGCTCCTATTAAGAGAGAGCATTAGGGGCTACTACCTCCCTATTAGGGCGGTACTTAATATAGAGGTTATATTAGAATAACTCCTCTACCTACTTACTCTAATATTCTATAAGGTATTACTTTTTTATAAAGTATTTTAGCCCCTAGTAGTCTATTAGTATCTTAAAGGTAGGAACGCTATATAGCTCTACTCTCTATATATAGAGATAAGATAGAACTACTAGTAGCTCCTTATTATATATAGGGTAGTTATACTCTATTAGTAATAGCTTCTTTAAATAAAATATTACTAGGCGCCTAGTGCCCTCTAGGTTAGCTTAAGAGAGCACTCCTCTAAGAGTAAACCTAGAGTAATTAGTCTCTACTACTATCTTATTCTCTAGGTTAAACTAGCGGAGGACTAGCTAGGTACTAAATAGCTACTTAAGCTCCTTAAATACCTTATCTTAGTTCTTCTTCTAGTAGAATACTATATCTTTCTTAGTAAGCTATATTAGCAGCTTAATAATCTCCCTATAACTAGATATAAATATATTATAGTAGTTAGTAAACTTCAGGAAGCTCTAGACCCCTTTAGGTTAAATAAGAGGTAGCTACTTAGTAATTACCTAGAGCTTCTTAGGATTATAAGAGAAGCCCTTCCCTACTATTATAATAAACCCTATATACTTAACTTCTTTAACTAAAAACTCGCACTTTATAGGATTGAGGTTAAGTTTAGTTACTACTAGCCTCTAGAGGACCTCCTAGACCTTTTTCTTATAGTTCTTCTTTATTCTATTTAAGTAGATTAGTATATTATTTATATAAGCTATAATAAAATTATCTAAGAAGTCTTGTAGTATGCTATTAATATATTATTAAAAGCTAGTGGGGGCGCTAGTGAGGCTAAAGGGGCATACTACCTACTTAAATAGGCTATACTAGGTATAAAACGCTATTCTCTCCTAGTACCCCTCTATAATCTATAGCTTATAGAAAGTAGCTACTATATCTAACTTTATATACTATTTAGCTACGCTAATATAGCATAATATCTTAGAGATTAATAGTAGGGAGTAATAGTCCTTCTTAGTAATTATATTTAGGGCCCTATAGTTAATATAGAAGTAAATACCTCTACTTAGCTTCCTTATAAAGAGTACTAGGGTACTAGCTAGTAAGCTATTAGCCTGAATAAACCCCTTATCTAAGAGGTCCTACAGAGTATTCTTAAGTAGTAGTAGTTCCTCCCGCAATATACTATAAAGGGGTCCCTAGGGGAGTAATAGTTCCCACCTATCTATAGTAGGGATAAGGTTAATCTAGTAGTCTACCCTAGGCTAGCTAGGGGGAAGTAGGTAAGCTTTATTTAGGTTAAATAAGCTAGGGAACTCCTCTAGGATCTAGGCTAGTACTCTATATCGTTAGTCCTCCTTTAGCTTTAAGTTAAGGGCCTTCTTAATATCTATAAGGCTAACTGCCCAAACTTATACCTCTATAGTGCCTCCCTAGTACTCACTCTACCTCCTCACTAGGTATTAATAGATTATAGAGAATAGTATAGCGTCTAGGAATCTTATAGCTCTTATCTCTATTATAAGAGTTAATTCTTTCTGCTCTTTTGAGTATAGCTAAATATAGCCCTAGCTATAGCGCACCTAGTAGGCTATAGTATTATATATAACCTTATTCTGCTCTATCTATAGCTATCTTAATAGGATCTCTAGGTTAAGGCTTTCTACTATATATATAAATATACGCTAGATATAGCTACTCATCTCTAAATTAAAGGCTACTACGCCTAAAGTATTACCTAGTGAGGGACTACTAAGGGTATACTCCCTTACAGGTTACTACTTCTTCTTAATATATAGAAGGTAGAGGCATTAGGCTAGGAACTAGCTAATTATTACATAAGTATTACTATTAGTATTAATTAGGGTATAAGCTAGGTATTCTTTATTAACTCTAACTTATATAATAGTATGTCTACTATCTACTAGCTACTCTATTTTATATTATTTCTAACTTAATATCTCCTCTTTAGTAAGCTCTAGAGCCTAATTTTGCTCTAGAGTTAGTTTTTTTCTAACTCCTTATTATCCTTAGAGGGGTATATCTCTACCTAGTAGTCCTCCTCTTCCTCTCTATTAGTAGAATTAACTTTTAGGGTCCTAACTTTAGTGATTTTTAGTAGCTAGTTATCCCTTATAGAGTAGCACTATATAATATAGCCCTTAACTCTATAGGTATAGTAGATATAGGTATCTTTAGGGCGGGCGTCCTTATTCCTTTGCTAATGGGGATATACTGGGTGGCTATTAGAGGATAACTCTAAGTCCTATTAGGGGTAACGTTTCTCCTTTACCCTCAAGACGCGCACAGCCCTAGTTATATAGGTATCTCTATTAGTATCTTTAGCTACTAGCTTCTAGTAGGGGGCTTAGAGATAGCTTAGAGCCTTCTAGCATTTAACCTTCTAGGCGATATTCTAGACTTTTAAGAGCTACCCGCTATAGTTAAAAGGTAGGTTAATAGTAATTAACTAGTCTTTCAACCTAGGGGTGAGGATAGCCTCTAGGAGGGATATCTAGACCTAGCTAGGCTAGTTACTACCCCCTACATCTACTAGGGTCCACTTAAATCTCAGCAAGAAGGCTGAGAGGGACTCCATCTCTCTCTACTAGAGGGTCTATAGTTAGGCTACCGCTTGAGGCTACAGGTTATAATCCTTCTAGGTTTAGTTGAGGTAGGCTATGAAATCCTTAGGGTTATATTTTCCTCCCTCACTACCTGCTCTATAGAAGGTAGAGACTACTAGTTAGGGGTTAGTATCTAGATATAAATTAATAATATATTACGCCTCTAAATCTATAGAGTAAAAGACCCAGTTAATTATAAGAATATATCTTATTTATTACGCCCACGAGGCGTATTCTCTCTACTAACCTGAGAACTTTAGGGATAAGAGTAGCAGCTTCTAGGTTACTACACTAGGTATCACTAGTAGTCTACTAGTAGTAGTTATCTTTGGGGGGCGTAGCTAATTGCTAGTTGCTCCTCTATAGCTCCTATATTTACTACTAGAGGTAGTTTAATACTATTACTAAGTTAGCATTAACGGCTTGCCTTAGCTATTAACTATTAGGTTATTAACTATCTTAGTAACTAGTGGGGAGCGGCGCTTAACGTATCTCTCGTTATTATAGTAGCGAGCTTTAAATATGCGAAGGGCTGGACCCGAGTCTATACAATGAGGGGTGGCGTAATACTGTTTATTTGAAGTTGAAGAGGGAAAAGGAAGGGTTTTTCGCTTCAGCGCGGTTATGCTGGGTTTGTGGGTAGCTACTAGGTGGGCCCCAAGAGCGGTGAATCTGGGCAGAAGCCCAGATGGTTCCAACCGGGCGTAGCCCGTAACACTAATAAAGTGCTATTATATCTATTATAAGGCGCTTCTCCTTTATAATGCTGAGCTTTATAAGGCACTTATATAGTAAATATAAGTTAGTATAAATAATAATAGGGATAAAAGGCTTCTTTAAGTATATAGTAATCTTTTATAGTATAGTAGTAATAGTATAAGCTAAATCTATGCTAGCTACTATACTATAGACCTTAGAGGCTAGAATACTTTATATAACCCTTTTGTACTTTATTAAACTAAAGTAGATAATATTTCTAGTTACTATAAAGATATTATTATTATTAGCTATAGCCTTATTAGTAATAACTATAATAAATCCAATCTATAAAGATAGGTTAGTATTATTAGCAAAAAACCTATCTATAAATACAAAAAGTTTTACTATAGCTAGGTTGATAAGTATAAAGGTTAGGCCTTAATTAAGGTTCTTCTTTTGCTATTTAAGGCGATAGTAAGGGCTTTTTTATTCTCTATAGTGGGATCTTAATACTAAGCTATAGTAGATAGGTTAAAATAAGCCTTAAGTTAGTAGATAGAGGCGATATGCGCCCCTCTGGCCCTTTACTAAATATATTATTATTTTTATTTATTTAGAGATACCTTTAGGTTAATTAGCTCAATTTTAGACCCTTACCCCTTTTAGTAAAGAGTAAGACTACTATCCTTACTTAAAGTAATAATATTACTATTAAATATTAGTAGGGACTTATAGTTAATTTGCTACTTCGCTTTAGTAGTAAAGTTAGCTTTTTTAAGCTCTATATCTTCTTATTAGGAGAACTTTAGTATAAATAGTCTAATAATATTATTATTTTATATACTAATAATACTAAAATAGCTAAGAATGCTATTCTTAGCTATTAAAGAGATTAATAGATATAGGTTAAAAGATAATTAGTTGATCTCGAGATTCTTTCTATAGTAGTTACTATATATAGCCTACTAATAGGTGCTAGCCTCTATAATACTACATAATAATTTGATAATCCTTATAATATAGTTTTTAGGGTATTTATTATAAATCTCCTTTAGTAGGTCTATAAAAATTAACTTATTTAGCTCTATTTACAATTAGATATATACTTACGTAATATTATAGAGCTATAGTATATAGCCCTCTTTTATAAGTAATAGAGCGATAGCAAGAAGGAGTCGCTAGCTAGCCCACTATATTATAAGTAACTAAGTAAGTATAGAGGCTTTTTTATTATTATTATAGCGCTAAACAATAATTTTCAACTTCTCATAGAGCTAATTAGTGCCCTTGCCCTTTATCTCATAGACTATATATAACTTAAAGATATAATACTAACTATAAGTCTTAGCGTTATATAGAATAATTTCAAAAACACTACGCTTCTAAAATATAGTTATCTCTATAGTTAATTAAGCTAAAAAATGGTCTCTAGGTATTCTAATAATCCCATTTTTACATAGTTATATAGCGAGATTATAATCTATTTGCTTCTTTATAGTTAAAAACGTCATAATATTACTAATTTCATTAGTAAGTACTTAAGTAGTAGTAGCTATAAAAGTAGCTATTGTAGGTCTCTATTCTGCCCTTTCGTCCGCCACTTATATACTTCTATATATTAGGCCTGCTGGCGATATTTCTTAGACTTATTCTTCCTTGTGGGGGCAGCCTCAGCAGCGCGGGATCAGGCCTATAAGTCCCTCCAGCAGCAGCATATCGGGACCTTTATTATTATCTAGTCCTATTATCTATTTAGTATTTAGGTCCGGGGGAGGCAGTCTAGCCTCATCAGCCTAATATCACAGGCGGATAACTATTAATTAGAACATCCGGGGCCCACAGGGCAGGTCAAGAGTACAGGTCTCGCCATCAATAGCGAGGAGTCAGTACAGCCCTTACCAGCCCTTCTTTTCACAATAGACCCAGACGAGGGATAGTAATAATAGCTAAAGGATCAGCGCTATATCCAGGCTGTTATAGGCGGCGAGGGCGTTAGTAACCTATTAGGAGGCCCAGTACTTCTAGAGGTCCTCTATTACCCTCTATATAGTAGCAGCCCTTCGCTAGAGGTCTAGAGATAGAGGTAAATTATTATTAATTTGGGAGTAAGCGCTGAAAACAAGTAGTGTGGGCACTAGGCTATTAGGCCCTATAGTATTATTAATAGCCTTAATAGCCATTTAAAGAATAATCTCACAATCCACATCAAATAAAACTTCACAAATAATCATATATATCCTCTATAATATTATATAATATTGCTTAACCTTACTAATAGAGTTATAGGCCTCAACTAGTACTTTAGTAGTAGTTATTAAAAGCGCCTAAAGGGCACTTCGCTACTCTAATAACGCAAAGTTAGTACTAGTATTAGTAATAGCAATATCTAGCAGCCTGAGGTAGATATAGATCCAGCATTATTTAAAGGCATTAAGTATTATAGTTATAAATAAATTCTTTAGGAATTTAGCCGCATTAAACGCAGTTATAGCATCAACAATATAGAGTACTAGGCGCCCTTCAAGATAAATAATATTAATAACTATAGCATAATTAAAGTTATAGGTATCTCTAATTATAAATTTAAATCAATTTAGCGCTCCTATATTAAGTTAGTAGCATTCACAAAACTTTATAAGATTATTAAGTAGGCATAATTCAACTTAATAACTAGCTTACTAAAGAACTTTATAAGGTTAATAGACTAATAAGTAGCTAAAATATTAATAGAGCCTTTATAATTTAGTCTCTATAAGTTTATTATAAGCTAAAACCTTCTCTATCTCTAGTAATAGCTATAAGTAACCCCATTTCTAATAGGCATAATAAAGTTACTCTATTATAAGCAGTTTCAAAGGTTATTAAAGCATATACCTAACTTATTCATATCTACCAGACAGAGCCAAAAGGGGGTATTCACAGACACTACATAGAAGATTATATCCCCAAATAATATAGGGACAGTTATTATCCCTATTAAGCTAATAGCCCCTCCTAGCCTAAACCTTACGCTTATCTCTTTTGCTATTATAGAGGTAATTATAATATTAAGCATAATCCTCTTAAGTACCTCAAATTAGCTCTTACTAGCTATTAAAAATCCTACTGCCCCTATATTAGGGATAATACCTTAGAAGGTCTCTAAAGAATATCTTCTTTTAAGTATAAATAATTTAATAGGTATAAGCTTAGCTAATTCTTTAAATAGATCTAAATATATAATAGTGTAGTAGGCTGCTTAATTAAACAATAGCCTCAAGACAGTCTTCTTATCTATAGTAGGGACTAGATTAGTACTCTATCTACTATTTAGGTTTGCAAATTAGGTAAAGAATATATTATGCTACTCCTTTTTAGAGTTACTATTATTATAATAGTCTCTACCCTTACTAAGTAATTAGAAATATATTTTAATCTCCTTATCCTCATTATTATTTACTGCTAAATTATTAGTTATTTCTTCTATAGCCCCCTTATAGTAGGTTAGAAACTACTAGTAGGCCGCCTTTAACGTATTGAGGGCTTATAGGTTATTTCGCTATTATAAGTATACCTCGTCCTTCTCCTTTTGTATATAGTTAGTTAAATAGCATCTAGTTTCTTTACAAATATAGTATTTTATATCCTATCGCTATTATTTTAGGCTATTTTTATTGTCTCTCCGTGGCTTAGGCCTTCTGAATCTACTGTTTCAACCCTTGCTATTATATTTGCAGTCTGTCTAGTATTATTCGGCGTGATATTAGCCCTATAGTAGTAGTTAGCTATTTATAAATATAATTATATTACTAATAGCGACTTTAAGCTGTTTATAGAGACCTTTAAAGGTCTTTAATAGGTTTATAGTAGCTTATTTATACTCCTTGATCCCTCAGCAGCCTTAAAGGAGTTAATTATATAGTATCTTATTGCTCTAGTAGGCTTCACTAAGTACTAGCTAACTAATATGAGAGTATTAATTAGAGTATCTAAGGCCTCTAATTTAGACGTTAAGGGATAGTCTGTTATAATTAAGATAAGAGTTATATTATTCTATATTATAAAATAAGCTTAAGTAGACTCTTTAGTCTTAAAGCGTCCCTTAAGCCTCTTAATAATTTAGGTACTATTTAGATAAGGCTATAGGTAGAAAAAGCTCTCATAGTAGTATTTAAGCGCCCTTCTCTTAAGTATTATTAGAAAGGCTGCTAGGGTTTAATCCTTTATAATACCTATTCTTTTGCAAATATCTTAAAAAATCCAATGTTTTAGCTTGAGAATATCTATACCTTCACCACTATACTTCATCTCATTAGTGTATATCTTAGCTAGGTCTGCGATTTAGCGTGTTAATAGGCGGGTGCTATTGTCTTTTAGCTCTTAGCAATCCTCTTATAGCTTTTCTGTAGTAAGTTATCTTATGGATAGGGCTAGACTAGTAGCTGTAGCTAATGCTCTTATTAGTATTGTGATATCATTATTCCAGAAGTTAGTAATATCCCTACTTAACTCTTCCCTATCCCAGTTTTTCATAAATATAGTGCTCCTCTTAATCTACTTATTTACTTCCCTAGCAGTCTAGAAATAGAAGTTATCTATAGTCATAATATTATATACATAGCTTATAACACTCAATCCATCTTAAATAATATAAACACTATTATCTATTAGATACTAGCAAATCTTCTTTATAGTTACTAGGCTCGCTTTCTAGAAAAACTCAATAGGTAGGCCTGCGAAGTCTACTATAAACTCTATCCATAGGTCCTTACCAAAGAGTTTATCACATTTATAGGTTTTAATATAGTATAGGATCTTAGTAGTCACTTACTTTATTATAGTATTTTTATTAAATCCAATATCTTAGCCCTAGTCCTCCTCATCTACTAGGGCCTTACTCTTTACTAGTATTAGTAGTTCTATAATAAGCTTAATTAGCTATTAGCCTAGTGGTATTAGTATTATTGACGTTACTAAAGACCCCTCAGGAGTACTTATTTATAGCTATTCGAGCAGTAGTGGGGGTATTAGTATTAAGGGCCCTAGAGTTGCTATTATATATAAATGAGGTGTAGGTAATAATTTGAAAGATTAATTAGGTAGTTGGATGCTATTTCTTCTAGTAATTCTAGCTCTCCTCACCCTTGGCAATAGGTATCAATAGGAGGTAGTAATAATAATAGGTAGCTCTTATATAAAGTAGAGGCTTGTAATATATATAAGTTAATATTATTTCATTATTATTTAATGTTTCTACTAGCTAGGTATTATATTATATAGTTAAATAATATGTTATTTAAGGCTTAAGTTGTCTTATTTTACTCTAACTTATATCTCTAGGTTAAATTAATATACTCTTCTTTTCATAACGTGAGGGTCTCAGGAGAGTTGATTATTGCGTAATAGTTAACTATTGGGGTATTAGCAGACCCCTTTTATAGTTATCTTCCTACTTAAGGGTCTAATAGTAGTAATATTAATAGTAGTGAGAGTTATATAATAGACGCAAGGATCAAATCGAGTCCTCTAAAGTAGTTAGCATATGTCATATATCTAACTACTTATAGTCTGTTAATGAATCTAGGTAGTATAAAAGGGCTACTAGTTATAATTATTAAATAGATTTAATATATAAATTAATTATAGACTAGTAGAGCTTTTATTTCTTTAAGTAGTAACTTTACTAATCTGCGGTTATATAGCTATAAGTAGTATAATAGTGAAGTTAACTACTAATTAGTGTTGGTTTTATATGGGGTGAGTAATAGTACGCGCGTGTAGCTCTAATATATATTAGTTGTATTGAAGCTATTCTATAGTGCGAGTGTGTGTATATAAGAGTCTAAGATATAAATAGCTACGTGGGCAGTAGTGTTTTGCTATATTGGGCCTGCGAATACGGTTACGTGACGTACGCACGTACGTACGATATCATATCTCGCAGAGTGCCTATCCTGCCACTCTATAGGTTACGGGGTATTGCGATATATATAAAGGTTTATATAGAATCATAATATATATAGAGAAATATATATTTAGAGGCAAGTAAAGAAAGGGTTTCTTAAGCCCCTACTAGTGCCTAACTAGCTATACTCTAACCTCTCTATAGATTTTATTATAGACCTACTACCTATAAAGAATAATAGTAATTACTATCTATAAGTAATAGTAAACTAACTTAGTAAGTTTATAGTACTTAAAGAAATAGAAACCATAGAGGTAGAAGCTTATACTAATTGCTTTTTAACCTACTACTTCTACTTCTATAGGTTCCTATATAATATTATTAGTAACTAGGGAACTAACTAGATAAGCTACTTCTAGGCTAAGTTCTACTACCTTATAGAAATAATCTAGCTACTAAGTATAATATATTACTTACAAACTAATAGGGAAATAGAAAGATAGAACTAGGAGATCTAGGCTATCTTATAGGTATATATAATATAGGCCCAGGATAACTAGAGAAAACTACTCCCTACTACCTAATTAGTACTTAGGAATAGAGTTAGTAGTATAACTAGACTTTCCCTATTCTTTCTAGAGTATAGATACTATATTAACTTTATACTAATTATAAAAAAAGAAGCTTAATATACCTATTATAAAGTAAATAGTAGCTACCCTCCTAATAAGTAAGCTTAAAGATATAATAAATTTTATCTAAGCTAGTATAGTAGCAGCCTAGGAATAGAGTGAGAAAAATATAAATAGGTATAGGTCCCTTATAGAGAGATACTAAATAAATAATAAAGTCTAGTAAACTATAAGAACCCTAGGCCTAGTAAGAAACTCTTATAGCTATACTATAAGTATATAGTTATAGATAAATTAAGCTCCTATATTATAGAACTGGATGTCTTAGGGAATATCTACCTAAGGTTCTATATTAACTTTCTCTAGAGAGCACTAGAGGACCCCCTGCCTGCCTAGCTATAAATAAATTTATAGTTACTACTAATTATTATAGAGGATAATAAATTTAAATAGCGCATAGAGGAGGTCTATGCAGTATAATAGAGGGTTATAGGAAGGGGGCGATAGCGCAAGGTACTAGTTAAGTAGGAAAAGTATATAGGGTCTACCTAGAAGCTAGTAGAGGCTATTATAGAGACTAAAGCGGTAAGTAAGTATAAAGAGAGGTATAAGCTAATAATAAAAATAATAGCAACCCAGCCTATACCTAGAGGGCCCCTAGCTAGGGGACGGAATAATATTATAGGCTACGCCTAGTTAAAACTATCTAGGCTTTTACCCAGATTTACTGCTCTTAGGGCCTACCTAGTAGCTACCCACAAACCAAGCATAACCTTACGAGAGCAGAAAACTCTTTCTTTTCCTCTTCAGCTTTAAATAAATAGTATTACGCTACCTCTTATCGCATAGACTTGGGTCCGGCACTTTGCAAAGAAGATGAAAAGATGATTTAGAAAGGTGCTAACTATTCTAATTAGACCTCAATTTATATGAGGTCCTTCTTGATTAGAGTGCTGACTAAGGAAAGAAGAAAGCTGGAAGAATACAAGACTAGCTAATATGTTTGCTGCCTGGCTCCAGTATCGCTGTACCTAGGTAGATACTGCTGTTAGTTACCGCCTAACTATATATATAGACCGCCCGCACGCATCTGCGCGCGGCCTCTCTTAGCTAGACATCAACTTAATATATCGCCTTACATCCTAATATTTAGTAGCATAACTGCGTTTTTCAGTTTTTTTTTATCCTTAAGACTAATATAGTTTTTATCTATATAGTAAATAGGCTACTTTTTTAGCTCTTTTTTCCTAATACTAATATTAATACTAATACGCTATAAATATATATTTAACTGTAATACTGCCGCTAATATACGCGCACTAGCAGAGCTTTTTACAACTTCAAGATATTTTAGAAGGGATTACTATTACTAATAATGCTTCTAATATATATATACGCCTTAGAACGTCTTATAATAGCTATCTATTAAGACTCTTTTGCTAGGCTAGTCTCTACTACTCTACTATAAATGCGACGCCACTAACTTCTATAGTAAGAATGCTCTCTTTTGCTATATCTTTGCAAATAACTATAGTTAATAAAAGCGCTATTACTATAGGCTCTATAAGGTAACTTTCTTTTATATAACACGCTATTTTATTATACTTATAAATCTCTACTATATATAGGTAAAACCTATCCTATATAAGTTAGTACTCCTCTAAAGAGCTCTAAATTTCTTCTAAAGAGTTTTAAATACCCACATACTCTCAATATAGCTAGGAAGTCCCTACTACTCTTTCTTTAGAGTCTCTACTATATTACTACACTTACTAGCCTGGCTACTTCCCTTCTCGCTACTCGCTCTCACTAGCCTCAGCACCTCTAATACTACTACTGCACTAATACTACTAGTAGCCCCCTTACCTATAGATATTTATATCCTCAGCGCTTCTAACTACACCTTTACTGCTTCTAGAGTTACTTAGGTTCTTTATATAGTAAATATAATAACTATAAGTGCGCCTCCTATAGAGACCTATGCCTCTACTACTACCTTAATATCTAGTAGCTTATATACTAGTATATAGTAGTAGTTCTTCCTCTCTAATACCATTTTACCCTCTGCTATATTTTAGTACTACTACGCTACCTTTATTATCTCTACTGCCGCGCTTTTGCTCCGCTTTACTGCTTTTACTACTATAAGAGTAGAAAAACCTTTAGAAAGCATTGAATAAGAAGAATATAGAGAATACTAACTATATAAGCTTCTTATACTTTAGGGAGAATAATATAAGTAACTCTAATAAGGAAGGCTCTATAAGTAATGAGGAGAACTCTATAAGTAAAGAAAATAATAATAATAAGGAAGATGCTCTTTTTGAGGGCTCTAAAGATAGTTTAGATCCCAACTGCTCTACTAATTCTGCTGAATATAGCTATATCAATAATACTAAATCTAGCTATAATACTAGTATTTATAGCTACGCTAAATATAGTAACAACGCTACAGATAGATATAGCAGTAAGTATAGCAATAGTTATATTAATAAGAACTATTTAGAGGGCTATTATAATAATAATAATAATAATGATAAGAATTACTAACCTATAAATCTACTCTCTTTATGCTAACTCAGGCGCGCGAAGCTATAGGCAATAGAATAGGTTATTAATATTATTATTACCGTAATAATAGTATCTTTTTGCCCGCGCATAGTATTTATTCACGCGCGCAGCAATAGGGATTATTGCCTTTTTTCTAGAGGGGCAGATATTATAGTATTAGATATATATATTCTATATACTGCTATAGCTAGATAGATCCTGCTGTTAGTTACCGCCTAGCTATATATATAGACCACCCGCATGTATCTGCGCGCGGTCTCTCTTAGCTAGAGATTAACCTAATATATTACCTTGTATCTTATTATATATAGTGAGGCCTACTTAGTTATTAGAACCTACTAACTTAGTAGCCCTTACTTAAAGCTAATAAAGCTTTTTAAATTAATAAGCCTCCCTAAGTTATATTCTATATAATATACTGTAGGGTGCTTTATATTATTACTATAAAGCTACTATAAGTATTGAAATAAATCAAATAAAAGTATAAAAACTATAGCGTAAGATAGAGGTAAATATATATTCTCTGGATATAAGAAATAAAATCTTCTTATTTAGCTAAGTAACTAGTTATATTAAAGTAGTAAAACCTATAATTATTTTTTTAAAATAAATAGATATAGCGTTTTAGAGTTATAATAGCGTTAGAGGTTTCAGTACCTATACTATAGAGTAATTATTAAGGCCATAGTAGCTAAATATCAAACTATATATTATGGCTACTATAATATAGTAAGTCTTTTCAATTTAAAAGAATAATTAGGCTAGTAAAGCTTATTAGCTTGGCAGGCTCTTTAGGGATTGCATCGGCCTTATAGGCCTCATATATGCCTCATGGAATCCTATATACTACCGCTAAGGTAGTTGCACAAAGAAGGTTAGGTGACGCCGTTACCTGGATAAGGACTTCCGTAATCAGACTAGGGTATTCAGGACATGGGCCGTGCGTCCCGGCCGACGCCTCGATTACCTTATCCACCGATCCGGATCGGGAGCAGCGGCACTGGACTTTCTGCGGACAGCGGCAACCGTAAGTAGTACCTATCTAAGGTAGCGGTAGCTGGTAAATTGACGCTGCAGTTTTGCTATTTGGCCTGAGCTAACCACACCTCATCCGCCAGTTACGCTACCTTCGCCACAATATGTGATAACCTATAAAGTACTATTACGTTCAGCCCGCGCAAATGCTGCTAAATTAATAACCGCCGTTATTTAGTTATAATTATTAGTACTAAATTAAGCTCTTTTTTACGCTAGAATTAGCTATATTTCTGAGAATTAAATTTCGCTATAAAAAAAAGCTATGTTGATATAATTTATGATAGCATAATCTCTGTTTTTCCTATGCTTAAACGCGCGCCCAAAATAACAACATGTTCAGCAATAACCTCAGGGGCCTCAAAACCCTGACGAATATACCGCGATTCTAAGGTACTTCAAAAGATAGTGGGTAATGTGGGTGTGGCGCGGTATCAGAAGATCGGCTAACATATTGGGTTTAGATCGGGCCAAATACCAAAACTGCACCGTCAAAATACCAGCTACCAAGGTAGCCGTCAGCGAAGATGCGGAGAGGTGGAGATGGAGGGCGGTCAGGGCCAGGTCAGTTGCGCTGAGTCGTCCATTTGAGGGCCTCGGTCTGTACTGATAACGATACGATCTCCACTGCTGAGGGTCACTCTGGGCCCCTGGGGTCTCACACCGAAGCATTAGACGAACTGGTTCTCAATTTATCTAGGTACATGATTACTTGATCTCACCACTGGTTCAATGACAATCAATTGCGATGCGCTCGTCCTACATAGTACCCTTTTGCATACGTCTGCGTAGTTGATAGGAACCGAACTCGTGTAATCTTTGGAAGCTTCAATCCGTTCACATTGAGTGACCGGATGGCTCAGGGCAGCTAGAGCTGGTGATAGGCTGGTTGGCTGAGGGCTGACCTCAGCTCAAGGTCCCATTCCTAAATTTTAGGTGTGCTGTTCCCGCTGCAAATGAACAGGCACCTTACCCGACCTGACCTGACTGACTTGGGCCAAGCTAGCCGCTGGGACTGCGCCGCCAGCGCAAACCCCGGCCTGACCGACCTGTCATGCACCTCTCCAAAAACTCACAAATTCGCGTCACCGACGCAATCGCCTGCCTCCCATACCATTCACCTCATCCGCGCGACCGCCGCAGATCCGAAATGTCGTCGCGGTGAATGTCGAAAAGGTGGTTTGCACGCCCGCACTGATATTCCGACCGTCGCCGACCTGCCGACACCATGACTGCTGCCACGGCGCAAGACCAACCCCATCCCCGTCTTTCGCCCGCCAACAATCTCCGACAGTCAAGCTCTTCGAAGCCCTCGCTGTCCTCCTCTCAACCCCGCCACTACCCCAGTATTTCACGAAGGACGAACAGCACTGCGCTTCTTGGTGTTAATGGAAGTCCCGAGATGCCACCGATGCAGCGCCCGAGCGGCGTTTCTGCCTTCGCCGATGCGACGGCGCAACCATCTCCTTCAGCTGCCTATCCTCCCCTAGGCCTTCAACGGTCCACAAGCCATGACGACAGCTCTGCTAGGCGCCCATCGAGCGCGCCCGGCAACAAGCAGATTCCCACCATCGGTTTTCCAACAGGAGAACAATCCGACTCGGACCGACCAAAACGGCCAACAGTAAAGCCGCTGCTCGTGCGATCAAAGAGCGAATATGGAGGCGGTCGACCAGCACCAGAGGAAATCGACCACTCCGATGAAGACATCCCGCATTGGGGCGCAAGACACGGCTTTGAAGAGTACCACGAGTCCCCGGACGTCATTGCCGCGCTGGCGAATGTAAGTTAAGCATTTCTTTTCGTTGATGATTTCTTTTCGTTGATGTCGAACCTTTTGCGCGTCTTCCTTCTTTCCATCCTAAGCTCCAAGCCTCCCCACTTGGCGGCCTTGTGGCGGCGTTCCCAACTGCTTTGGCCTAGTCGCTGTCAGCGTTGCGCGTTGCGCAAGGAAAGGAGATTTGTCCTGGGCCGTCCGCTTCGTAAGCCATGATTGCGGCATGGTCGTTCGAATTCCAGTCCTGAGGGGCGGCGCGGGGTACCATATCGACCTACTCCTAGCATAACATTCCATGCTGCTTGGACCTGCAAGGCGATGCAGTCACCCGGAGGGACGATAGAGATGGCCATGTCAGCAGCCATGGATTCGGAGCATCCCCAGAGCGACCTTGGCGTCTCGTTGGGCCCTTGGGACTTACTGATATCTCTGCGCATTCTGACCCGTGCTGACCTTTGTTTTCAGAATTGGTATATGTACTGGACCGACAAACGACACGAAACGACCGGTAAACCTAAGGCGAGGTTACACGAGCTGCAGGATTGGCGTATGCGAGACAGGCTAAAGACCGTCTCCGCTGCGTTGGCCGTCTGCCTCAATATCTCCGTCGAGCCTCCTGACCAGCTCAAGACCAACCCAGGTGCCAAACTCGAAGCTTGGACTGACCCAACAACGCCGCCGCCCCAAAAAGCCCTCGAGAATATCGGCAAGGCTCTTCAGGCGCAGTACGAAACGCTGGCCATCCGTACAAGATACAAGCAATACCTGGATCCGTCGGTTGAGGAGACGAAGAAGTTTTGCCAATCTCTGCGTAGGAACGCCAAAGATGAGCGAGTTCTGCTTCACTACAACGGACACGGAGTGCCAAAGCCTACTGCCAGTGGCGAGATCTGGGTTTTTAACAAAAATTACACACAGTACATTCCAGTATCGCTGTACGATCTGCAGCAATGGCTGCATGCTCCGACGATCTACGTCTGGGATTGCTCTGAGGCGGGAAATATTCTGAATAACTACCATCGTTTCGTGGAGAAACACGAGCAAGAAGAGGATGAAGCCAAGGCGAGGGACAAAAACTACGAGAAAACGGCCTTCCGACCCTATATTCACCTTGCAGCCTGTGGAGTAAAGGAGAATCTACCCACCAACCCTCTCCTGCCAGCCGATTTGTTTACCGCATGTCTCACCACTCCCATCGAGATGGCCCTTTGGTTCTTCGTTCTGCAGAACCCTCTCAAGACGAACATCAGCCCAGAACGGGCCAAGAAACTGCCTGGAAGGCTGCAGGAAAGGAGAACACCTCTTGGCGAGCTCAACTGGATCTTCACAGCGATCACAGATACAATTGCTTGGACAACCTTACCAAGACACCTTTTCCGAAAGTTTTTCAGA
This sequence comes from Colletotrichum euphorbiae, assembly GCA_037178605.1. NCBI lineage: Eukaryota > Fungi > Ascomycota > Sordariomycetes > Glomerellales > Glomerellaceae > Colletotrichum > Colletotrichum euphorbiae. The sequence goes on from JAXCEF010000004.1 coordinate 498,831, forward strand.
CAGGATCTTATGGTTGCTGCACTGTTTCGCAACTTTCTACTGGCCCAGAGGATTATGTGTGTATATGGCTGCCATCCGCAATCATTCCCTGAGCTTCCAGAGACGCGTCAACATCCTCTGTGGGCAAGCTGGGATTTAGCCGTAGACATGGCACTGGCGCAACTCCCAATGCTGGAGAGAAAGGAGAATGAAGGCATTGATTACGAGTACCAGAACTCGACTTTCTTCACAGAGCAGCTCACAGCATTTGACGTCTACCTCACAAGAGGCGACGCCATGTCTCAAAGACCTCCAGAACAGCTTCCAGTTGTCCTGCAAGTCCTTTTGAGTCAACAGCACAGAGTGCGAGCTCTAATCTTACTGGGGAGATTCCTCGACTTGGGCCCATGGGCTGTTCAGCTTGCTCTGAGCATAGGCATTTTCCCCTATGTGCTGAAGCTTTTACAGTCAGCCGCGGCAGAGCTGAAGCCCGTTATGATCTTCATCTGGACAAGAATCCTAGCTGTCGATATCTCATGCCAGGGCGATCTCATCAAGGACAGTGGTTACAACTACTTTGCTCAGATTTTGAAGCCATCTGAAAGCCTGCCTGTCGTTAACGAAGCAGAGCATAAGGCCATGTGCGCTTTCATTCTGTCCATGTTGTGCAAGGACCACAGGCCCGGTCAGGGGGTGTGTAACCAAACAGACATCATGTCCTACTGTGTAGTGCACCTGCAGAACCAAGAGAACCCTTTGCTGCGGCAATGGGCGTGCTTGTGCATCAGCCAATTATGGCAAGAGCTTCCTGAGGCTAAATGGCGCGGAATCCGAGAGAACGCCCCTGCAAAGTTGTCATTCTTGACAAAGGATCCATGCTGCGAGGTCCGCGCTGCCATGCTTTATGCCATGACCACTTTCCTTGGCATCATGGACTTAACTGATGAGGTCGCCCGGATTGAGGAGTCAATTGCCTGGACATTGCTGGACATGGCCAATGACGGCAGCCCTATGGTCCGTCGGGAATTCCTGGTATTCCTGTCTCGGTTCATTGTACGCTTCGAAAGCAAGTTCATTGTTGCTGCGTATGAACAGCTCCTAGAAGAGAGGGAGTACCTGCTATTTTCCCCTGGTCAAGATGGGAACGACCACAAGATGGGATTGCATTACGCCAGGAGAGAACACAGGAACGCCGACGGAACGATTAAGCCTACGGTTCACGGCTTTGCGCACAACACCGTCTTCGCCGCTTGCTGGAAGCATGCTCTGATGCTCAACGTTGACCCTCATCCAGAGGTTCAGAAAGATGCCACCATCATCGTTGACTATGTTCACCATGCCGTTGCGAACTCAGCTATTGGCGAGCATGCCCAAACTCTGATTGATGATATCAGAAAGAGGGCAAAGCGAGCTTCCACCAAGCATCACCTAAACTTGAGCCAGCGAAGCAACGCAATAGGGGTTTCCAACGCCATGGCTACCCCGCCTCTGGCATCCCCTAGTTTGTTGCGTCGCACTGCCAGCTTGCTATTTACCCTGCCGATATTCGGCAACGATGGTAAAGCAGAATCCGGTGAGAAACCCAACTCTTCTCCGCCGGCACCATCACCAGGACTGCAAAGAGTCGGATCCCAGAGAAACAAAGCTTCCGAACTGGCTGCTGCGCCACCAGAACAGAGCGACCCGACGGCGGTTCACGCAAACTATCACGTTGCCCGAGAGCCCGTTTCTGGCGGATATGAAGAGCGAAACTTGGCCGACGAGATCAAGTTGCGCGATGAGAATGAAGACGGGGCTGAAACGCCCGCCACGCTACCCTTGCGTAGTACCTTCCTCGAATGGTCCATCGAGTACTTCTGTGAGCCTCAAATGAAGCCTAGCGAGTCAGATGAGCCCGGAAGCACCGAATACAACGAGCGACTCTGGAGAAGGTCTCGAAATGACTTTATTCTGACCGAAACGCAACCACTCAAGCAATACGCGGGCAGCCACAAGTGGAACAACCAACTGGGCATCATGAACAATGGATCGCAGCCCGCCAAGATGGAATTCCATCAATTCGAAGATCATCTTGCCGTTGCGGATGACGGCAACACAGTTTGCATCTGGGATTGGAAGAAGCATGCTCGCTTAAGCAGGTTCTCCAATGGAAATCCAGAAGGATCAAGAATCAGCGACATGAAGTTTATCAACGAAGACGACCAAGCTTTCCTCATGACTGGTTCTTCGGATGGAGTCATTCGTATTTACCAAAACTACGATTCGGATAGGTCCATCAGCCTAGCCACGTCCTGGCGAGCTCTCACGCACATGGTGCCCAGCAATGTCAACTCAGGCATGGTCTTCGATTGGCAGCAGTCAACTGGTCGTGTACTAGTGGCTGGCGACGTGCGGGTAATCCGAGTGTGGTCTGCAGCTTACGAGACGTGCATCATGGACATCCCCGCTCGCTCTGGGTCTTGTGTCACGTCTCTAACCTCTGATCAGATGACGGGCAACACGCTTGTCGCTGGATTCGGAGACGGTGCTGTGCGAGTTTTTGACACTCGTCTCAGAGCACAGGACTCTATGGTCAAGAAGTGGAAGGACGAGACTGACAGGCAATGGATTAAGAGCGTTCACATGCAACGCGGTGGGCAACGAGAGCTGCTCAGCGCAAGCAGGAACGGCAAGGTGAAGCTGTGGGATATCCGCATGGACCGGCCACTGCAAGTCTACCAGACGACCAGGGACACGCTTCGAACCGCCAGCACTCATGAGCACCTACCGGTGTTTGCTGTGTAAGTTACTGTACAACCTCGAAGAAAGATCAGGATACTAATGAAGCGCAGTGGTACTTCCGCACATGCCGTTAAGGTCTTCAACTTCGATGGACATGAGCTTTCTCGTGTCGAGCCATACTCGAGCTTCCTCCAGCAGAGCAGAGGCTCCCCAATTGCCGCCACGTCTTTCCACCCTCATCGACCCGTTCTTGCTTGTGCAGCCCGTGGCGACCACCACGTCAACTTCTTCACCTGCGAGAAGTCCGAGACGCATCCTTTGGTAGCTTAGTTGGCTTCCATGTGACGCTAGATGGCATTACACCTTGTATTCTGGTTGCGGCTTGAGGAAAAGCCGCTATTGTATGTACGTACTACCCGCTTCGTTCTTTAGTATGGGACGGCAGCATACCTGGCAGGTTGGCGTTTGGTTTGGCAGCATGGGAAAGGGGTGGTCGAATGTGATATCTAATGTAGTACTTCGCTGGCCTAGACGCCAATCGATTCCCGAAAGAAATTCATACTCAAACAACTGAATGCAAAAGTGAAATGATGATGCTTGATGGTTAAACGATTTAAGTCACAACGAGCATCGTTCGATACCTACCTGAATCACACCGTAATTAGCCGATTTGAGCTCAAGGTCGGCTTATCGATAGCGATCATAGGGCAGCACAGCTCGGTGCCCCACCGTCCGCTCCCGAACCTCACACCGAGCGAGGGGTCGTTCTGCCCCGCCATCGAAATTTCCAGGCCGTGGTGCTGCTAAACGTTACTCAAACAATCACACCAAAGGTCAGACCACAAGAGTCATCCAAATCGACCTTATATCGTCAACCCGACGGCCGAATCCTCCACCTCGGACCCCAATTGTCCCCTGTATGACATCAACCCAACCGTAATCATGGCTGACGCGCCCACCGAACCCGCGAAGCCCACTGAGAACCCCGCTGCTGATGCTGGCCCCGCCAGCGAGGAGGGTGGTGAGAAGCAGTCCAAGAAGGGAGCGAAGAAGGCCGAGGCCAAGGCGAAGAAGGAAGCCGAGAAGGCCCGCAAGGCCGCCGAGCGCCAGGCTGCCGAGGCCGCTGCGAAGGCTGCCGGCGGCGCTGGAGGCGAGGACCTGGCGAAGGACAACTACGGCGATGTCACTCCAAACACCAAGGTCGACGCGGAGCGCGTGAACCTGCGGAACGTCGGCGAGGAGCATGTCGGCAAGAACATCAAGCTGCGCGCGTGGATTCAGAACTCTCGCATGCAGGGCGCCAAGATGGTCTTCTTAGAACTCAGAGAGGAGCGCAATTGGGCCATCCAGGGCGTCATCGCGGCCAGCGCCGAGGGCAAGCCCGTGTCGAAGCAGATGGTCAAGTGGATCGGCGGCATTGCGCTCGAATCGTACGTCCTCGTCGAGGCGACGGTGCAGAAGCCCCTTGAGCCCGTCAAGAGCTGCAAGGTCAGCAACTACGAGCTTCACATCACCAAGCTCTACGTCATCGCCCCTGGTCCCGAGGCCCTGGGTATGTCGCTGGCTGTGGCAAACCGTCCCATTTCGAGCTTCGATGATGAAGATCCGAATGCGCCTGAGGCTGAGAAGGCTGTTGATGAGGTCAAGGCTGGTGTCGCGAGCGTCAGCATCGACAACACGCCTAGCGCTTCTTTGAATACTCATTTGAACTACATCGCTATTCATAAGCGCAGCCCGGTATGTTTTGTGTCCTGCAGATGATGGCTTTGGATATCACGAAGTGTTGGAGCACCCGTGTTGAATACCAAATCCGACGAAGCGCTACACAGCATTTGCTAACTAATCAGGTACAACAAAGCATCGCCGACAGTAAGACTCAATCGACGCCGATGAGATCGTAGGCACTGACGAATCTAGTCCGTATGCACACCCGCAAGCTTTTCGCCGAGTACCTCGACGCCAGGGGTTTCAACCAATTCGAGCCGCCAGCACTCATTGGTTAGTCCCTCTGTCAAGAACCACTTATCATTGTTATTAACTTCTTGTCCCAGGCGCCGCTTCTGAAGGCGGAGCTAATGTGTTTCAGCTTCCGTACTTCGACAAGTCAGCGTGTCTGGCTCAGTCACCTCAGTTCTACAAGCAGTTCGAGATTGGTAAGTATTCAACCTCTAGCTAGTTATATAGCTAACAAAAGCAATCAGCGGGAGGTCGTAAGCGTGTGTTCGCCATCGCTCCAGTCTTCAGAGCTGGTGAGTTCCAAAATCACCATGAGTTGATGAGTTGGTAAGGTTGACCGAATTTCACAGAGAACTCAAACACACCCAGACACATGACCGAGTTCACCGGTCTCGATCTCGAGATGGAGATCGAGGACGACTACCACGAGGTGCTGTACATGCTCGAGGGGGTTCTGCTGCACATCTTCCGCGGCCTTAAGGAGCGCTGTGCCGAGGCCATCGAGACCGTCCGTGCCGTCTACCCCGCGGACGATTTCCTCCTCCCCGAGCCCGGTAAGGAGGTTCGCCTCACCTTCGCCGAGGGACAGAAGCTGCTTCGCGAGGAGGGCCCCGAGGAGTTTCGCAACGTCTCCGACGACGAGGACATGTCGACGCCCCAGGAGAAGGCCCTCGGTGCCCTGATCCGGAAGAAGTACAACACCGACTTCTACGTCCTCGACAAGTTCCCTGAGGAGGCGCGTCCCTTTTACGCCATCGAGGACCCCGAGAACCCCAAAGTCACCAACGCCTTTGACTTCTTCATGCGCGGACAAGAGATTCTCAGGTGTGTCATCAATTCCATCATTGATCAAACCGATAGACGAGCACGGCTGACCATATTGTGATAGTGGTGGCCAGCGTATCCACATTCCTAGCGTCCTCGAGGCCCGTCTGCGCAAGAAGGGCATCGACCCTAACAGCCAGGGCATCAAGGAATACGTCGACGTGTTCCGCAGCGCTGGCGTCCCGCCCCACGGCGGCGGTGGTATTGGTCTCGACCGTGTCGTTGCTTGGTTCCTTAACCTGCCGTCTGTTCACCTGGCGAGCTACTACCCCCGTACCCCCAAGAGACTTACGCCTTAGATGGTTTAATTTGTGTGGAAGATGACTTAGCTATGAGTCAAGAATAGAACGTGTTATGAAGGCAAGAGTTGACGTTCTCAATGCCTTGTACGTGGCTCTGGTCTCTTGATATTGAGCCGCTTTTGGTACCGCAATTGGCGGCAGATGTGTCATCGAAAAATCCTACCGCCTCAGAGTTGATGCGTTGGGGGAACCATAGTGTGGCGGCAAGCCCTCTTAGATCAAAGTGAGTTATTGTGAGGACTTGGCGACATCGTTGCCTGTCTAAAGTTGCTCGAAGTTGTCCTCAAACATTTTCTCGGGCGATCAATCACCAATGAGCACCAGTGGGATCAATGTGCACGTCGAGCCTGCTGCCGCTGCGACCCTGTTGCGGCCAAGTCTTCGACTAAGGCTGCGCGGGGACTTGTCAGAAAACACCTCATAAACAAGAATCCAGTCCGTTCCCTTCCATCGAATGATCCTTCCATCGAATGATCCTTCCATCGAATGATCCTTCCATCGAATGATCACTTTATCGCTGCCCTCGTCGGAGGTTCATAGCGTCTGTCTCGAAGATGGGTTTCGGACTCGGTATCGGCGATTTATCGCCATACTGGACAAGGCGAAGCTGTATCGCGAGCGCTTTGCTGATGCACCGGACCATTTCGACTCTCTCAGTCGCGAGTAAGTTCGTGGACCAATCTTCATCGCCTTGGTTCATTGGTGGCATCACAATCGAGTCGCTCACCTCTATCCTCGAGTACATCGGAGGTGTCTCGAAGAACAACTCAACGACCCAGAGAAGGAACAGCTAGCACCGGCGCTCAAAGAGTCCGCCGAGCTTCTGGCCGATCTGGAGAACATTTACCGAGAGCATACCATTTGGAAAAAAAGCTTCATACTGGTGGTGATCTGGCCAGCATCAAGCCAAGGGCTATCTGGAGCCGTTCGAGGCTGAAGCCGGAAGACGTGCAGAGACTACGCGTGCGGATCGCCTTGAACGTTTAGTTTCCTGGTGCTATCAAGGGCTTCGGAGGCAGGTAGGTGTTTGGATACGATCTTGTTCATGCGGCGCTGGTTGATGGCTGGTGCAGTGAAGCCATACGTATTACGAAATAAATTATTACTTCCGTTCACAATGAAAAAACCGGCAAGCAACAACTAGGAATTCTGGACTGATCGACGACAACAGACTACGCCATTCTTCAGCGAGATCATTATGGTCGGAGGTATGCTGGCACGAATCATTGGCTTTTTGACTCGGAAGAGTTTAAGTCGTGGTTATCAGAAAAGGGGCAGACTCTACTTTGTCCAGGTATGCCTGGAGCAGGGAAGAAGACCATCATGGCCTCCACCGTAGTGAATGAGCTTCTGAGTCGGTTTCGAGGCTACTCTGGAACTGGAGTCGCCTACATTTATTGCAACTTGAAAGACCAAGAAAAGCAAAATCACCATGATCTCATCCAGTCTAGCAAAGCAACTGGCACAATGCCGATCTTTTATCCCCCAACAGCCTCAGAGCCCTCTGCGACACGCTCCAAAGAAACAAAACTCACATATAAGTTCAAGAGACGACTGATCTACTTCAGGGTTTAGCCTCACTATACCAACGAGTATTTATTGTGGTGGATGCTATCGACGAATGTGAACCGAAAAAGTCGTCAAGCACTCCTCTCCGAAGTATCCCGGCTGCAACAGCGACTGGCTATCAACGTCTCGGCAACGACCAAACGAATTTCTGAAATCGTCATTTATGATTACCTTACGCATACTTTCACTTTACCGATTTCGGCTACTGACCAGGACGTGTCGCGATAGTCGGTACCAGATATGCAAAGCTTCGTCCGAAGACGCCCCGAGCTTCAGGAAGAGATAAGAAGGAGAATCCTGGGCAACATCAACGGCATGTAAGTTCCATGGTTTTATTGTTTGATCCTTCAAGTGGCGTTCTATCTGTATGTCGGGCTTTCGGGGGCTACAACTTTCATGTCTTTTTTCCGTCTCAACGCTTCTGATGAGTTATCTGTGCTTTATTTGCCGCTCCTATCGTCTGTACGTTTCTCGAACTTTTCTTCTTTGGTCGAATTTCTCCCACTCTTCTTCCACAATTTAAAGTCTCAATTCTTTTCTGGATGTCGAGATTTCGTAACGACTGCGAGCATCACCAGATATTCTTTCTCTCGATCCCAGTATACTGATCTGTACAGGTTTTTGTCAGCTAAGCTGCTGATCAATTCCCTATGTACGAGCCCCGGAAGCAGTTCGGAAGACTCTAGCCGCCGTGACAGCGGAGGACGATTCTTACACCACTATTAACAGCCACTTGCAGTCGGACATTGCTCAGCGTTGGAAAAACTCCTCGACCTTGGAGCTGACGTCGGGGCCAGGGACAACATGGGCCAGAGACAACATGGGCTAGAGACAACACGGGCCGTACTGCGCTCCGTTGTGCTATGCATCACGACCGAGGTTTGCCCCCATTGCAATTTTACAGGATGAGGCTGACGTGCTCGTTGGAGTTCCCCTAGAGCATGGTGCTGACATGGAAGAGCAAGATCACGAGGGTCGCAACTCCTTTATCATCTTGGTTCACAATCAGTTCCAAGAGTGATTTTGCAGCACGGTGCTATGATTGAGAGCCGAGACCATAGAGGCAGAACGCCACCATGGCACGCAGCTGCAAGCACTGAAATCACACAGGTCTTGGTATCCTGTTGGAGCATGGGGCCGATGTTGAGCCTGGGGATGAAATTGCAATAACACCTCTAATCGAGGCTGCTGGCAGAGGGGCTCCTGATGTCATGGAAGCCCTGTTAGACCACGGCGCTGACCTCGAGACTCGCAACGGATCGGGTCGAACCGCACTCTCAGTAGCTGCAGGCGCAATAAACGAGACGGCAAACCTCCAGAACGGCAAGGGAGTACCATAGGTACACTGATATCACGAGGTGCCCCAGTCGAACCCAGGGATGACGATGGGCGAACACCACTGTGGTGAGCTATTTCCAGGTCGCCATGCGGGAACTGACGACGCCTTTGCCTTTGCCAAGTCACTTCTGGATTTGAGTGGCATTGATCATCTCGACAGGGTCTGATTCGTCTCTGGGAAAGCCTCTCTCTCTCTGGAATATTTTAAGGATCAGCGGAGCAAAACCGTACGGTATCTTAATTCCACGGATGATAAGGGGTTCTTATGTCTTTGGGAAGCCCTGCTCTCGGAAAGAAAACAGTCCGACGCATACCCAGTGCCCCTGAGATCAGTTTGCGAACGCTGTACTATGCCTGAGGGCATGAGAGGCTGTTGAAATTTCCGAGTCCCCGATCGAGTACCTACCTGGCTATATCTCTCGCATGTTGCTGCGATCGCCAACGGGGGTCTGAGCTGGATGAAGACGAGGAAGAGAGTAATCTCTTGATATCTGTCGTCAGATCCGGGAAGACGTCGGTGTCGCAAGCTCTGGTGCAGGAATCCAAGACTTGCTATTTGTGGAAGGCTTCGACCAAAGCACTCGCCAGGGTTGTGGGCGGATAACTCTAATGCTTGAAGAGCTCCAATGTCCAAAGCTCTCGTTTTCATTGGGTACGCCTTTGTACCATATGTGTGAAAAGCGAAAACGACTCTTGTACCCTGCTTGCGTTTTAATAGGAGCGCTTTACTTCATGCTACAGTGGGCTCACTTGCGCTGTATATCGACCAATGGAACATCACATTATCGAGAAATCTTTAAATGCACCTAGCGCAAAGAATGCATCTTCCTTGGGGGAAACATGGCCTAAATTATGGCCAAAGGCCACATACGTCCTGTGTGTAGATGTGGCTAGTATAAAGCCTACTCCCTGTTGGTTTTGTTATAAGTGGATGATCTATTACGTTGGAGTGCGTACGTGTTGATATTGGCTTGATTTCATACCATCTCGTTATTCTTCATTTATCGTGTCATTTGAGCCGTAAACAACCGTTTAGTCAGGCGATCTTTTAGATACCTAGAAATTCTTGCTGAAGAACTGGAGGACAGTCTTGTACCCACGGGTGTACTCTTCCTTTACGCGCGGATCTTCCAAGTCCGAACGAGCAGCCATCCATCCGTGGATCTGGTCCTTGAAGGTCTCGACATGCTTGGCAACCTTCAGATTCTCGTCGAATTTCTTAACGTCCTCCTCAGCCTCGTCCTTGGAGGCAAGCAGAATCAAGGGAGTCTTGATGCCCTTGGCGTCCTCGGGATCAACCATGGCGGGGTGGATCTGGGCACCGATCTTGAAGGGGTTGGTGTCGGACGATGTGACGAGGGAAACGACCTTGCCTCCCCAGCAGTACTACGTCGCAATCAGCTTCGTTCTCTCCATATAGCTAATGTCTGAAACACTTACACCAAGAGCTCCGTAGGCCTCAATGGAGGGGTACTTGGACTGGATAGCCTTGACGTAGTCGGGAATCTGACCAGCAATCTTGGGAGGAGGAAACTTCTGGAAGAAGTTGCCGAGCTTCTGCTGCTTCTCCTCGTTGTCGGGAGGGAACCACTCAATGGGGGCGGGCTCGCCGGCGAACCAGTCGGGGATGAAGACACGGTACTTCTGGGCGTCGCTGGTGGCCAGGATATCGGCACCCTGCAGGGTCTGGGGGAAGAAGCCGAAGATGTCGTAGTTAACTACGATGGCCTTCTTCGCGTCGGAGGGACCGGTTACGTCTACGAATTACAAGTGGTTAGTGTTGCACTTTTTCGTTATGGGGGTGGGGGGGGGGGGGGGTAGACGCATTGGCGGGAACGTCACGTACAGGTCTTGAAGCCTCCAATCTCCTCGTAGCTTCCCTTGGCCTCGTAGCCCTTGGCGACGACAGGCGGGATGTTGCAGCAGCCTTCGCTGTGGCCGTGCTGAGCAGGCATGGTGGAAGCCATTTTGGCGGTTTCTGTGGAGAGTTGTCGGTTTTGGAGGGAAGGCAACGATGTGGTTGAGAGGCTGCGGCAAGTGAAGCTCTTCTGTGGAGTTGACAGCAGCCGGTGTTCTTAAGCGGGAAGCTATTACGGATGTGGAAGAAAAATGGGGTATTACGTTTTGGATCGATGGGGATCTTGATAAGATTTGGGAAGTGGATCGGGTAGCTTTTGCAGAATGCGAAGACACCCGGTAATGATTGAGCGACTGCCTTGGACGATTTCTCGCGTTGCGGGAGGGCTATTGTTTGTGGTTTCTAGGTTCGGCTGGTAATCGGGTGCCTTCAATTCTCGCTGACGTCTATTGATCTAGACTTAAGGCAAGGAGAACAAGCTTTCCACCTGGAGTTTGGTTGAGGCGCTCTCGGGATTGGAAGGTTGTGATGGAGGGGTAGACCGCGGAGGAGGGGTACATAGTAGCTTTGGGGGGTGACGTCACCACATCATCAATGACATTGGGTCGAGGGCCCCGTTGATGGTGGGACTCTTCCGAAAGACCGGGACCCGCCAAATTGCCGGCGCCGGTCCCGAGCCAGGCCGGGACTTTTGGCAGGTGTGATTTTCTACCTATCTCACTTCAGATGACGCACTGTATTTCTCATAGACTGCCTTTGGCAAAAGGGCAGGCTTCAAATCATGCGACCAAATTATATGGGCCAAACTGTGAATTACAAATCCGCTCTACAGGACGTGATGTCTTTGGTGGAAGTCGTCTCTGCACTTTCCAAGGGTTCAAACCCAACATCGTGATATGAACAAGTTATTGGGGAGATTTGCGGTTGCGGTCGCAGCGGCGCGTGGCTGGGGAAAGTCTTCCGGAAACACAGACTTCTGGGTACCAAATATGCCAAGCTTCTGCCAGATGCGCATACCTACCCTAATTATCCTTGCACTCAAATTGTCTTTGAACATCCCAGAATTCGAAACATTCCAAGTCCTGCGCGAAAGGATTTCGAAATAGGAAGTTAGCGGAGCTGGTCATGGGCATTCATCTCCTACCGCTATTAGTAGTTCGTGCAGTTCACCCTAAAAAGACTCCGAAGCATGTTTATGAGTTGATTATGAGTTAAAGAGGAGAAAACTAGGCCGTTGAATATGAGATATGATCCGATACAGACATTTGTCGATTTTCACTTGCTACTTCTGTCAGTCTGAGCCTTGAAGCCGTTTCCAGTACCAGACCATTCCGGTCAATTCAATCGCCCAGTGACTTTACTTCGCAACGCGCCAGTCTCAAGCACAAATTTCTTATGCATTGGGGAATCGCAACCGGAACCTCAAGCATCGTGTCCCGAACTCCTCAGATCCTCCAACGCCTTAGCGACAACCATTCCATCTTCCTTAAACGCCAACATATCCGCTGCCTCGTCAAAACTTGCCCAGACAACCTCAAACTTGCCTCTATCCACCGCTGTCCGCCCGTCAGACGACAGCTCGCATCTCCCCTCAAGCAACAAAGTAGAAGACAATCTTCATCGCACCGGAGCATGGGCGGGGTAATGACACACTCCGACGGGCTCCGTGCTCTCTGTTTCGTCCGTGATATCCGGTGCCCCCTGGCGGAGCGTCTGCCATCGTCGCCGTCGTTCGATTTCGCAAGGGAACGGGCCTGACGACGACGCCCGTCTCCTCACGAGTTTCGCGGAGTGCGGCAGCCAGAAGGTCTTCGCCGATATTTTTGCGGCCCTTTGGTAGCTGGGGAAGACGATGGCGTCTATTGTATATCAGGAGCACGCGTCGTGATTGCAAGTCGACGGTGACTGTGCCGCAGCTGGTGATGAATTTGTGAGAAGGGTAGAAGTGGCGGCCGCGTGCCACCTTGGACACCGTGGAGGCGTACATCTGAGGTTCTTCGGGCAGAGCGGAGGGCGCCATGCTGTTCGAGCTTGTTATGCGGTGACTTCTGATGAGTTGCCCAAAGTTTTCTTTTGGAAAAAGAGCTATGAAACTGGCTGATAATAAAAATAGTGATGATAGAGAAGATCACAGAGAGGATATCCGCACAAACATTATCAATCAATGTGATACGGGTGTTGACATGTGTCTCGATCTGATACTTGGGCCCAAATCCCGAACGAAGATGTCTCCCGGCAGTGTGTTAGCTTGAGTCAACAGAATCAAATCTAGCACACCGACTGCCATGGTCCTCTTCATATACCTTGCCTAGGCTGGTTGGCGGCGAACCATCACGAGCTGATCCCTAAAGCCGACGATCTCGCTCTGCCTAGCCATATCTCTGCAAGGTCATCGCTCCTTCCCAAACTCCTGGAATCATGCTAATCGAGGCTTGCAGACCGGTCTCGTACCCTGCACTCGCATATCGTCATCCGCGTCCAGCCAAGGCCGGAAATGTGATGAAAAGGGGAAGACGCGCCGCCCTTGCTGAAGTAGGCGTCGCAGCCTACTTAGAATGCTCACCCAACCATTCAGGTTGCTTTTCGGCACCAGCAGGCCCAAAGAAATAGTATAAACTAAAAGATTAGAAGTGCATGCTTGGGTCCCGGTGAGTGTTCACCGGTAGGCAGGGGTAATAGATCGGTCAGACCAGCATGGTGTGTACTGCAAGGGTAGCTCCCACAAATCGCGGTCTGCTCGGAGGGCAAACATAAGCAGAACAAAAATTAAGATGCCTTTGGCGCTATTCTGCCATGGCCTTGGGGAGTATGAGAGTTGCAAAACATGTTTGATTGCCATCGTTGCGTGGTGAGTTACCTCGTCTTGCGACAAATTAACAAGCGAGTAAGAATGGTTGTTCGTTGCCATCTCCGAACGCTTGGTTCGGATAGGTTGTGTCTCATCTTACGCATCCTCGACCGGTCATGACGACTAGGCGAATAGAGACCTCTCTATCATTGGAGTACTGCGGACTTCAGAAGATGCCTAGACTGTGAAAAGCTCAGCGTATTGAGGCTGTCGTGGGTCTCTCCCTGCTCCAAGGCATGAGCGCACGTGGACGCTCGTTTTCCTCGCCACGTCCGTCAAGCTGCTGTGGAAGTGCGGAGCACGTCGGGGGCTTTTGATACGGGTCCTTTGGGCATGAGTTTCCCAAGGAGTGATCAACGTTGAAGAATGCGAAAAATTGACCGGGCTCGAAGCAGGGTCGTTGGGTTTTCAACGCCGCAGCGGCACTTGGCAGGGGTCACATTGTTGCAGTAGACGGTGGGTCTTCGGGGCTAGTTCCGTGCAAGAGAATTGGCTCCTGCACGATCCGCTGCAGAACTAGCTCCATTCGTTCCTACCGTGGTCTGCTGTACTGTATTAGGCAGTCCGTCCCGGAAGCCAAAAAATTTCGGTCTGTAAGAACATGCTCTTCTTTCGATTCGATTTCAGGATCTTGCCGCTATTCGTGAGATCTCGATTTTGAAAATGCTTGGCCGGGTGATACATAGTCGATGCAATGACGGACGGGAGCCACGGCCGGCGCATCTATTCGCCTCTGAGAAATTTCGGACGAAGCCATCACCCCAGTGTAGCGCGGTTATGATGGGGAAGTAAGTGACGTTCATGAATAATGACTCAAAAATCGCCCTTTTCGCGATCAAATGCTGCTCATCAACGCATGTTTGGCTTCCCAGAGTGGAACGAACGATACTATGAGTCCCTGTAGATACTGGATAGAGCACAGCAGGTTGCAGAAGAGAGTGTGATGCTGATCTGATTCGTCCTGAATGAATACAGGTCTAATCACACTACATCCTGAATACGCCAAACTTGGTATCGCCCGCCTTAACCTCATTACGACCTGACATGGCGGCCCGGAGACCCAATCCAAGGTACTTGCGGGTGTGCTGAGGAGGAATAATACCGTCGTCCTCAGGCCTTCGGTTAGCGAACGTTGGATGACGTGGACTTCACAACTTACCCACAGCCTAGCCGATGAATAGGTTGCATCGCTTTCCCGCTCTATCCTCTCCTTCAATTCAGGGTCGACTTGCTTGCCAACAGTCTCCATGACTGCAGCTAGCTGTTCACCGCCCATAACACCAATGCGCGCGTTCGGCCACATCCAGAGGAATCGTGGACTGTAGGCCCTACCGCACATACCATAGTTGCCTGCACCGTAGCTACCACCAACAACGACGGTGAACTTGGGAACATCGGCGCAGGCAACTGCTGTTACCAGCTTAGCGCCATGCTTGGCAATGCCCCCACGCTCTGCAGCGGACCCGACCATGAAGCCAGAGATGTTCTGGAGGAAGACAAGCGGGATGCCGCGTTGAGCGCACAACTCGATGAAGTGCGCACCTTTCACCGAAGACTCGGCGAACAGGATTCCGTCATTGGCAACAATTCCAACCTTGTATCCGTGGATATGGGCAAAGCCTGTCACCAAGGTCGTGCCAAAATTTTGTTTGAACTCGGAGAACTCGGAGCCGTCCACAACACGCGCAATAACCTCCCTGATGGGAAGAGGCTTCCTCAGGTTCGTGCTAGCAATACCAAGGAGTTCGGCGGGCGAGTACAATGGCTCATTATACTTTTGCAACGGCGCCATTGTTGATGGAGACTTTTTCGGCCAGTTCAAGTTGCTAATGCTCCGCCGGGCAAGGGTAATGGCATGGGCGTCGTCGACCGCCAGGTAGTCAGTTACACCAGAAACAGAGGAGTGCATCTTGCCACCTCCGAGCTCTTCATGGCTAATCACCTCGCCCGTCGCAGCCTTCACAAGAGGCGGGCCAGCGAGGAAGATGTGACCCTGGTTCTCGACAATGATGCTCTCGTCACTCATCGCGGGGACGTAAGCCCCGCCCGCGGTGCACGGGCCCATGACAACTGAAATCTGGGGTATACCCATCGAGCTCATCCTTGCTTGGTTGTAGAAGATGCGACCGAAGTGGTCACGGTCCGGGAAGACATCGGCTTGATGGGGAAGGTTGGCACCGCCGCTGTCGACCATGTAGATGCAGCTGTACAAGATTAGCACCCATTCAATCTATAACGGACAGAGATGGCTTACGGAAGCTTGTTCTCTTGAGCCACAGCTTGAGCTCTGAGATGCTTCTTCACAGTAATGGGGTAGTACGTTCCGCCCTTCACTGTGCTGTCGTTGGCAACGATCACACACGTCACGCCCTCAACGACGCCAACACCCGTGATGATACCTCCCGCGGGGACGTCGGCCTCGGGGTACAATTCATGGGCCGCCAGAGGCGAGAGTTCCAAGAAGGTCGTCCCGGGGTCAATCAGCGCAGTAACTCGGTCACGCGGCAGCATCTTCTTCCTCGCAATGTGCTTTTCCCTCGCCTTTGCCGAGCCGCCCAGGTGCACCTTTCGCGTGAGGTCCTGCATCTTGCTCATCACCTCTCCCATCTGCCTCTTGTTCTCCTTGAACTCCTCGGACGTAGGATCGACGTTGGTCCGGATTCGGGATATTGCGCTCGCCTGGTGCGGCGGCGTGAAGGTTGCGACGGTCCGTGAGGATCGCGGCAGGCGAGGGGCTCTGAAGCCGCCCGACCGAGTCAATTGACGCGATAGAAGCAAAATGTCTCTTGCCGATCGTGAGAGAGCCATTTTCGGAACGTGTGTGAAAGTTATTGCCAACGGTGCAGCAGCTTGGAGAAGGGACTGGGAGAAGCGGGATTGCATTAGCCGGCGATGCCCATGAATATGGGAGTGTTTGGAGGTCGCTTGCTGACGGGATACCATTCCAGCGACGTCCGGGCCATCACTAGGCATTGGCGTTTGGCCTCGGCCCGCCACAAGCCGCCCTTAGCCGAGCACCTTCTTGTCCCGGTTGGACCCCAGCTCGGCGTCGAGCTAAGTAAGGTAAGGTAACTCGGATCAACAACTTGAGCATAAGCCAAATTTCCCGTTCTTTTGTCTCCCAATTCATATCGTCGGCCCCTTTTTCTAGTTGTTTTGAGCGCAAGCATGTCGAGCATTCGAGTATTCAGATCGCTGGCGCGGCCGACTCGCCAACTGTGGCCCATAGCCGTGCCTGCGCTTCAATCCCGACGTCATTCATCCAAGCATCCCAAGGGGTTTGAGGCGCCGTCACAAGCCGATCTCAACGAGCTGCGCGAGCGCGTGCAGGAGTTCACGAGGCGTGAGATCACAGAGGAGGTCGCCGCGAAAACGGACAAGAGCAATGCCTTCCCAAACGAAATGTGGCCGAAGCTCGGTGAAGCTGGGTTTCTGGGAATGACGGCCGACGAGGATGTCGGCGGTCTTGCCATGGGCTACCAGGCGCACTGCGTCGTCATGGAGGAGATTTCCAGGGCTTCTGGTTCGATTGGTCTCAGCTATGCCGCGCACTCTCAATTGTGCGTCAATCAGCTTCAACTGAACGGGTCTCCGGAGCAGAAGCAGAAGTACCTCCCAGGCCTGATTGCGGGCACTAGTGTCGGCGCCCTGGCAATGTCTGAGTCTGGGGCTGGTAGTGATGTCGTTAGCATGAGGACAACGGCGGCCGCCGTGGATGGCGGCTATGTCCTGAATGGCTCCAAGATGTGGATCACCAACGGGCCCGATGCGGACCTCATCGTTGTCTACGCCAAGACGGAGCCCGAGAAGGCATCGAAAGGCATGACGGCGTTTTTGGTCGAAACCAAGTCCAAGGGATTTAGCTGTGCGAGGAAGCTGGACAAGATGGGCATGCGAGGTAGCAATACGGGCGAGCTCAACTTTGACAACGTGTTTGTACCCACCGAAAACATCCTCGGCAAGCTCAACGGTGGTGTCCGGGTGCTGATGGAGGGTCTCGACCTCGAGCGTTTGGTTCTCAGCGCTGGCCCCTTGGGTATCATGCAAGCCGCGCTGGACGTGGCCCTCCCTTTCACCCACCAGAGGAAGCAGTTTGGTATCCCGATTGCTCAGAACCAGTTCCTCCAGGGCAAACTGGCCGACATGTACACGAAGCTACAGGCGTCCCGAGCGTACACCTACTCCACGGCCAAGTCCGTCGACGAGAATGGTCTGATCAGGACGCAAGATTGTGCCGGAGCCATTTTGTACGCGGCCGAAAGGGCGACAGAGTGTGCGCTGGATAGCATTCAGCTTCTGGGAGGCATGGGCTACGTCGAGGAGATGCCCGCTTCAAGGCTGCTGAGAGAGTAAGTTATTGAACAAGGCTTCGTCACTAAGTTCCGGACTAACACATCACAGCGCAAAACTGTACGAAATCGGGGCCGGCACGTCGGAAATCAGGAGGATGGTAATTGGAAGGGTTTTCAACAAGGAATACGCCCACCTCGCATGACGACAAACAGACGTAGATGCGGAGAGACGCGAACATTTGATGCATAAGTTTAAAACCGCGTAGATCGAAAATTCAGGTGCATTCCGTGATATATCTACGAATGCGTTTGACTTTAGTTTTGTGACCCTTAAATTTCTTCAAATCCATTGCCGGCCCATCCCGTAGAGTAATCCAAACGTGAACGTCACCAAGGTATCAATAGTAGGAGTCATGATTGCAAGGATTCTGAATGAGATAGTCGAGATGTTGCCTGATGTTGCTGTATGTCCCACAAGCTCAGAACTTGGCGAATCATAACAGCCAAGCGAAAGCCTCAAACCGCCTCGTCTATCCTGCAATTCTCGATACTACGGCGAATGCTTTGCCTCCAAAAATGTACGGAATCATAGAAATCTCATCGCAACAAGATTCCTCTCCTCGTCTCTCTGAGTGGAAAAGCCTCATCGTGACAAGATTTCTCCACCAGTTGGCACACCAGATTGCGGAGTTGGAAGGGCACCATCGGCATCAATACTCTAGTCCCGCCTGAGGGCAAGCTGTGCCCGATCTGATTCCCATGCACATCATCCTCGTCCCCTTCAACCTTCGCCTTCAGACAAAGGAGTTGCCGGCGGTAATCCCTGGACCAGTTCCTCGCCGTCTGAAGCTTGTCACCAAGCTCCGCGATGCGCTGATGCGGCTCACCAGCTGACGAGATATGCGAATGGGATCCGCCATGCTCAGTCACGAACGTCTGGACTTTGTTTGTCCTACTTGACGCATGCAGTGAAGCTGGGGATAGAGAGTCAGCTTCACGAGGTGATAACAACGCCGCGCCTGCTGTCAATGAAATGAGACTTACGAAGTGGCTTCACTCAGCGCCAACTGCGTGGTAGACTTGCAGCTGTTCGAGTCGGCCAAGAGCGGCTCCAGGTTGTTGTTCTCCATCCAGACTTTTGTCGCCGTGAACATCGATGACTTTCGAACTCCAGGTCCACGAGCTCTCGAAACTCGGCGCCGAACCTTGCGCTCATGGTCGGCCTCTAGCGACAATCGGAGGCCTTGTATGATGCGCTCGTAGACATGCAATTCCCCTTTTGAGATCCTAGGCGATGCTAATCGTGTGTATGATGCGACTTTTCTTTGGATGCCGTTCAGAACGCATACGATATCGTCCAAGGCCATACAGGACAGCGTGTACGTCGAGTGAACGGTCCTCAAGGCCTACAGCCTCATGCTGGACTGTAATTGACGGTTGGAGATGCTGACTTTGGGCCGACAATTTGAATGAAGAATGGATGAGGAGGTGCATCGCTGGATTGTTGATTGACGAAGGGGCTGATATTTGAGATCGTTGCCCAACATGTCCCGGGCATAGACCTGAGAGACGTCGAGTCTCGCGAAGCTTCTGACCTGATCGTAATACAAAACAGCGGGCGATACTCACAGTCCTCTTAAATCAGACTTGAAGGATCGTGAAAATGATGGAGGCCATTCAAACGCGATGAGACTTGGTACGTCAGCTTAGGCTGCAAAGAACTGAATTTCAGTCTGGCTTGATTTATTACGTTCTCAGGTTTCAGTGGCTGGCCTTCTTCGTCATTCGTGAATGACTTGGAGGATGCTGAGTCTTGGCGAATCTCAGCCCTAAAGTCATCATGGCGCACCACAAGTCTCTCAAAAGCCAACGACGCCAGAATATCGAGCGCTTGGTGAAAGAAGTCCACAGATCATTACTACCAGAAATGACGCCAAATTTTTCATGACAATTGACGATGGCAGAAGAGACCATTGATCCCTGAGCGCCCTTCTTCGATCGACCTCCGATATCACGACTTGAAGACCAAATTGAGGTCCATGGCATCAAAGCACCCGACCACCGATCTGGATCCTTGGGTCTTCACACTTTTCCCATGGTGACGTTTGCGCTTCCCTTGGTTGTGTCGGCTCCGACATGCGTTTCGTGCTGGATGCGAATTCCACCCGGATCCCAGGATAACGAAAGATGGCGAAATGATTCGCCCGCCGCACCATGCCGCAGTCTTGCTCAGTGAAGAAGGAAAAGAAGCGCTGGGGTGAATGTTGTTCTTTCAACCAACCGATTGGGCAGCCTCTCTCAATCACCCCACCACGCTTTGCGGCCGTACACAACAAGCCTTGATTCGTTCAGAAACTGCTTGATTACGGAGCTGATGGCGAAGCGGAGATGAAAGAACGTGTTCGGCTCGTGAAAGGCAGTGTATCTGTGGCGGAGTAATTAAGGTCCAAAATTCGATATCGGATTGCCGTTGCTGCTACGATTTCCGTCGCCGCAACCTGGGAAGCCAAATGGTTCACCAGCAACCTGAGAAGTTTACATGGGTAGCAGACGAGGTGCTCAATTCATCGATCAAATCACATTAGGATAGCTCATTCGATGGGTGGCGTCCGTCGCAGTCTGTGACGTTTCTTTTCAATTGTGCCATTTTAAGTATGGAAAGCAACCAAATGTCCTGCGTAGTGAGCTCCAGCTGAAGTCTAAGAACAACAATAAATGTGTGGAACAGTTGACCTCAACCCCAGATATTGTCGTAGGTCGTTGTGGAAGACCGAAGATGCCACCAAAGGATTCCACAGCCTGATCAGAGGAAACCCCATGCCGCTGTCCTGGGCTATTAATTATGTCACACGATGCGCATTGACCAGACATTCCAGAACATGTGGTCGAGCGTTCAAGCCATGGAACAGCAAGAAAATGGCTGGGAACGATGCGCTTCCAGAAACCCAGGATGCAGGGAGCACGGCAAGCGTAAGCGAACAGGCGAACGATGGGCGAGTGCATGTTGGTGGCATGGAGATCAACAATATCGGTCAGTCAGCCACCTCCCTTCCAACCTCGTGTTCGCCAGAAAATTCAAGTACTGGGCTAGGGAGTATGTCGGAGCCCACAGCATCGACATCCCGTTTGAACGTGATGATAAGGTGACAGCGTGACATGAGAACAGCAAAAAGGAAAAACACACGCAGGCAGAGGCTCCCTTGGCTTGTTCTCTTGGCTTCTTTGGACAGTCGGCCGTGTGCTGAGCGTCCGAATCGGAGCTGCCAGGCCAGCACTCGGTCCTCAGGCCTCAGGAAGAGTGAAGGGTGAGAGTCTGGAGAGGCCAGAAGGCCAGACCCTTGGCCCCTGATCTCTTGGTACCTTATTCTAGAAGGCCCATCCCGCGCAGGAAAATTGGGGTAGAAGTGGGGAAGATGGCCGGAGATGCCCAATCTTCCATTGTTTCCCAAAAATACCTAAAATAAGGTAAGCTGGGCAGCATCCATGCCGGGTCACAAGTCGTTCGAGATTCTCTCTCTCCAGACCGCACTCGTCTCCTTCTTTTTTGGCCGTCTTCATACTCCACAGGGTCCATTGGGGAAGGGGTCACAAGCCAGAGGCGGGATACTGCACCTGGAGGATCTAGACAAGGATGTCACTCACCTATGTATCAACTCCCAGAACTGGGGGTAAACTCGCAGACCACCACTGCAACGCCAGTGGCCAACTTCATTGGGCATCGCAGCCAAAATCAGGCACTCGGAAGTTGTCCCAGCCGGGCAATCCGGGATGTAGCTGCAAGTTGCCGCAATGGAACCCTCCCATTCCCAAAGGTGCTTTCCAGGAAGTTCCATTCCCACCCTCGCCCCGGGGTGCCATACTCATTCCTAGGTACCTTGCTACTGTATCTATATTACTTTCCTAGTGGTGGCAGCCGCAGTACACTAAGGTAGTCCGTGACTTCCAGCCCAAGCTCCGGAGCTGCTCCCCGCGAGGCAGTGCGTGGGCACTGGGCAGGTGCGAAGGATGAGACGTGATCTCACCCTTGAAGTGACGAGACGCGTCCACCTACCCAAGTATCGTGAGTTTCTCGTTTCTCGTTTCTTTCCTTGGGTTACTCCTTGCAAGTGGCTAATTAGATTGCACGATCCATGCCTCCGTTAACCTGAGGTAAAGGTGCCTGCCTTAACCCAAGGCAGACCTTCTCGTCGCTTTAACCCGAACCCCAAGCTCCCAGCCTCCTAGACGACCTCATAAAAGAACCTCCTCCCGCCCCCCCATCTCTACGCAGTTCTGCACCTCCCGTTCCCCTTCCCCGACCTCCAAAAACCAATACGAAGCTCCTCCAATCGCACCCCAAATTCGACGCATTTCCGATGCAGGCGTCAATCACCTGGTCCCTTGTCCCACGTCATCTACCCCACTAGAGCTTCGAAGTCGTTTCTTTACCTCAAATTGGCTGCTCCTGATTGTCCACGTACGGCAGAGAGCTTCATCAGCTTACAATTACTGAGGCGGCCGCTCAACAAAACCCGCCCTGGTGACATCATCCCGCTGCTGTCAATTGAAACCCTAAACGCTCCCAAATCCACGGCCGTTAACTTCTTACCCTTCCTTCCCCCGTTCCGGGAACTCTACACCGATTTTCTCGTCTCTCCCTTGGGACGGTCATCACACGCTCCGCACGCATCGACAGGCACGGTTTGTCTTATATACGCGCAACAGCCACAATGTTCCGCCCTCTGAGCACCCGCCTCGTGCGGAAAATCCGTCCCATCGCCCAAACTGCCCAGATTCGCTGCAAGTCACACACTTCTACTGCCGCAGCTAGCCTTTCAGCCGCAAAGTCCCAAAATCAGCAACGAAACATCAGTGGAGGCTCGAACGTCAGAGAAAAGCCTCACCCGGGTCAGTACTCTCGAACCGACCCTGACGTGACGGTCGAATATCCTGAGGACCATGAGTTGCCTTCCAGTCAGCCGGTCCGTGGCTCTGGCGGCGGTATCGGCAAGCCAACTCTTGCGGCTTTCTCTCTCGAGGGTCATGTTGGTGTCGTCACTGGTGGTGCCCGCGGCCTGGGTCTGGTCATGGGACAGGGTATGGTTTACTCCGGCAGTAACCTTGCCATCGTTGACCTGAACAGTGAGATCGCCGCAAACTCTCCAAGAATCAGGCATTGACTTTCAGCAGAGGAAGAAGCGGAGCTTCAGGCCAAGAACCTGATCGAAGCATTCAAGAGGGAAAACCCCGAAGCCACCACGTAAGACGACCACTGCCCAAAGTGAGGCAACAACAGAGCAGAGCAATGTGTTTCTGACAGCGTTTCAGTGTTCCTACAGTCACCGCCCACTATGCTGACGTCTCGAACCCTGCCTCCGTCGACGCTTGTACTGCGGAAATCATTGCTGCTCACGGCAAGATTGATAACCTAGTCACCTCGGCTGGCTTCACCGAGAACTTTGATGCCGTCAACTACCCCATTGACCGCATGCGCAAGCTCTGGGGCGTCAACGTCGACGGCACCTACCTCTTCGCTATATCTGTCGCCAAGCACCTGATGGACCGCAAGTCTCCCGGAAGCATGGTGTTCATCGGCAGCATGTCTGGCTCTATCGTTAACGTGCCTCAGCCTCAAGCGTGAGTGCCATTCAACGAGTCCTCGTGCCTCGTTTGGAACGTAGAAAATGGCTAACATATGATCAAACAGGCCTTACAACGCAGCCAAGGCTGGTATTCGCCATTTGGCAGCTTCGTTGGCCGTCGAGTGGGCCCATGCCGGCATCCGTGTCAACTGTATCTCTCCCGGTTACATGCTCACGGCTCTGTAAGTGCCCATAATGTTGAATAGGCAAGCGAGGAAACGCACTCATACTCTGTTGCAGCACTGAGAAGATTCTCAATGATAACCCGGATCTTAAGCAAAAGTGGACTTCCCTGATCCCTCAGGGCAAGATGGGTCAGCCCAAGGATCTCATGGGACCCGTGACCTTTCTACTATCCGACGCCTCCAACTACGTGACTGGTGCGGACCTCCGTGTCGACGGCGGTTACACTGTCACATAACCGGCATGGCTCGTATCGATGCCGTACGGATGAGGAAGTATGATGTCTGTGGTGGACCAAAAGTCGTTTCTTTAAGAGATTAAATGGCGTTTTGATTGGGGTGATCACTAGACATCTCTCAGTCTATAATTCATGAACGACCCAATATTATTAATGAGACATTGAACCACGTTCAACTGCTCGCATCTTACGGACATGTGAAATGCAAGCCACCCAGACGTGGCAGCACACCAAGTGGAGAGTCGATGAGGTTGGCTTGACGCGACCGCTGCGATCATCACAACTCCCTGCCCGGAGACGTGGTGAAACGACACCTCCAGTGACTCCCAGCACCGATGGCGCTCCAAGACAGATTCCCCAATAAGTCAAGGCCTATTCCCGGACAGCAAGATTTCCAGCGGCAACTGAACCGGTCGCCAATCTTTCACAATCCCCCGCAGACACCGCCTCCCCGCTTACCTTGGCGCCGCAATCACACCGCAGCCCGTGTCGAGCGCAGCACCGGCAGCAACAACAGTGTTCTAGACCCCCGGGCGCTGATTGTCTGCGACGGGAGAACAGAAGTGACGGTTGACGCTCGTCATTTGTCCATCACACCCACTCTACAGCCGCATACGCGCGTCGACATAACCGTACAAACACACATGCGCCAAGGTCATCCAACGCTGCAAGGTGGGCGGCGGCGGCGGATCGAACACGGACACAGCATGCATTTTACATGATGTTGTGCGACGGCATCGGTGCGGCGGCGGCGCCGCTGGCGGGGGCCTAGAACACGCGTGCGGCGGCGGAGGGGCTGCTGGGCGAATGAGGTGCCGAGATGAATGAAGCCTGGCTGTGGGAGTGATTGGTTGGCGGTGAACTGTTTTGTGTGTGTGTTGCTTGAGGGTCTTCGAGGTGAGGTATCGTGGTCTAGCCGTCTCGGTTTTCGCCATGCTTTGTATTGCAAGGACGTTCGCGTCATGAACTAGATGAGGGACGGGTGAGGTCAGCTGCGTCTTCAAGTGTGAGAGAGATTCAGTTGAGCTTCGTCGTAATCGTACATGCATTGAAGACACTCGGGGGACAACCAAGATGGAGAGCAAACAAAGATACGCGTCGTGTCATCTCGAGACCTGGAATCCGCGGGTGGTCGCCGATATGGACCGCGTTCCGGCCATCCTGATTGATTGTGCGGCGTTCGTGCTTGTTCTGGTCCCTCGGATCAACATGCTCGGATTCTTTAAGGACTGCCATCGCGATACAATGGCAGGAGATTCGCTGCATGAGTATGTCATTCCCATCCTTCGCAGTATTTGATGGATTGGGTTTGAGGGGAGGTTCTGTATCCCCCCCCCCCCCCCCCCCCCCCCCAGCTATCGATGAACAACGAGATCCTACCACTGACGAATTCTGGCTACCGGGCTGGCCTGAAGAGGTCTTTGGTAGTATCACAAAGCACGTTACGAACAGTACGGTATACAAGGGGATCGAAGCGATCATTTCAGAAGTTCCGAGCACGCCATGGACTGATCAGGTCGATCTCCGCCAATTGATGGATGGGGTTGCTCTCTTCCCAAAGAACGGAGATATCAGCAAGTACCAGCGGGAGAGTCTGGCTTTCCAAAGGGACCGTCAATGTATACTGTGATCGTCCACGATGTTACTCTATCAAGAAGAACCCCGAGGACGGTAAGGAAGGACGTCAAACGATCGTTGTCTGAACAGGCTTGAGCACTTCTTCATCTCGTTCTACCCCTCGATCGGTGGGGTGGGCACTCACTCGTCTTTCATCACGGAGACGCGAGGCTCTGTCCATGACGACGACAACGGGACGAAGCTTGTGGCCAGTTCGCATACCGGGAGCGGCGGGGTTCACGGACTTGGCCAGATGCTCAAAAGGCAGCCCGACGTGCTACTGTCATCGCCCCTCGAGCGAGTTGCGGCATCGACGTGGCCCGCCGACAAGACCGATGCTTCAAATGGCGCCGCTTCAGCCCCCGGGGGGAACCAGTCCTGTTGGATCTGAGGCCGGACGTCTCCGTATGAGAGGACCAAGGAGGGCAAAGGCATCTGGCGGCCATGATGGATGGAAAAGAGTTTCGAATCGAGAGCCTTGTCGAGATGGCGGGAGGCCACGAAGGCGTGTCTGCTGTTCCCGGAGACCACAGCGACGAATGGCGTGAGGGGGACGCTTGGACATGATTTTTATACAAGCCGAGGCACGGCTTCTTTACCGGTTCCTGATGGGACCTTATCCTCGAAAGGCACACTGGCATCTTCGTGGCATCAGTTTCCCTATTCCAAGCAGTATTTCCCGCTTGGGTTTCTGGGTTATTGACGCAGTTGGGCTCGGAAGGGGAGGGGGGGTTGAGAAGTATGACCTCTTGATGCATGGGTCGTGCACGCATTTCTTCATCATCCGCTCACTCTTGTTAAGAGAGGTCCTGAGCAGGATCGCAAACCGAGAGGATCTTCGAGCACGTAAGAGACGTAAGAAAGTCATCTGAAAACACACACACACACACACACACACACACACACACAAGATACATGCCTCCAGACCAACTCCGTAAGCGAGCAAGTTACACTCATGAGAAGTGTTGGGCGAGAATGCGAGACATGCCGTTGTCGGCGTGGTTAGCCATGGTGTGTACCATAATACCCGCAGTATAAGCCCTCGAGCGACATGGAAAAAGAAGACAAGACGAGGGATCTTCTTCTCATCTTTACATGCCCCTCCAAGTTACCTTCGTCCAGCTACTGTACGGGTACGTAATCCACGATATAACTTGCCCGAGGGCCGCGACCGGACCACATTCAAGGACCCTGTGCATTCTTTTTTTGCCGGTCGCGGAATTCATGTCGAGATCTATTAGGTTCGCAGGACTCTTTCATAGCGCTTGGTCTATTGTGCATGAGATACATCAGTCGGTCGGGTCCTGTTCAGGCCAAAAAAAAAACCTGACAGCACTTCCACGCCAACACGTCTCAGCAACACGGCTTGCATTTGACGTCGTGAGCAGTTCGGCTCTTGATATCAAGTTTGACCGCGGCATGTGTAAGAGACGTGCCATGCAAGATAGCAACGACGGAATCCCTTGGCAACGGGCCGAGAAATTGGCGGAGACCTGGAGCAACAATACCACTCTTGTGGGGATGTACGCGGCTTTCCGCGAGCGAGTGATCTTGGAGTTATCTCGGCAGTGATTCTCAATGGAAACACCAAGAGAGACGAAGGGTGAAGGTGAAGGAGGCCAAGGATCGATGGTGAGATCACGAGATACGAAGGTGAGAGGGTGGCTCGGCAGTGTGCCATCTCGGATGAGATTTCTTAGGAAACTTCCATAGGAGACCACCCAAAAGGCATGATGTAACGCTCGAGACAAGACGTATTCGGGAGAGAGTCAGAGAGGAATTGGCGCCTTGGGCGTCCATGATTTACCTATATCCACCGCATGCCTCCCACGTCTTCTTGTTCGAGACCTCAACCCCGAGGCGCACACAACAGGCCGTCCAAGTCGTGTCAGATCACGAAGCAACCAACCGAACATGCATGCGTTTCCTCATTCGTTCTTCCCGAAGCTACAAGAGTCCGATCAGCCTTGTTTCCATTGCGTCGGATAACAACAAACATGAACCCGCGACGAATCGATGGCGTGTGAGCCAACGCAGGACGTTTGTCGTGAGCGCCCTGTCGGGAGCATTTCCCAAACACACCGTGGGAGGACGGAACCACCTGCGAAAGAAGCTCGGGTTTGTCCCACCACTAGGACGCGGATCGCGCGGCCCCTCGAGGATCATATATAATTTAAGCTTATTTTAAACTCTTATCAAATTAAGTCAATTAATTAAATTAAGGGATTTATTACGTATTAGGGAGACTTCTTTTCTCTATTTAAAGATAGTAATAAATATAATAATTAAATTAGGGAGTTTAGTTAACTTCTTTTGACTTCTTAAAGCTTATTATTATTTTACATAACTACTAGTATTGTACTTAGTTAAATTAAAAATTAAAGTTGAAATAACTGTACTTAGTTAAATTAAAAATTAAAGTTGAAATAATTCTAGTTATAAATTTTGTAAATTATCTTGCTAATTAATAGCTTTATAGTGTATTATATTAATAATATTATAAATAAAATACTGTTACTAGAAATCAACTAGGCTTATAACTATTAAGCAATAATATTGCTAGTAATTATAGTAAATATTTTGATATATTAAGATATATATATATATATAATGAGCTAAAATAATATATAAGCATATAAATGTAAAAAGAAAAAGAATGATATATAACTAATACTAATACTGCCTATTTGGGTGCCAATATAGGCACTGGAACATCCGGGCTGTGCGCACATCGCTTATGCGATGTGGGTCTGCTCGGCCTGACACGACCCGCGGGCGGCGTGGGGGTCCCATTCTATATGTACATATCCACAGACCCACAACATCTCACCTCATATCTGGGCTTGGTCTTTCCAACTCAGCAAGGCTGAACTTGCTATACAGTACGTTACCTACCTCCCATCCCACCCACACCGAACATCAACGACAACAACCAACGCAATAAAGACACCTACCAAAAGACGAACCCTTGCCCGAGTGTGTGGGGGGTTCCCTCCCACTTCTTACCAAACACCTTAGTCAGCAGAAGCCCGCTTACAAGAACTCCAGGAGGGGGGAAGGGGGGTGAGGAGGGAAGGCGCGTTGAACCGTTCATCAGTTTCCACTGGCTCCCCTCCCCCCCCCCCCCACCCCCTGCCTCCACGACAACGCCCCTCCTGGTGAACGTGACCTGGAAGAAACTGATAAGCTTGTGCGCGGCCTGCACCTCACCTTACCCCTCCGCAAAAGCTCATCTTACCCCCCTCCACTTTTAGCCGCTAGCCGATTGATATACTCGCAAAGTCACAAATTATGCACAAACAGACCATGCAACGTAATTTGTTATTTATTTCAGCTAAGTGCCCTAAAAAAGACTACTTTTAGAATTATGCTTATATTATATTTGAATTATATCCTAGTAGTAATCGCATTCATATAATTTATTATTAATTTCAGCCAAGAGGCCCCAAAAAGACTACTTTTGAAATTATATTTAGATTATATCCTGATTATATCCTAGTAGTGTCGCTATTTATTTGTATCTCACTTATCTCCTCACGTAGTGCCTCCCTCACCCTCCGCTCTAGAATCAGGGCCTAGAGCAAGTTCTATCTCAACTTCCTTATATCCCCCACTCCCGCTATATCCCTTAATATTATATAGAATATTAGGATAATATTAAAATATCTTATTAGTATTATTACTCTTAGTAGTTATAGTAGGCTAAATGTAGGGATTACTAATAGACTTAGTAAAGAAATACTCTAGGTTATTAAAGTTATATTTATCTAAGCATATTAGAAATATATTCTAAGTATATAAAGAGTATAATACGTATATTTATTATTTGTAATTCTGCAATACTTATAAGGGTATATTATAGTATCTTTTGCCTTAAAAAAGGCTTAGTAGCGGATTTAGCTAATAATAGGCTTCTAGATAGCTTTCTTGCTTATACGCCTAGAATACTAGAGAGGTTTAGGCTAAATTATATTAATATTATGCTTAAAGTATATTTAGAAGGAGTTTATATAACGTCTACTATATTTTCCTAGTAGGCAAACTTATTATCGCCAGCAGTTTCTATATTAAAAGTATCTATTATAGCCTATTTCTTAGCCTTGAGGGCAGCATCCGCCTTATCAATCTCCTTTAGTTACTTAAGGTACTTCTAAGTAGGAGAAAGGGGAGGGCCAGTAATCTAAATCACATTAGGAATATATTTTAAATAGGATCTTATAGTATACTAACCTCATCTGAGACCTTAGTGAAATGCTTATGCTTCTTACTACTTAGAGGAGGCATTTAAATATTAGTATTAGCTTCTAGTAAGATACTAGTAGTTAACTACTAGTAGTTTAAAGTAATATAACTCTAATTAAATATAGCAGTATTTATTTAACTCTAAGCGAACTATTTATTAAGGAAGGCTTTTCTATTAATTAATAATTAAGATATATTTAAGTTATATTTAATATACTATTAAATTCAGCTTTAGCTTAGTTTATAGTATAACCTCTATAGCCCTTTTAGTTGGCCTTAGGATTAATAGAAATCTTATAACTATTTTCCTTCTTACTATAGACTAAACTAATATAATAAGTAAGAGCTTAAGAGTCTCTAAAGGGAAGCTAATTCAATTATATTAGAGTTATATTCTAAAAGTATTAGAGAGATATTTAAACCGTATAGGGGCAGAGGTTTAGAAAACTTCCGCCTCAACTATAATCCCAACAATAGAAGCGTTCACTAGGAAAGAGATTAAGCTAGTATTTATGCTAGATCATCAAAATTAGTTAAATATAACTAAAGTATAATCAAATTATATTCCACTAATATTAACATACCTCACTAGATAGGTTTATCTCGGGGGAGTTAATATCCTAGATACTAGGGGCGCTAATTAGACGAATAAGTTATACCTTATACTAGGCAAGAGGATCG
This sequence comes from Colletotrichum euphorbiae, assembly GCA_037178605.1. Classification (NCBI taxonomy): domain Eukaryota; kingdom Fungi; phylum Ascomycota; class Sordariomycetes; order Glomerellales; family Glomerellaceae; genus Colletotrichum; species Colletotrichum euphorbiae. The sequence goes on from JAXCEF010000004.1 coordinate 529,101, forward strand.
CTCTATTATAAATTGTATTAGAATTATATATAAGTTATAAACTAAAGAACTTACTAGTATAGGCAGCATATAGCTACTACTAATAGGGAAGGATTAGATAGGCGCCATACTTATGATTGGTGCGCGTAGGGAAAAAAAGAGAAGTTTATATGAAATACTGCAGGCAGCTGAAATTAAAAAGGGCGCAACAAATAGCGCTGCGAATTCGCGCGATCCTATTAGCCCAGATAAATGCTTTCCTAAAACCTTCGCTTATTAGCGTGGCATTAGTGGCTACTAGACCTTCCTAATTATAAGTTATACCTACACCTACCTAAAAATAGCGAAAACCCGCAGCAAAAACCTATAGCAAAAAGCTACAGCAAAAAGAGAGGAGTTTAAGAAATTTTTATTAGTATTTAAGCTAGTATAGGTCAGACTTCTTTTATACCTCTAATATAATTCAAATATTATTCCTAGAGCTTAATTTAAAAAATAGTATTAAAAGAGATTATATAATAGGTAAGTTCCTAGCCGTCTTTAAAATATACTAGAATTATATTTCTAATATACTTAAAATATTTCAGGCGAGGTATTAGAAAAGATATCTCAAGCTTAAAAAACGTCCACTAGAGTAGCTAGTATTTCTAAGAAATAAAAATAGCACTATCTTTATTTAGTCTAGTGAGGTATTCTATTAATACCTAAATATCCTTCCTAATAGCAGCTTTACCCTTTATTTGAAATAAGTAAAAAGAAGGTATTTAATATAATAGTATTATAATTAACTCCTCTTTAGGACCCTTTTACTAACTAGATAACTCTCGCCCGTTATATAAAGAGTTAATATAAGAAGTCTTATATTATCAATAGGCTAAAAAATATTACCCCAGAAGGTATTACTAAAATTAAAGGTATATAATATATTTTAAATATATTTTAAGCATAATTAATAAGTAATAGCCTTCTACTACAAGCTTCTCAATAATCCTTCAGACCTTAGTCCCCTTTCTATTCTATCTGAGGTTATTAATTCTAGTAACTCAGAGGGTTCTAAGATAAATACATCTGAGGAAGAGATTAAGGCTTTAAAGGAAGAGGATTTAGATAATTAATCTATTCTAGATCCAAACGAGCGCAAAAGATATTTAGATTATAACTTAATCACGCCTAATATATCAACACTTCTCAACCCTAGGCTTTCTAAAGATAACCTCTAAGTTAAGATTAAGACTAAGTCCCAAGAAAATAACACACGCGCTAAGCTTCCCCAACTTCAAAGTAGAAGAATAAGCTTTTAAATCATATTTAAAGCATAATTAAGTTATATACTAAGATAGTATTTAGGTTAATGTTCTCTTAATTTAAGGGAAAATAAACTTATATAAATATAAGAGGTATAATAAATATCAGGAAGCTAGAGTATCTTAATGCCTAGATATACGTTCAGGTAATATTTCTCGTTGCGCTATATAGAAGATTTTCATACAGGAAGCATGATATAAACATCCTATAAACATAATATAAGCATATTTAGAATATAATTTTTAATATTATAATGCCTAGGAACTTATAGTAATATTCTATATTATATAGTATTATCTATTGTATGATTGCTTCTAGAACTATTAAAAAGTTAGTATATAAATTTAGCAGTGATTTAACTAATTTATTGCTATTAATAGTAAAGGAGGTCTTAGCAACAAAAGCTATGAATTTATAGGAAGAGGAAGAAGAAGGGTTTAAGGGCTCTAAATCCTAGGGATCCTACTAGAAGAAGTACTTAACCTCAGTATCAGTATTATATTTACCTTCAGGTTCGTTATTACCCTCGAATTAGAGAAGGAAGGCGATGAAATCGTTTTTAGTAACGTTTTATAAGTATTTAATATACTTATTCTTAAAGTTATTATACTCTTTATCTCTTTCCTCCTTAGAATGCTTCTATAAGCGATACTTAGGCTTATAGTAAATCTAGCATCTTTAACCTTAGTAGTAACTAAATAACTTAGGGCGAAACTATTAATTTAGCTAGTTTTAGTGATATCTGCTGCTATTACCCTTGTAAAAGTTGCTTTAACTGCTATTTTAGAAGCGTTAATTAGTATATATAGTATCGTTTTCAGTAGGTGTGATAGTTGCGCCGGCTTTATATATTTCATCCATAGTAAATTAGGTAGTGAGGCTTTAATTTATATGGGAGGCTATACTAACAGCTAAATAAAGGGAATTATATAGATCTTAGAGATTTAAAGGGCGCTAATATAGCGCAAGCTTGCACTCTCGAACTCCTTAGTATATACTCCGGATTTTGCGGCATAGAGGCTTATCTCTATTATATTCCTTACTAAGGGCTAGTTTAATAGTGAATAGGGTCTTAAATAGGATTTTAAGGTTCTTAGTAACGGATTTCTTAGGGTTTTTATATATAAGGTTAGGTAATATAGTATTATCCTAAAGGTTCTCATTAGTAATATGAAATTCCTTGGTTTTAAAGTACTCCTTTATCTAGGTAACTATCTTGTAGTAGAGGGGTTGGGGGTAGATAGGGGCAGTATACTAAAAGTAGTACTCTTAAGTATCACCCTTTAATATAAGGGAAAACGCTTTAGCATACTATTATATATTAATACTAGCTTTAGCGCAATAATCCTTGAAAACTAGTAATTTAGAGTCTAAAACGTCTAACTTGCTGCTACTATACTTAATATTATTATTATTATAAAACTTAGTGAGACTCTTAAGTTAATAGGATGTGGGGGTATTATTAGGTAAGGATAGGGGCTAGTAGGCTTAGTAGTTGCGTGGAGGAGGGTTCTAGTTAGTAGATATACTAAAATTGAGGTTAAAATCAATATCTTAGGCATTGTTCTTATAGTTTTAGCTAGGTAAAAACAGTAGCAGGTAGCTACACTAAATAGGTTGAGGCTAAATAGGCTGAGAAGTAGATAGTTAGGCAGGGGGCTATTATATAGGTGAAATAGGCTTAACTAAGGGCTTTTAGGCAAGAGTAGTAGCAGGGGCATAAGCAGGGGCATAAGCAGGGGCAGTAGCAGGAGCAGTAACTAGAGCAGTAACAGGAGCAGTAGGTTTAATAGTATAAAAGGTAAGCTTAAGTAGCTAAGTCAACTCATTATAGAAATCCTAATTATACTTATATCTTATAATAACAGCAGGAAAAGACTTTTTAGTAGTATTAAAGTCTTTATTAGTCTAGAGGTAGTATTTAAGTTATCTAGTAACTATAGCGAGGTTATCCCTAACTTAGCGACCATTATATAGAATAAATATACTATTAAGGACTAGGACCCTGCGCAAGGCCTTAGCGGTATATAAATCCATATACTTAAATATATTAATAATATCCTAGAAATCCTCACTAAAGTCGGCCTATAGTTAATAACCTTAAAGTCCCAGTTTGAGGTACCTGCCGGCAAAGTAGGCAGCATAACTAGCAATCTTTTTGGGGTCTTGTTCTTAGGGGTTGAAGTTAGTGATATATCCATATATATCTAGGTCAATAGCGGTTGCAAATTCTAGATAGATTGGGATAGATAATTAACGTTGAGGGGTAGGGGTCTTTAGTAGTTAACGAAGAGAAGGTGCAGTAGGGAAAGGGATAGGGGAGGTATCATCATTATCGTCAGCTATTATAGAATAAGACCATATTCAGAAGTTAGGGGTAAGAGGGTTTATAGGCTAGTATTAGCATCTTATATATAGGTTATCTACCCTAAGCTACAGCTTTAGGGCTATAATCTATATATTAGACGACTTATAGATACTATTACTAATCTTCTTCTTACTAATAGACCTTCCTATAGTCTTCCTAAGTAAGGCTTCCTGAAAAGGGCACTTCCCGTGAGGGGCTTCCTGAAAAGGGGATCTTATCTTCCTAAAGAGGGGATTATTGAGAGTCTTGAGGGGTTTATTAAAGGTCTCGATTGAGAAGTGGTCTTTTAGAAGAAGGGATTTAATAGATAGATAGATAGATATAAGAAGAGGGGTTCGTAATCAAGCAATTTAAGCAGTCTTTAAAGAAGACTTAGCTTAGCCGTTTCACTAGGGAAAAATGGGTACTATCAACAAGTTAATTAACAGTACCACTAGACCTTTACTACTAGTAAGATATTATTTCCCCAAAGGTACTAATACCCTGCTAGAACCTAAATTCGGTTGATATAATAACAGGAAGAGTGTGAAGGGATAAGAAGACTAGCAGGCTAGTAGGCTAATAACGCCTCAAATATAGGTCAACTACCCTAGGCTGCGGCTTCGGGGCGTAGTCTATTCATTAGGCGATTTACTGCTAATAGACTTACTAGCAGTCTTCTGAAGGGGCGGAAGGGGGGGGGGGGGGTTTAATAGTAATGAAAAACAGCAAAAAGAGGCTGAAGAAGAAGGAAGAGTCTTGATGCTAAAGTTGTAGATAGGAGGAAGTTCGAAGAGGAGTAGGTGGGAGAGAGGGTATTTGAAGAGGGGGGAGGGGGGGGGGGGAGCTATTGTTG